>OX461810.1:52391530-52991530 GCA_949802685.1 Dicyrtomina minuta
ACAAATATTGTATGCAACTTATTGAATTAATTGAGGTAAACGACTGTATCATGCCTATATTTGATTGACTAACATGGGAACTGGGTCGTGATTTTGAAGTAAAAGACGTGTCCCTGTTATCAATATTAACCGACAAAATTGGGATCGATCATAAAAAGAGAGTGGGGGTGGAAGTGGGAGTGGGAGAAGTGATTGAAATATTTTCCGCTTACGAAGTTATGATTTTTGACTAATTGATTAATGATTTTCTTGCAAGACGATTTCATATATGAAAGCTTTGTAGTACAAATGTTCTCTGCTTTTCTATACTTGTGTATGCTGAAACCTGTCCATGTGGTTGGAAATCAGCGTTACAAGGTGTATTTCATATGTATACAGTGTTAGTTGTTGTGTAAGCTATAAGATTTTAGATATGGGTTAATAAGTTGAGACATAAAGAGGAGTAAGTACGATTTAGAAGTTTTAGACGTGAAAGTGTGTGTTTGAGACGTGACTGTGTGTAATTGAGATTTATAATTTTTGATATGATGTGAAGTGAAAAGACAAAAAGCATTCAGAAGTAAAATATTGAATGAAAAAAACAGATTAAGAAATTAAACAAGACGAAAGTAATCAAGGAAAAACAAACAAAAGTTAAATCACGATTATTTGTATGCTGAAGAATACGGAATGTAAAAAGACAAACCATCACTCAGAGATAAAATACAGAATGGAAAAAAGATTACAAAATAAAAACAAAAGAAAAATATTCAATTACAAAGAAACAAAAGTTACATCACGATTATTTGTATGTTGAGAAATACGGAACGTGAAAACACAAAACTCCAACTGAGGTGAGTGTATGAGTAAAAAGACGATAGAAAAATGACAAAGTACAAAACAAAACAGTACTTACAAAAACAAAGGTCATAAGACGAAAATATGTATGTTAAAGAATACTGAACGGGAGAACACAAAACTACAATTAAGATGAGTGTATGAGTAAAAAGACGAAAGTAAAATAAAAAGGTACAAAACAAATCAGTACTTATAAAAAAGCAAAAGTCAAAAGACGAAAATATGTATGTTGCAGAATACGGAACGTGAAAAGACAAAACGACATCTAGAAGATACAATCGAAGTAAAAAAACATAACAATAAATAAAAAACAAGAGAAAAATATTTGATTACAAAGAAACAAAAGTTTAAGAATACTACAATTGACAAATTAATTGATATTATATGAGCGATAAAGGTCCCATGTGTTGGCATTTTGGCATTATGGCATTCTTCCATTATGGCATTTTGGTATTATGGCATTCTTATATTATGGCGTTTTGGCATTATGGCATTATGGCATTCTTCCATTTTAGAATTTTGACATTTTGGACAGTTTATCTTGAGATGACTTCGTTTATGAAAACATTAAAATACATATGTATTAACATACATATTATGTATTTTAAAGTAATGAGTAGTTGAATTAAGAAGTTACTATGGTGTTACTGATGTATATGAAAATGAGTACTTGATATATCTTGCTATATATGAACATGTGATTGTAGTTTGATTTTTAATATGTGATGTCAGAAGAATTATTAAGTTTTTATATTCATCATTTGGTTGTAAAGTCTTTATTATTATCAGATGGATAATCAGTGGGAGGTCGTTTCCACGAAAACGAAAACGAAAATTAGAAAGGCGTTTGGGTATTGAAGTGTACTGAGACGAGTATGGAGGAAGCTAAGCCTTTTACATTCAGAAAGGTATTGTTTTCAGGTAGAAGGATTAAAAAAGGGTATTTTGTTGAGACGACTGTGGAAAAAGTAAGCCTTTTACATTTAGTGAGGTATTGTTGTCAGGTAGAAGGATTAAAAAAGGTTATCTTGTTTTTGAAAAGGAGTAAGAACCTGTACAATTTTATATTTATTTTCGTGTTTAGACTTGCAATTTGATATGAAGTGAATAAATATCATGTTATGAACTTTAAAATTCTGTTTGGACTTGTACTTTATTAAAAAATATATTTGTGATAATGAGAAATACATATGTGGGGGTGTGTGGACTTGTCTTGGTAAGGGTAATTTACATTTATTTTATTTTCAAAGAAAACATACACATACTCATTTTGAGTTCAATTTGTTTTGTAAGTATTTTCTCAAAGTTGATTTTACATTTGTATTGATCTTAGCATTATTAGTCTTTTTAGAGTTTAGGTGTTTTTGTTCTTTTGGAATTATATATTTCTTTTGTGTGTTAGAAATCGTTTTACCTTTTGAGGTACGTTTATCACCTTTATAGTACAAGTTGTGTGTATCATTTACAAAGATTAAGGGTAAATTATTACACTTGGAGACTGAATCTTTGATTTTATGAATATCTTTATCACTTGTAAAAGGTGATTCAACATCGAGTTCTTTTATCTCCCCAGAGAGGTTACTGTGATCTTTTGAATTTAATGGTATATTATTTTCACCTGTATATTCAATATTTGATTCAAGCATCAATGAAATGTAACTTTCAAATTCATTTACAAAAGTATTAGTAGGTTTGTTAGTTAAAATAAAGCTTATATCAGTATCAACGTGATTTTGGATACTAGATTCTACTCGTGTTTCTACTACATTTGTAATTATTGATGTTATTTCTTCAATATTTTGAGTATGTTGAGACAAGAAATCTTGGATGAACAACGACTTGTGATTAGATGTAAGTACTTGATCTTCATATCTTCTGAAAAATGATTCAAAGAGATCGATTATCCGTGTTTGATGTTGAGTAAGAATTATATTTATTGGATGAATGTAATCAGGAGTCTGTAAAAGTTGTTCTTGAGCTGGTGAATTAGATGAAGTTGTACTTGAGTTACTAGCTTTGTACATTGTAGATTGATTGAATGTATTGGAAGACTCTATTGAAAAAACAAATTACATTTTATTGTTGTGTAACAGACCACAAAAATGGTATTAATTAATTTGAAAAGATCTTAAAGTAAAAAAAATAGCCTTTACTTACCGAGTTTGGAGATTTGGTTGTTTATTGTATTCGTTGTGTGGTTCAACATGCTATATATATATATGAGTAAAATAAACGATGAAGTGTAAATCAGAGAGTGAAATACACGTTTAAATGTAAATCAGAGGCTAAAACTTTCTACAACTTGATACGAGTGAAGGTTTGAAGAAAATTGGAATGTGAATGATAGTTTTTAAGAGCAAAAAACCACTTTAAATAGTGGGAAAACGCCATGTTTTATTATGTACTTACCTGATTTGACGGCTGTATCTGAAAAGTAACATGAAACTCTAACGACTCTGCCATTTTACCGACATTGAGTGTAGACTTGTATTATTTCTTAGTGAGTGTACTGGTATGAAAAATATTCGAGTGTGAGATAAAGAGAATACATTCAAGTAAAAATATATGAGATGTGAGAAATTTGCTGGGATATTGGGATATTGGGCTATTGGGCTATTGGGATATTGGGCTATTGGGATATTGGGATATTGGGACATTAGGACATTGGGACATTGGGCCAGAATTTACCTTCAGGCTATTTCGTATATAGTTACAATGTAATATATAGCTTTTACTTATATACGAAGTGTAAAAGATATGGAAATGTGTGCTTGATATATAGAGCTATATAATAGCGCGTGATGGTGATATAGATTCCTGTTAAGACAAGAATTATAGTAAACGTTAGAGTCTAAAGCGTATACGTTTTTGGTTGAAAACTTGGAGAAAAAACTGAATAATTGGTGAAAAAACTGATTAATTACCGAAAAAACTGAATAATTACAGAAAAACCTGATTTATAACAGAAAAAACTGATTAATTGGTGAAAAAACTGATTAATTGTGATAAAACTTGTAAAAAACTAAATATTTTGATAAGGATACTGATAATTGGGTGAAAAAACTGATAAATTGGTGAGAAAACTGATTAATTACAGAAAAAACTGATTAATTGGATGAAACAACTGATGAATTGGATAGCATGTGATAAAACGGATTAATTCGTGAATAGTTACATTGGATTACATAGCTTCTCTTCATATAAGAAGTTGAAAAGACATGGAAATGTGTGCTTGATATATAGTGCTATATAGAAGCACGTGACTGGATAAAATTAGAAAGGTTGGTGAACTTTGGAATTCTTGGAAAGGTTGCGCCATGGGTGTTAGGTTAAGCCCCACTACAAAAATCCTTATGGAGATATAGCACTACTAAAATCCCGGCTGTTTGAGGAGCGCCATGGGGGTGCTTGCCGTCCGCATCGTTGAGGATTAGGTTAAGCCCTTCACCAAAAATACTGCCTGTATTAAGGATGCACCTGCATGACCCTTAGGTTAAACCTATACCACTACAAAAATCCTTATGGAGATATAGCACTACAAAAATCCTTATGGAGATATAGCACTACAAAAATAACGCCTGTTTGAAGGATAGGCCGTTTAGAATACATATGAAATACATACTTACATTTTTAAACGTTAAAATGCTCCTTATAATGACTACTTTCACCTATTACTGCTGCCATTGCTGGCTGATGATTTCAGATAGATGTAGAAAAATGTAGCCATAATATAATTAAGAACTTTTAATTTATTTTGTATTTTTTGACAGTACCTACTAGCCTTTGTCTGTGTATAAATACGTGTAAGTGCTTATTTTCCTAATCGTAGCTTACCATTCTTATGCATAGCATCACTACTGACTGACTGACTACTGCTGAACCCTCTAAAGCGTCTTCGGTCTTTGTGCACGTGGGTATGAAATATAAGAATGAAAAATAGAATTGAATCTAATCAGAAATAAGGAAACTGGTTATTTATTTGCCAAGCCCTATATAGTCGATAGTTTAAATTCTACACTGCACTGTAGTTATTTTATTGTACTGTGCATTTCCTTGCACGCTTAAAATACATAAATACATCCATATGTATTTGTGGAATATACGAATAAACGAGGTGAGTTTGGTTCTGGTTACCTATGTGATGTGCACATTGTGGTTCGGTTCTTTTAGTGACTGTGGCTTACCATGGGACTACACTTTTCTCGGCCTAGTTTTTCAGTCTGATATCCGCGCGAATTTGGATATTTCTGATAGTTCTCAACCAGGCCCGGATCCAACATCCAATACGGGGGTGGGCAACAGGGAATGTTAACCCCAGATTAATATTTTTTTAACATAGACTAACATAGGGGAATTTTAACCAGGACTTATAAGTAGAAATTGTTGTTTGCCCACCCCATAAAATATTGCTAAAGGTCCGCCACTGTATTTCTGTACTTCTCGAACGTCGAAGTCGAGCGAAGGAACAAACTCTCCGAAAACGACTCAACTTGTCGATGACGACTCACTGTCTTTCAAAATGCAAATGTGTAGCACACATAATATGTAGTTTTCTCCTTCATTTTCTCAAATAGTGACTGTACAGATATCGATTAGGTTAGGTTTCCGCTTGGATTCGTTTCGTTAGGTTTGGCTTGGTTCGGTTGAGGAGGCCTGAGTGACAGTGGTGGTGGTGGTGGTACTGAATTTAAGTATATGCAGTATTGCATTGTCACATATATGTATGTACTACGATACAATGGAGTATGGAGTGGGGAAGCAGACCATATCCCATCCCATATAGAGACACTCGCGGAAATAAAATACGCGAAAAGAGAGACAGACGGAAAGTATGACGTTTATGATGTCAGTATGAAAGGGAAAAGACGAGAACAAAACGAAAGCAAATGGGAAAATGTGGGACAGTGAAGGAGTGTGTTTCTTGGTGTTGGTGTTGGTGATGATGGCGATATATTGATGATGACGGGACGGTGACGGTAGCTATATTTACCGATATCGTATCATTATAATGCATATCATCGGCATGACTATACATACGCTTACAATTAGTATATTTACAGGCTGTACAGGGCCAAGAAAAAACAACAACCTTCCTAGTCTAGAAGCCTAGAATTTTTGTATATGTAGGTGTGTGTATGGGTGGATTTAGATTATAAGATATATTGTGTAATTACGGGCACGTGTGTATCCACCCAGTCTTTGTACAGATATATTATTAGCAGTATTGCGGACGTCAATCTCGAGCATTGTAATTTTAATGGTAAATTATAACGTAGACGAATGTGAGTGAGGCATGTTTAAAGGGTTTAAAGTTCATTTTAATTTTAAGGTTCGACCACCGTCAACCGTATGAAAAGCCAATTTAACATTTGAAGCACTTTTGATAATTATTGATCACTTCAATTTTGAAATTAAATCAAATTTCATAAATCACTGATTAAAAGCTGATTCCATCCAACTTATTTTGCAGACCAAGTCATATTTCAATTTCAAATATCTGCATTGATTTTTGTGAGTGTGGCAATTGTGGGTTGTCTTGTGCTTCCTTTTGTACATCTTTAAAGAAAGTTCCCTACATATACATATCGTCAGTGAAGAACTAAAATGACCCATATCCAATTTAAGCTACAACCAAAATGAGCTATGTCATAAAACCCAAATGAGAAACATGCGTCAATGTTAAGTAGGAGTTTTTGAAAAGCGTAAAATGTCCTATTTAAATTTTTTTGAAAAGGTGAAAATTTTTCTATTTAATTGTTTTTGAAAAGGTGCAAAATGTTCTATTTACTTGTTTCTGAAAAGGTGCAAAATGTTCTATTTACTTGTTTTTGAAAAGGTGCAAAATGTTCTATTTACTTGTTTTTGAAAAGGTGCAAAATGTTCTATTTACTTGTTTTTGAAAAGGTGCAAAATGTTCTATTTACTTGTTTTTGAAAAGGTGCAAAATGTTCTATTTACTTGTTTTTGAAAAGGTGCAAAACGTTCTATTTACTTGTTTTTGAAAAGGTGCAAAATGTTGTATTTACTTGTTTTTGAAAAGGTGCAAAATGTTCTATTCACTTGGTTTTAAAAAGGTGCAAAATTTTCTAATTTCATGTTTTTCAAAAGGTGCAAAATGTTCTATTTCTATTTCATTTTTTTGAAAAGTGCAAAATGCTCTATATAAATACTCTCAAGACAAATGTGAATACTTTTGTAGATAGTTGTAATTGTTTTTAGCTAAAAATGGATATGGGTCATTTTGGTTCTTCACAGACGATATGTACAATAATTGTAGAAATGGTTTTTTAAATAGAATTGTATATACTACAGAAAGAAATTGTCTATCGTCGAGACTTTTAGCACCTTTATTTGCAGAGCATTTTCATTTTTGCAATTTATGTTTTAGTAGCATCAGCTTTAAATTGGCAGAATAGTTCAATTGGCAGAATGTAGGAATGTTACAAATTACGCCTGTCCAACTCTTGAAGGAAGACGACTTAACACTGAGACGTCAGCCGGTTTCGGCTGCCGGTGTGATAAGTCAGTAATAAAACAACCACGTAATTTATCAACTGAACTGCCTTATTTCTTGTCAGTCAAAGACGAAGCAGATTTCCAAAACTTTTTTCCAAATGTGATTACAAGCGAATCACATATCTGCTACTACTGAATAAGATTGCAAAACTTTTACATTTTTTTTTTCAAATTAGCTTGAAAATAGCATTAAACAAGTTGTACAGATAATTTAATTCTTTCATAATCTAACAAGTTTTCCTCTTTTAGATTTCCAAAGTATGGGATTGAGTTAGCTGGATTTTTAAAAGAATATGTCTTAATTATTTACGACAATTTTTAAATTTAAAGAAATATGATGTGTGCGCCTGTTTTTTTGAAACTAATAACTCGACTTTTTGTGGTTAGATTTTACTGACAAACTCCTAACAATGTGGTAGAAAGATTGTGATATGGATTAATATGTAGACAAACATTACTATACTATGCCATCTAATACTTTTCAATCTATAAATATATAGTTTTTAATAAGGGTTTCCTTTGTTTCGCTATGGTGGAGCAATAGCATGGCATGGGTTTCAGTGCCAGTTCCATTAGTACAAGTGCCAGCAAATCTCACATAAAAACTAAATATCTGAAGAAAAATAGCATATATGAGTAGCCTCAAACATCTAATAATACATCTAACTTTAAGTTGGAGGAAACTATCAAGTTCTAAAGTAAAGTAAAGTGTAAAATGTAAACTGCATCATCAATTTCAATTCATGACTGCAGTTTCTTAAACGTCTCCAGTCCCGCACTCCAATGCAATGTACGAGAAGGAGAAATCAAAATCAAGGCAAAAGACAGAGGAGATGTTTTTATCTGTATTTCAAGTGTGAGTGCGAATCTATGTTGATACTAGATTTCATCGTTGAAGAGCGGAAATAAGCTATTTCGATACCTACCTACCTACAGCACTATCGCTAAAATCAAAATGTGCTAAATAAATTATTTGGTAGGAAGTTCAAAAATTCCAATTCAGCTTGTTTGTTTTGTTTTCTTATGCAGAAATCTCTCGTTTGTTTTGAGAAAGTACAAAATGTACTATTTACACGTTTAAGAAAAATCAAAAATGCACTATTTACAGTTTTTTAAAAGTAGAAAAAGTGCTATTTACACTTTTTAGAAAAATCAAAATGCACCCTTTCCAGTTTTTAAAGGTAGAAAATGTGCTATTTAAACTTTTTAGAAAGTTCAAAATGCACTATTTACACTTTTTAGAAAGCACAAAATTTGCTATTTACGCTTTGTAGAAAGTTCAAAATGGACTATTTGCACTTTTTTAAAAGTACAAAATTTGCTATTTACACGTTTTAGAAAGTTCAAAATGTTCTTTTTACGTTTTTTAGAACATGAAAAATTTACTATTTACAGGTATTAGAAAGTGCAAAATGTACTATTTACAATTTTTTAAAAGTTCAAAATGTGCTATTAACACGTTTTAGAAAGTGCAACATGTACTATTTAAAATTTTAAAAAATTTCAAAATGTACTATTTAAACTTTTTAGAACATGAAAAATTTACTATTTACACTTTTTAGAAAGTACAAAATGTTCTTTTTACACGTTTTAGAACATTCAAAATCTATCATTTACACTTTTTTAAAGTATTTTCCAAATATTTTTGTTACATATATATATTCTCTTTGCTTAGGTACTTATCAGTACTTTATTTGATTTTTAAAAACAAACTAGCGAACGGCTTACACTCACTCTTCAGTCAGTGGCATGTACCCCCATATATCTATACGCACAGATTACATAACTCCAACCTACACTTGATACATGTGCACATTATAGTTTAAAGAATTGGAATTGAATTCGAATTTGAGTCTCCCTGGCGCTATGGTCTGGCCTTCCCAAATGATACGAGAAAGAGAGAGAGAGAGAGAGAGAGAGAGAACAGTCTGAAGAACAGAGAAGTCTCACAGAGTTTTATTTTAACCTAGAGCCATGTTTTGATTCTTATATCCGTAGTTTTTGGGGTTGGGAATGGGAAATGCGGAAAATTACACGGCCATGATGATGCTATGCTATGAACTCCCACACGCCTTCATCTAATTGAATAAAAAGGAAAAAATCTGGGATAATGTTATCCCCTCTCTACTATATACTCTCTCACTCTGCATACACTTGATCCACTATACAACTATGTACCTACTATATACGGACTGGCCATGAGGAGCGAGATAGACTTTGGACGACTTTGAGAGCAACAACTCAAAATCCGTTTTGTTACACACTCAAGAAGAACATGCCTTAATGTCTTGATGGCTTGTCTCTCTCTCCTCTCTCCTCTCCTCCACTTTTCCTCCGTCTCCGTCTCATTTTTGCTAAATAAAAGTTTTTAGTTGGTTTTTGGTTTTTTTGTATTTTCCTATTTTCGGAAGTTCCGTAAGAGTCTCATCGTCAGTTTCGTTTTCGTGCTCGCTAAGTCCTACTCGTACAGTTTTTCGTAGTTATGTTTGTTTGGTGGTTTGCTGCTTTAGTTTATAGTTTGATACTGGTTTCTGGTTTCCTCTTCTCCTTCACTTTTGGTCCTTTCCCCTCTAAATGTTTTTGTTATAAAATAAATAATGTAATGTAAGCACTAGAGAAGAGGCGTGTAGAAGCGAAGCGAATGCGACTCGCTTAGAGAAGTACCTACCTGCCTTTCCACTATTTATAACTAGATAATATGTATATGCGTATCTCACCGTTTATATAAGTATAGTAGGTACATCCTCGACGTGCTCATCTTGAGCTCATGTGTATACTTTTGACTTCTCGCATCCTTTCACAGATATTTTCTGGGTTTCTCACTATGCTATACGCCACTCCAACATGATTTCATTAAGGTTCCCGCATATTACGGCCAAATATTTTTTTATTATATTTATGTACGGCTAAAAGGGAGCTAGATATACGGTTTTTGGAACTGAGGACTGGGATTAACACGAAAAACCAAAGCACATAGGTACTTTGTAAGAAAACATGACATTACAGGTATCGTCTATGAAGAACCAAAATGACCCATTTCCATTTTATGCTAGAGTTAAAATGAGCAATGTCAAAAGATATACATGCTTACAATGATAATCACGAGTATTTTAAATGAGCAAATTGTTCTATTTACATGTTTTTAAGAAGGTAGCAATGTCCTATTTACGTATTTTTGAAAAGTTCAAAATGTTCTATTTATGTGTTTTTCTAAAGTGTAAAATGTCTTGTTTACATGCTTTTTCAAAAGGTCATAATGTTCTATTTACGTGTTTTATAAAAGTGTAAAATGTCCTATTTACATTCTGTTTGAAAAGGTCAAAATATTCTATTTACACGTTTTTTGAAAATTGCAAATTATTCTATGTACATGTTTTTGAAAAGTGCAAAAATATTCTATTTTCTCGTTTTTTGAAAAGTGCAAAAATATTCTATTTTCTCGTTTTTTGAAAAGTGCACAAGGTTCTATTTACATGCTTTCATTAACCTGTTATTTGTATTTGTTCTGTAGATAGTGCATTTTGAATGGAACTAAAAATCGATATGAGTCTTTTTGATTCTTCTCAGACGATATAATATTGCTACTCTGCTACACCTGCTATAAAAATTGTGTGTAAAAAGTATTGGATTAAAATAATTTTTACTGTTTAGTGGCAACCATTAGTACAGGATTTTGTATTTTTCAAACCATTTTTATAAGAACATTTTGCAATTTAATTTCTGGATTCTTGGATAGTTGTTAATAGCAGGCAAATTTTAAAATGTTTTACAATTTTTGAAATACAAAATATTATAAGGTCAGAGTATCCTGAACTATTTCAAAACTTTATGCAATTAGAATTTTTTGAGTTTCTCAAACACATGTAATTCCATAGAACAAACATATCACAAATTTTATCGATCGTTACCCATAATAATAGCTACTAGTATGCGTCTCAAATTTTATTCGTATACACACGTATATACTATATACGCTACTGGTACTTTTGGTATAGGTGTAAGTAGGCCATTTAGTACACGATTTGGAGGTTTTGAATTTCCAAAGTCAGTAACTATAATAGTTATATCCAGTAGATTGTACCATGCTATACCAGATGACCCGGTGGTATAGGAACAGCTCAAAAATAATAACAACCAAAGAACGTGCTAGACTGGGAAATTATGAGTTCACTTTCTTCCTGCTTTCATCATTGTTGCTTTTTGTTTTTAGCCTTCACTCTCAGAGTACAAACTGAAAGGGGGCTCAGGTTATAGCATCTCTTATAGCATCTCTGTCCCTTTAAAAAGGAGGACCGAAAGTATGGATTTGGAAGGGACGTGGAATGTTTTTAGGCTTCAGGCTCAGATATTTATTTCTCATTTCGTTATAAAGGACGACGACTCTTTAATCTTTAAATACTTTTAAATGTGCTTGGAGGTATGAAATATACTTTTCTTTTTACAAATTAAATTTTATTTTGCACAGGTGGTAAGTTTTTTAAATGTATTTTTAAGAGATCATTGGAAATCGCTTAAAATGGGAAATGTTTTTATTTATTTTGATGATCTAATAATTTTAATTTTCCGTACTAATCGTAAGTTTAAAAAATAAAATCAATTTTCACCAGTTTCTCGATGTGGCTGTTGATTCCAAAATTCTAAACATGTCTTTTACGATTAGTAAGTCATTAGTAAAAGTCGCTGAACCTTTTCCATTGACATTCATCTTCACAACAAAGAAAATAGCAATCTTTGAATTTAAAGAGTCATAAAATTGAGTTTTATCTAAACCAACCAACAAAGAAAGGCTTGAAATTTGAATTATGAATTGTTATGAAATTGTGATGTAATCTAAACTGCGTTTTATAGTGGAAATGGACATACATTCAAACAATGCAATAGCCGTAGAATTTTTAATTCTCCAATTCAATGAATGAAAATGAAAACTATACAATCAGCTATTGACATTGTAATTTATTGCTTTCTTAGATAACCTTGAGGAATTTTGAAATGTGTGAAACAATTTTAACTACAGATATAGACTACAGCGACAGGCACAAAATAATGGGCTCAACTGCAGACAGAATTAAAGATATAGATAAATTATTATGATTTCGTGAGAATGAAGTACAACGTTATATTTGTAAGTAATCAAATCATCTAATCCTGCTGATTTTTGGAGCTCTCATCAGTGCCGGATAATGTGGCCAGCGCAGGCAGCCCCCGCTGCCTGAATTTTCAAAAAACATGTAAATGGAACATTTTGCAGTTTTCAAAAATATGTAAAAAGAATATTTTGACTTTTCAAAAACATGCAAATAAATTTTTGTATACATTTCAAAAATATGGAAATAAAACATTTTCCAATTTTCTCAAAACATGTAAATAGAACATTTTGCACTCTTCTGAATCAAGTAAAAAGAATATTTTGCACTTTTCTAAAATATGGAAATAAAAAATTTTGCTTTACCAAAGAAAACCATCAATAAAAAAATCCTAAAAATAGTGATTTTTGTGTATGGAAACAAATTTCTGTCTAAAAGCAATTCCTTCGTCCGGCCCTGGCTCTCATGATCCTAACGACAGTAGTTCAGTATAAAGCGAACTAGTCAGCCAGTAAATATTTGTATGCTTAATACATATACATAATTTAAACCCTGGCAGCTCTGCTGGGAGTTAGCAGAAAAAAAAATAGAAAAAAATCTCATTTTAAAGTACCTACCACATATTTAATACTTCTCATTTGAACCCCAATTGAAAATGGAAATTATTTACGTAGATAAAATATTTTGCACCTTCAAGAATAGGACAGGTATAATGTGTGGGTAGGTACCTCTTCTGCTTGTAGTGTCTGTATAATATTAGGCGATGGAATAAAGTGAGTTCCATCAGGAGTATAAATTGTGGATGGTAGCAATAGCAATAGGGAAAATGTGGGAATGAGGATCGTTGTTGTAAAGATACATAAGGTGTAAGATAGCTTTGACACACATGCATGGCTGCTATCTCGGTTGCAATTTAATTCCGTCGGATGTATCTGATGCAATCACGTTCCTGTTACCAAACCAAGAGAGCCTACATAATAATATAATAGCAAGAACATAGGAGTGAGCCAAGGCCTTACAAGGCCATAGGGAAGTTGGAAAAGAAGGAAAACAGAATCATTATTACAATATATATAGACTCCTTCAGATGCCATATGTATTTTCTGTGGAATGTGAAATGTTGAAATGTTATAAATCATTACACTCGACTCCTCTATGCTACACACTGCCCCATTGGGGAATGGGAATGGGTCAGAGTCAGGCAAAAGTCTCAAATGCTCCTTGCTACGTCTACCACACCATTACACTCCTGCCCGCCTGCCTCATTCCCTCTTAAAGTAATGGGACGTTTCAACCTCTCTGTGCATAAGTACCTAACTACATATCGTCTGTGAAGAACCAAAATGACCCAAATCCAATTTTAGCTAAAACCAATATCAAATATCTACAAAAATATTGAAACATGTCTTCAGGGCATGTAAATAGAACATTTTGCACTTTTTAAAAACATGTAAATACAACATTTTACGCTTTTCAAACACATGGAATTAGAAAATTTTGCACCTTTAAAAACATGGAATTAAAAAATTTTGCACCTTTTCAAAAACATGGAATAAGGACATTTTGCACCTTTTCAAAAACATGAACTTAGAACGTTTTGCACCTTTTCAAAAACATGAACTTAGAACGTTTTGCACCTTTTCAAAAACATGGAATTAGAACATTTCGCACCTTTTCAAAAACATGCAAATAGAACATTATGCACTTTCCAAAAACTCCTAATTAACATTTAACGCATGTTTCTAATTTTGTTCTTATCACATAGCTCATTTTGATTGTAGCTTAAATTGGATATGGGTCATTTTGGTTCTTCACAGGCGATATGTTCACCTACCTACCTACTTATTTACACGAGTAGTTCCTCGCCGTCCGGCCTTCCTACTTCCCCCTCTCAATCCCCAAAAAATCAATGAATGAGTGACTGAAATTTTAATGTAGCCCGTTTTCCGTTTTCCGTATAGTCTTTTTACAGCGAAGGCCATTGCCAAACCTTATCACTTGTTCCACAAAAACAACGGCAAGTAATATATAATTATATACTAATTTATATGCAATAAGGATAATATCGTCATATATAGTTTTTAAAAGTGCAAAAAGTGGTAGTAAGTTAGCACACACTTTTGCACACAATTTAGAAATAAAAACAGCGCATGTTTCCTTTTCATATTCAATGCCATAGCCGGCACACACGAGTAATGAAAATGCAAAAATGGAATATTGCGTATATAGTCCATTTAGAAGGAGAGTATTCTAGGCCAGGGCCAGGGCCGGGGTAACGATATATTATATGTGGTTCAAATCTAGAATTATATTTTGTACTCTTGGTGCGTAAGATTAGCATACGAATATCAGAATCAGAAGTAGCTCATGTCATTGTATCTGTCACATTTTGCATTGCTATACCTATAGTAATGAGGATACATAGCAGAATCAAGGAGTGCGGATGGTGGTGTTATATAGCAAGAAAGGATGAAGGAGGCTTCACAATGATTTGACTAAATTAAAATTAAAATGAAAATAAACTGACTGTCAAATTCGTTTTCGCTGTTGTATAGTCAGTAGTCAGTTTGATGAGCACATTTCAGATTTTAGCGATCACACTTCCTACCTTTGATTTTCATCCTTTTATCTTTCACTTTCTCCTTTCACCACTTTACTCCAAGCTTGTCTAATGTAGGTATGGGTATAGGATATAGGATATAGCATCAACATCTCTGAAATCTGAAGGAACACTTCCTCTCAAACTTCCTTTCTGCATCACGTCAAAATTTCTTCAATTTAATTTTCATCCTTTATAAGCAGCACCGCGCCATGGCCAGGACTCCAGGACCAGGCCATAGCATAGGACCAACTATTTTGCCATACTGCAGGTTACAAAACCAGCAACGAGCCACTCGTCGAAGCCAAAGCCTCATCGTCAGTCAAATTGAATTAAATTGAAAATCAAAATCAACTTTTGACTTTTCTCTACTATACTACGCTACTTTTCCTTTCCATGATCCTGATATGCCTCCTACTAGTTAGTAAATTTACTGCTACCACCACGCCTACCATGTGTCCCTAGCTATATCATGGAGCTTCATAGTCTACAGTAGAAGTACCTAGATAACGTCTGTGAAGTCATAGTAAGACAATCGG
Source organism: Dicyrtomina minuta (assembly GCA_949802685.1). Lineage (NCBI taxonomy): Eukaryota > Metazoa > Arthropoda > Collembola > Symphypleona > Dicyrtomidae > Dicyrtomina > Dicyrtomina minuta. The sequence goes on from OX461810.1 coordinate 52,407,106, forward strand.
TCACTTATGAGACCTTAAATTAAAGTGACCGAGGAACGAAATGTACCTTTCTTTTTGTGCCTCAATTGCGCCTCTGTATTATTTAACATAGGCTCCTTTGGGCTCAGTCTCAAAAGTATAGAACAGACCAGGAGGCCGGTCGTGAACGATGTTGCGTTAACACGCTTTTGAAAAGTGTAAAATGTTCCATTTACGTGTTTTTGAAAAGTGTCAAATGTTCTAAATACACATTTTTGAAATGTTTAAAATGTTCTGTTCTAAATACACGTTTTTGAAAAGTGTAACATATACTAATTACAAGTTTTTGAAAAGTGTAAAATGTTCTAATTACACGTTTTTAAAAAGTGTAAAATGTTCTAATTATACGTTTTTGAAAAGTGTAAAAGGTTCTAATTAAACGTTTTTAAAAAGTTTAAAATGTTCTAATTAAACGTTTTTAAAAAGTTTAAAATGTTCTAATTAAAAGTTTTTAAAAAGCGTAAAATGTACTAACTACACGTTTTTGAAAACTGTCAAATGTACTAACTACACGTTTTTGAAAAGTGTAAAATGTTCTAATTACCCGCTTTTGAAAAGTGTAAAATGTTCTAATCACACGTATTTGAAAAGTTTCAAATGTTCCATTTCCATGTTTTTGAAAAGTGTAAAGTTCTCTATTTACATTCCTTAAGGATTACACGATATTCATGTATTGCTTGTAGATAGTACATTTCATATTAAGTTAAAAATGGATATGGGTCATTTTGATTCTTCACAAGCGATATGTCTAATGCGTGTCCTATGAAATGAACCTGACTGAATATGGAAAAAACCAGAGCCGATCAGTGATTATGTATGCATGTAGCTAATACGTCCATACGTCTAGATGGTTGGCTCAAGTATCCTGCTATAGACAATGTGATGACTACTAGGTTTAACTTATAAGGGAAGTGCTAAGGAGGCGTGGGGAACATGAGGAAGTGAAAGTCTCTACACGAAAATTTAGTTGCGTATATTATGAAAGGCAAACGTTCTGGGAGAGCATTAAGGGAACTTAATTTTCTTTTTACCTTCTTTCCTTCTTTCCTCAGTCTCTTCGCCTCATGTGCTTTTCATATCTCTGCTGCTGGTCTTTTGCCCTTTCCTGAGTTGATCAAAACTAAAGGCAAACCTCAGAAAAGCTTTTTAAGGCTTTTAGTACTCAGCATTCTGAGTAAAAGCTTTTCATTCATTACACTTATTTCATTTCGTGGATTGTGTGTGCACATTCAAATATGTATATAAAAATGGTACCGAGTACCGACACATGTAGGTAAATTAATATTTTTCTTGTATACTGCACTGTATTAGGTAATACTTGTATTTCGTAATTTGCAATAATACATCCGCAGTACCAGTACCTACTATTTACTAGCACGGTACTATAGTTCAAGAATGCCAGCCATATTTATCCTGGTACTGGTAATACATGGATATCAATATAGACTAACTTTCAAAATGACTGCATAACTGATTTATTCATGTTCTTATAGAGATGAGAGTGTTGCAAGGAAGGAAATTGAGACCTTGCTCCAATTATTATAAATTATGTAAGAGTCATAAGAGAGAATTTGTGATGCGTTTGATTCCCACACTAATCAGAGATTTTTAGCCGCCACGATGAGTTTTCAGATTGCGTTAAATATTTTATTTGAATATATAAATACGCAGCAGACTTTACCTACGAATACCCATCCCACGAAAGAATTTTACGAAATCTATTTGCTCATGTTATGTGCTTACAGCTTCAAATCCCAAATTACAAATAAATATTTACAAAGTAATATCGTGTTACCTGGGACTGGGACTGGGACTGGGACTACAAGAGTTTCAAATAGGGCTATCTAATATTTTTATTGTTAGATTCTTTAAATAGCTGTGAAAATAGAAAGTCGAAAGTACAAGTATTGTAAGGGAAGAAATTTTACTTGTCGTAATGGAGGATGTGGGAAAATTGGGTAATTCACGAAAGCAAATTTAAGATTTAAAAATAAATGAAAATAAAAAATGGTTTGTGTAAAAGATTCATGTAGAACATTTTGTACTGTTAAATGAATACACATGCCATATTTTGATATTTTCGTAAATTCTATGTAGGTCAAGCGACAACCAGTCAACTCAATGTAACAAAATCCTGTATTAATCTATGCCGTTTGAACTTTGAAAGGGGAAGTTGTGACAGTATTTTAGTTGACAGAGACATGTTGACTTAAGGAAGGCTGCGTAATCGAAATGTTGCACTATTAATCTTCTACTTCAAAGACATACGAATCCAAAATTCCAAATTCCATCCTCCTCTTTTGTTGATTTAAAATCGAAACCAAAATTGTATAAATGTAAATTGGAACTTAAAATATAAGATTCAAAATTTAGTTTTAGCTCATACCATATGAATTTAAATGGGAATTTAAATTACTTCAATTACCTTTTCAAATTATTTATCGTTTTGAATAAGCAAGAACGCAGTTTGAACTGTACTAAAGTCTTAACATAGATCATTTCTGTTACATTCTGAATGCGTATTTTTTTAGTAAAAATTTGCTACAGTAACATAGTGAGAATTTAATTTCATCATAAACTGCATAGTACACCGCACTGCACCGTGGCGTAGGATTTATGTAGGATGCAGGATGTGACAGCAATGCCGCCTGAACACATAACATGTAGTACACCGCATCGTAGCGTAGCCCATAGCTATGAGCATAAATATAATTTCATAATTTTCGTCAAAACATTTTCTGGATTTTACAAAGAATGTAAATAAAATTGAGTAACATTAATTTGTACTTGGTATGACTTTAGCATTTCAAAACTATGCAAACTATTTGTTTATTTACATACATATGGAAACCCAGTAGATTTGTAAGCTATTCCATAACAATCACACCATTGAGCTATTCAAATGATTTAAATACTGTTCACACAGTCACGTTTATTTTGATTCTATAACTATGCGACGCTGCTAATGACAAACTTCCTTCCGCAGCCTATAGTCAAAATTCCCCATATGCGGATAAAGAAAGGGAAAAGATAGTTTTTTGGGAAGAATAATAAGCGGGTTATATGGATCATACATTAGTTCCGGACAATAAGCTCTCAAATGAAATATGAAATTCTAAATAAGTACATTTCCGCTTGTCTCCGTCATTAAGGAAATGAACCCTATATAACTTTGCGCCCTATGATTCCCATGTAATTCATGCAGATAATGCATCTTCCACATATTCCGCATCCCGCATTAATACATGCTTTATGAATAGTGCAGTATTACCTTAGACTGCAGAGAAGTGTAATTCTGTAAGATAAATTTTATTCTACTGATGTTTTCTGTGTTTAACCCCCTGTGACTCAATTTAAATCCATGATTTAGCTCATAGTTTCATTGTGGTTTCGCGAATATTTGAATTTTCCAAAAGACACTTTTCCCATTGTAATCTATATGTTTGCTTGAAGCTAAAATAATGGAGGATTTTTTCTAAATATCGTCGGTGAAGAACCAAAATGATCCATATCCATTTTTAGCTAAAAAAAACAATATTCACTATCTACAAAAATTGTGAAACATATAAAATATCTTGAAAGAATTTAAATAGAACATTTTGAATTTATTTTAAATATGTAAACAGAACATTTTACACTTTTCAAAAACGTGTAAATAGAACATTTTGAACTTTTTTAAAACAAGTAAATAGAACATTTTATACTTTTCAAAAACATGTAAATAGAACATTTTGGACTTTTTAAAAACATGTAAATAGAACATTTTACACTTTTCAAAAACATACAAATAGAACATTTTACACTTTTCAAAAACACGTAAAAAGAAAATTTTGCACTTTTCAAGAACATGTAAATAGAACATTTTACACTTTTTCAAAAACTCCCAATTAACATTTTACGCATGTTTTTCATTTTGTTTTAATGACATAGCTCATTTTGATTCCAGCTTAAATTATGGAAATGGGTCATTTTTGTTCCTCACAGACGATGTTATGTACCTACGTATATTCTCTGAAGCCTTCACTATAACTTTTGATTTTCTTTCTTTATTTTATATGGGACACGAAAAACTCAAACCGGAGATTAGGATAATATAAAACAATTTATTTATGCGCGGGAGTGCGAAAGCCTTCATGTATTATTATTAGTCGAGATATGTCATTTATGTAGGGTGCGGTGGTGCTCCTCGGTTTGTAATTTGGGCTTTCCTACTATAGTCATATGTACTCGGTCTTTGCTACACATAATATGTAGGTAGGTACCTCAAGAAATGGAAATAAATACAGTGCTTAAATTGTTTATGCTTCGTTAACTCCATACCTAGACTCTACATTATGCAGAGTACACACTCAAAATATATACCAACCAGGAGGTAGCAACTGTGTGTAGTAGTATTTATGTAGAAAGTGGAAAGTTGACTCGTACACTTTCAAGAGTATTACGTGGAAAGTCGGCCTCGGCGTTGAGTGAAGGTAAAGTACAATAGAAGGTATATGCAAGTATTGTAGTAATATACTAAATAGTTACCTTGAGTTTGAGCATAGCATATAGTATTTGAGCATAGCATATAGCATTTGAGCATAGCCACAGGAAGAATATTAGCTATGTGGTTATAGACTTGGCTGTCTAGTATACGAGGAAATTTAAGTTGTACGAATACATAAAGTCAAGGAAAATGCAATTATTTCTGAATGAGACTTGTGGTGGTGGCGGTGGGCTTGGAGTGAGAGAGACAGTGCGGGATATAGAAAATGCCTCATAAAGTTATTATTGATTTCTAGTCGATTCCCTCGAGATAGTCACATTATACCCATGGCGTAATACATCTACTGCAAGACCTATTATTACTCTGTAGTATTGTAGCATAGTATACTTTATATATCACTATATATCTTTTGAGTATAGTGCAAATCATTACATTGGTACGTATCAAACTGCGAGAGCTTAATAATGTAGCTTTCCCTATACAATACACGCGCACTAACGCTTAACATTCTTGACTCTGGAATGCAGCCTTCCTTGTGTCTTTATTAATAATGCTCCCATTTTCCTCCCTGTAGCTGTTTGTATAAGTTATAGTCGAAATATACAAAATCCTTAAATTCTCCATTCGCCATTCTCCATACAGGACATAGGAGAAAGTTTAAGCTCATCAATTTTCGTATTTTCAGTTTTTTTGTTTGTGTTATTGGCTTTTCAAAGGATGGAAGATCAATTTATTGCTATTGAACGTATAGTAACGGAATAAGCAACCTAGATACCTATGTAGAAACCTTATACCTTGCCTAGACATATTATAATGCACAGTAGTGCTCTTTAAAGATCAGGGCCGGATAATGCGGCCAGCGCAGGCAGCACCCACTGCTTGAATTTTCAAAACACATGTAAATGGAACATTTTGCAGTTTTTAAAAATATATAAAATGAATATTTTGACTTTTCAAAAAAATGCAAATAAAATTTTGTGTACAATTTAAAAACATGGAAGTAAAACATTTAACACTTTTCTCAAAACATGTAAATAGAATATTTTGCACTTTTCTGAATCAAGTAAAAACAACATTTTAAACTTTTCTAAAAACATGTAAATTGAACATTTTGCACTTTTCTGAATCAAGTAAAAAGAACATTTTAAACTTTTCTAAAACATGCAAATACAACATTTTGCTGTACTAAAGATAACCAGAAATACAATTAAAATGGTAGTTTTGTATGGAAACAAGTTGCTGCCCAAAAGCAATTCCTTCGTCCGGCCCTGTTGAAGATGCAATACCAGCTGTGCCGTCAAACAAAATTTGCTCCACAATATCCACAAATTTCCTGTTGTGTACTAAACTGAAAATTTTCCCTTCATTTCACCTGTTTTGATTTTGCATGGTTATTCAGCCCTTTCATTCAGCCCTTTTCACTGGTACAAAGAGGGAATGCAATAGAAATGGGAAACAAAGAAGGTGCATAATATATAGAAATGAAATGAAATGAAATACGAAAAGATGTTGGGTTCCAAAATGGGAAGAAATAGAAACTAAAAAATATGCCTATTCAGCAAACAACATCTTCCCGTTAACAGGAGTGGCCTCTATATCAGTAGCCCACTACACTTTACATATAGCACTCTGCATACAATTATGTTTATCTGAATATTTAACCTCTCAACACTTAACCTCAAAATACCATCTTTTAGCTTAGGTAGGTCTTTGGCTCCGGTCTTTGGTCCGGTCCGCGGTGACTTGAGATTTATGGCGGGGAATATTATGCCTACCTACAACAACTTTTTAAGTGCAAAATTTCAAATTTCAATACATATTTGATATATGGGAACATACATAATATATAGAGGAGGACGCTGGCACAGTTTTTTCTATTCTAAAATGTCCACACTTAGTCTGTGTACATAAAGGATATCCGTAATCCTTGCCAATATCTGCATACCTTTGGGATTTGAGTATTTCGACTTCAACTCCGAGTACTATGCAACACATACAAAATATACAAATGCACACTCTCTCTCACAAAATGCGCTGAGTACCTCAAAAACTATTCCTGTGAACGACTTGCATTTCAGATTTGGAAACTTTCACAGCCATTAGATCCATTAGACGGAAGTACAACACCAAGGGCCAAGAGACGAGAGTGTGTAGTGTCTATGTAGAATACCATTTGTATAATAAATCCTTATGAACGTAAGGGACTATCTATGTAGGTAGGTACATACTATACCATTCCCTCACATTGCGATTATTTAAAATTCATAGCGTCCAGCTTCAGCTGAAGCACAAGCGGAGAGCCATTCAAAAGTATTAAACATGTAAAGGTTATGTATATTTTTTTTTCCTTTTTACTATGAGAGCACTATTTGAGAGTAAGAGCAGACAGTAGACGGTGCAAGTATAGCCTCCTGAATACCATCTTTAAAACCCAGCATCCAGAATCCGAGCATCCAGCTTTGTGAATTCTCGCTCAATTCATGATAAATAATAAAAGATCCATACTCAACCCATTCACGTTTCCTATGCGTAAAATACAACTTAAAAACTCTCGGTTTTCCGCTGGCAAAAAAAAGACTCTTATTTTTGAATGCTTTCTAAATCTAGCAGACAGTTTAACTTTAACAACAACATCTGCGTCTGGTCCTGGTTCTGGTTCTGGTCTGGGAAGAAGCCTTGAACTTTTCCCAGTTTTCAGTTTTACCTCAACCATCTCCACTCCATAGAGAATCCACATTCTACAGATTCCAGACTCTACATTTTGAATTTGAGGAGTTTGAGTGTCGAATTTTATTTTTACTTTCACTGTATATCTACAAATACCTTTAATACCTATATACTACACTCATATTATTATCTAATCCACTTTACAAGTATACAAGTCGTAAAAACGTATTTTCCTATCTATCTGTGTGAAGGAAATAAAAAATGAAAAAACAGAAACAAAAAATGACTGCCAATATATATAGATAGAATTTGTTTATTACTCGCCATTGGTTCATCAGCCACTACAAACAGTAGAGCACTTACCGTGTAGTTGTTGTTGGGATTTATTTAGCTTATTGGACTTTGGATATGGATTTGGATTCCAATGTAAATTTGTGAATATAACATTTGAAATATTTATTTCTGAGGATTCTATGCAATCAATGCAGTGTTATAACTTATACTTTGAACATGTTGAACATTTTACATGTTTTAGAAAAGTGCAAAATGTTCTTTTTACTTGATTCAGAAAAGTATAAAATGTTCTATTTACATGTTATGAAGAAAGTGGAAAATGTCATATTTCCATGTTTTTGAAATGTACACAAAATTTTATTTGCATGTTTTTTAAAAATTCAAAATATTCATTTTACGTTTGTTTGATAACTGCAGAATGTTCCAATTACATATTTTTTGAAAATACTACTATACTATTTATTTTTAATTGAACTTTAGTAATTCCTTTCCCTAAAGGGATTTCAAAAAATTACATATTTTGAAAAATGGAACTTTCAAAAATTTCGTCTTATTTCTAGAGAGTCTATAGATTTGTGCACGAGCCGGTTATTACAGTACAAGTGAATAGTTTGAATTTTTTAGAACATTAATGAAATCCCATAAATAATACAAATGAGTTGAGATTCCCTTTTTGAATAAGAAATGGGGGGATCCGCCAAAAGAAACACAGCACGAGTTTATGAAAATTTGGATGACGGTAGAAAGGTTGTGTTGTAACCATATGGAGCATTTAGCATTACCTTTTATTTTTAATGGAGCCTATACTGATATAACGAGACGAGAAAACCGAGTTGGTTGGAAGAGACCGAGAGGCATAGACCAAGACGAAGGAAATTCGGCATTATATCAGTATCAGTAGTGATAAAGCAAGATGGAGTTGGAGTTTAGAGAGAGACAGAGAGAAAGCAGGTGGCTTTCGGCTTGGGCTTATGACTTGCTTTCTAATAGTAATTCCATATCATGTCATAATATCCATATGTTCATGATGATCATGTGAGGAGTGAATGTGAATGTGGTGCAAGCTGCAATATTGTCTGGAATATCTCTGTGTGCTCTGTGTAGGGCTCACTGTCTCACAGTCTGAATGAGTCTCAGGGATGGACCTGCGTAGTTCTGGTACTCGAGGAGCAGATAGGCGGATATACATGTCAAAATAATGTATACGAGAAAATATCTGAAAGTTTGAAAAGTCAAGTTAAAGCCCAAGGAAGTCACGTTAAAAAGTCATCATAAACACGTTATGCTTTTCTTATGAAGTTAAGCCGATAATACGCCAGAAGGAATTTCCTCGTCAATTACGTCTTCATAATCAAAATACATTACATATAAAGTTCAGGTATTGCTTCGACTATTCGGTGTACTATAGGTAAGGGAAGAAGATACCTGATACCAGTAGGCCTTAGGTTTTTTGGTAGTATTTCTCTTTTACGTTTTTGTATTCCTACTGTTGCCAGTTCCTGTTACCTCCCTGCCCGCAGCAGTTCTACAGTATGACTATGGATGAAAGCATTGTACTATAGTCTATGCTAGATTATATACTCCACAAGTACATGCCCTATAAAAAGAAAAAAGAAAAAGACCGTGTTTATAAATTTTGTTTATGATTGATAGCTGAAGTCACGGAACTAGCCATGTATAATTTTGAAGTGTAAAAAGCACCTCTTTTGTGTACTACAATGGCCCTTTAAAATCAAGTAGAAAAATTTGAAAAATTTGTAGTTATAACATTTTACACTTTTTAAAAACGACTAACACGGTGCAAAAACAAGTTTGTGGTAAAACATTTTGTTGAAAATACGGAACCTCGGGTCCTCTGCTTCCTCGACTGGACACTATCAGTATTTTGCATTATTACCTATCGACTTACATTAAATACGCAGCAACACGCTCGATGCTGCTCTATGCCCGAATGCCCGCTATCCTTCTAAACATTAGCAATCTACACACGGGGAGAATAGTTTATTATCTCACGGGAAAAATATCACACGGCTGTGTTCACACACTCATGTATTCATGCGTCTTCTCTCCCTCTAACTTTCCCCACAATTGGCGGTGTGCCTTTTGTCTATAGATTCTATAGAGTCTGCAGTATTAGAAAAATGTGTAGTTTATTAATGTACACCACTTTCTGAGCTACAGGGATACATAGTCAAATACTATTACAATTTACGAATTTACAATACATAAAGTTCTACCTGTCTCTCACTCTTCCTCTCTGGAGATACTGACTGAGCAGGTTCCGTTCTCGTTCCAGTAATGGGCATTATAGCTACTTCTATTAAAGTATCTTTAGAATTAGAGGATGTCCGATAAATTATTCACTTATGTGTTGTGTGCCGCTCGTATCAGAAAGTACACCCACCTACCTATATACGAGGTAAGTAGATAGGTAAGTTCAGGGCCGGAGGAAGGAATTGCTTTTAGGCAGCAATTTTTTTCCATACAAAAACCCACATTTTGATTTTATTGATGGTTTTCTTTGGTAAAGCAAAATGTTGTATTTACCTGTTTTACAAAAGTTTAAAATGTTCTTTTTACTTGATTCAGAAAAGTGCAAAATGTTCTCTTTACATGTTTTCGAAAAGTTTAAAATGCTCCTTTTACTTGATTCAGAAAAGTGCAAAATGTTCTATTTACATGTTTTGAGAAATGTGGAAAATGTTTTATTTGCATGTTTTTGAAATGTAAAAAACTTGTTATTCTGCATGTTTTTGAAAATTCTCAATATTCTTTTTACATATTTTTGAAAACTGCAAAATGTTCCACATGTTTTTTGAAAATTCAAGCAGCGGGGGGCTGCTTGCGCTCGCCGCATTATCCGGCCCTGGGTACGTCCTTATCGTTAGCTCTACTCATTGTTTAAAAATATACCGATAGACGGAGTAAAAAAGTGCCGCTTCTCACTCGTACTCCAACAACTCCGGTACCAGTACCAGTACCAGTCCCAGCTCAGTGAAAGTCGATACACGTATTGTGTCTTGCTAAAGATTCCGTATAGGTCGATACATTATACAAAGTAAAAAAATTATATAAGAAAAAACACACACACACACTCACATGTGGGTAAGAAAGGTACAGAGTTTGTGAATGTTTTTCTTTTCGTCTCCTATCTGTAGTTTCCTATAGTTACATGGCTCCATACAGTATAATTATCTGTAAATCTATAGCATGGAGATAGTGTGTATAGACAGCATAGATATGGGAGGGTGAGATGGATACGCCATGTTGCATTTTATATGTGAAGATTACACATTACGACATTACACATGGAGCTGTACTGTGTACATTGCCGCAACAGAGTGAACATGAGTATCTGTATCTGTATAGGACCAACAGAAAAACACTATATACCTATCGTTAGTAAAAATACCATCCCATAATATACCTATTACAATAGAGCTTCAAGAGTTCGCTTGTTGACCTGTTTTGTTAAAGGGAAAACTCCCATCCATTCCCATTACATGGAACATGGAAGGACGTTATGTAGCCGTGTGTAGCTCGGTTTCGGTTTTGGCTCCGGCCTTTGGGTTAGTTGAATCACGCAAATGCTTTCCCTTTTCCGCTCATTAATAATTTCTATCAATCAGACACGATCTCCTTTCCTTTTTTCCTGTATATAGGCAAAACCTATGTATATGGAGTCGCTATTAACGTTACCGCTACCATCTAAAATAGCATTAGTTGCTTCTTACTTCTTCAGTGCAGCATACAGATATCTCTACTAATATATATTACAATTTAATTTCAATTGGATGGAATACCAATTTTCTATGTAGTTGCACTACTTTGCTATACTCCTTACGATTAGTATAACCACTAATACGTTTTACATCCTCTTACATTTTTTTATGTATAGATAATATAACAAAGTTGAAGCTTCTGTTCTTCCACCTCTTTTTTTTGCCAGTCCTTACCCACTCTTAATTTGCTATTTACTTTCCCATTCTACAGTGTTGGCTGGATAAACAATTGAAAATACAAAAATTAACAGGAGTTTGCATACACGTTTACACACACACACACAGAATTATACGAAGCTGCTTCTAAAAATATTTACGGATAAAATTATACGGAATTTATCACATTTATTAAACTGCTCTCAGCGCTATTTATCCCTACATTTGAGTGCCAGTACAGTGCCATAGAAAACATACAGCTCTAGATAGAACATTATAGGCAATCAATACAGAACAAAAATAAGAATATGGCAACAAATAATAGCAAAACAACGCATGCTGACATGCTCATAGACTCACGGACAGTTCAGCTTCAGATGTTCTATTGTATGTTACAAATACATATTTTACTGTATAAAACTACCTACATATGCCTTATTGGTACCATTGCACTTGTAACGTGGGTATTAGTGCATAATTAAAATAACCTATAAATTGTATTTATAAAGCTTACGATTAGAAACATTGTCAAAATGCATATACAAATCCTCGGATTACACGAGAAGTAATGATAATATTCGTCTAAATGGAGTTTAGGTAATAAAATGGAAGGCATTATACAGGGTATACAGGGTATACATTCTTATCGTCTGCGAAGAACCAAAATGACCCATATCCATTTTTTACTACAAACAATATCCACCCACTATGTACAAAAATGTCTCGAGGAGAGCATTTAAATACAACTTTTTAAACTTTTCAAAAACATGGAATTAGAACATTTTGCATCTTTTCGAAAACATGGAATTAGAACATTTTGCATCTTTTCGAAAACATGGAATTAGAAATTTTTGCACCGTTTCAAAAACATGGAATTAGAACATTTTGCACCGTTTCAAAAACATGGAATTAGAACATTTTACAGTTTTAAAAAACTCCTAATTAACATTTTACGCATGTTTCTCATTTTGTTTTTATGACATAGCTCATTTTGATTCTAGCTTAAATAGGATATGGGTCATTTTGGCTCTTCACAGACGATATGTAATTTCAACTTCATGAGTCTTTAAAATAACCACAAATACTGTAGAATGTAGTACCTAGCATTATAGCATTATATGCCATCGTAGGTCTACTTTTTCTAGTTTTTTTTTCTGTGTTTTTTGTCTCCTGCCTGTCAGCCCGCGTACTGTGTAAGTGTCAAAGTCAAAATGAGGAGCATATTAGTGTCTGCACCTAATGAGAGAGAGAGAGATACAAGTTTTGCATTTCTAGTTTTCTAGTTCCAGCTCCATTCTTCCAATTTTATGTTCTTTTCATATTAATGTTGTGTTACGTTTACACAGGGCATAACATAAAATTGGACTGGGCCTGACAAGGGGCAAACGAGATGTGGATGGAAAAGGGGAGAATGACAGACAGACTATATGATAAAACCATTGTTCGTCCACATCAATGGAAATGGAAAGAATATTACCGTGTGTATAATGTTACATGGATATTCAACCCCAGTGCCGGTACCGGTACCAGTACCGGTAACTGTGCCCATTAAGTTTTGCCTTTTTTTGCTAATTTCACCTAGTAGTATACAGTAGGTACTAGGCCTAAAAGTGAAAGTTCCCATCAGTTCTGTTCTATGTGGTTAGGCGCACACAGAAAGAGACGAAGAGTGTAACTCGACAGTTAAATGGCCCACATAGCCAACATATGTATCACTACACAGAATAAAGGAGCCCTCCCCAACTCCCAACTCCCCACGTGTATCTAATCAAATGCCCTCTCAACTCTTCCTTTAGTTTTCTTATTAGTTTAATTCCTGGGGCAACTGCCAGTTCTTCGTGTTCTTGTTCCTCGTATAAATATAACGTAAGGTCTATAGTACAAGTACATACCACATATACTAATACAAGAGAACCCACAACTCTATAGACTGTATATAGCACACATAAGTTTCCTATATGCCTTTCCTATTTTTTATATTACTTTTGGATATATTATGAAAATGCATGAGCCATATAGTATTCACGTATACCTCCTGATAGCAAGGTAGTTTCCTTAAGGTTTAGGACAGGGTTTTTGTTCCCTGTTTTTTTGCGTGGTTGGCCATGCTATGTGCCTGTAATGGGAGAAAGTACAGACTATGTAAGTAGCAGGGACTATATTTGTTTCTCCTATATAAAGTACCTAAATAGAAAACAAAGGGAAATTTATAACGCGTCCAGAACCAGATATATCAGTATGCTATAGATAATTGCATTACTTTGCAAGCCTCAAGTCGTGTCTTTTTGTTTTACATTTTACATGATAATCCGCAACTTCTATCTAATAACGAAGGGTACTCTGTGTGGGACACATAAGTGCAGAGCTGTATATTTGCACGCTGCTGTACAAATAGTGAATAGGTGATGTGCCATTCCTGTACTGTACCGTACTCACACTCAATATGGACGTACTTATGGGGAGGTTCCAGGGCCGGACGAAGGAATTGGTTTAGGCAGCAATTTTTTCCCATACAAAACCCACTATTTTGATTTTATTGATTGTTTTCCTTGGTAAAGCAAAATGTTGTATTTAAATGTTTTAGAAAAGTGCAAAATCTTCTTTTTACGTGATTCAGAAAAAATTTCTATTTACTTGTTTTGAGAAAAGTGGAAAATGTTTTATTTGCATGTTTTCGAAAAGTCAAAATATTCTTTTTACATATTTTTGAGAACTGCAAAATGTTCTATTTACATGTTTTGAGAAAAGTGTTAAATGTTTTATTTCTATGTTTTTGAAATGTACAAAAACTTTTATTTTCCATGCTTTTAAACAGTCAAAAATATTGTTTTTACATATTTTTGAAAAGTGCAAAATGTTCTATTTACATGTTTTGAGAAAATTCAGGCAGCGGGGGCTGCCTTTGCTGGCCACATTATCCAGCCCTGGGAAGTCCACAAGGCGCGAGTTATAAGAAGTAAGAAAAAAATATCTGTAGTATCTGGAATATAGTTACAGAGTGTATACAGATAGAAAAACCCCTAGAGACGTAAGAAGAAGACGTAAGTGACGTAAGACAAGGAAGGACTCTCGTACAGAAAACAACACATGACAAGACTACACAGACAGACACATGGAGACGGAGACGGAGACACTACTGCACAATAACACTCTACTGTACTACTGCTACTCAGCTCTATGTACACACTGTACAAATAATACAACTTGCAGAAAAATTTCATGAGAGAAAGATATATAGGGAGGGGCAGGGGAAAGAGGGAAAGAGTGAAAGGCCCAGAAGGGCTTACTTTAACACACTGTCACTGTTGTCGTTGTCACTCTCCCGTTTCTCAAGTCCTTCTGGCTCTCTAATCTCAAGTTTTTAGTCTTACTTGCCACAGATACTACTATAGTCTATACAGGCCTTATGGTCCTATGGTGTAGCTCTATGGCGCTCGCCATTCACTTTTGAATTAAAATTTGAGCAGCAAAATATATACGCATACATGGAATATTCATTTGACAGATAGAGATAGATACGTATGGCGTATAAAAAAGGCGTAAGCTTTATTAAAACTTCATAAAGGATTTAGAGCGCGGGGCGTTTTGTATGGTTTAACCTTACAAATTTACACTTTATATTTTCGAACCTTCAAAACCTTCATAGCGACGAAGGGGGAAGAGGCACAAACTAAGAGAGGCATCCATTCAATTTCCAATGCTAATTTGTCTAATCATTAAGAAGACCCAATTTTCTATATCCCACAATTTCAGCTGCCAAGTCAACATGTTAGTCATGCAGCTATAGGCTTATTAACAAAAAAGCATAGAATATAGGCAATTATATACCATCTTATATCTACCATCTACGCAAACAGCTGTTAAGAAAAGCACTCAGTTTCTCCTACCCTTTTTTGTACTATGGCGTTCACACTACAGGAGTAGGAATACTTGAATAAGGAGTTGTATAATGTAGCTAAAATAGTTACTACTTTGTAGAATACATAATTATTATACATTTTTATTATTTTTGTAAATTATTAAAAAAAAATTGTATGTGAGATATGAAAATAAAATATGGAACGCAGAGAGAGAGAGAGAGCTTTTATGAATTAGCAATGGAATGGTGGAATGGTGAGTGCGAATACTCAAATAGGGAAGCGTTGGGAAAAGACGCATGCTTATTACAAATATTACAGTATCTGCATTTTGCAATTCCCTCTCATTTCTTAGCCTACTTTTCTTTTCATAATTTCCATAAGAAATGTAATAAAAAACCTTGAGATCTACAGACAGACAAGTTTGAAGAGACAGGGCATGAATTATTTAAAGATTGTCCAAGTACCTATATTATATTGTGCGAGATACAGTACAGTAGGAAATTCAGAACATTCACAAAAGCCAATGCCACGTCACTACACAAAAGGCATACACACCAACTACCTATACCTATACATACCTATACCTACTTATAATAGTCCATATATGGAACTACTACACAAGACATAAAAAATTCAAAAACGAGACATGTCGCCCGCTTATTTCCTCAGCTATTCTTTGTCATTTAATCACATATATAGTTATTATTTGTGGGGCCTACTAATCCAAACTTTTCTCATGCAATTCTGTCATAACTCCGATTTAGTTAATCACTATACCTATATAAATTCAGATGTAATTTATTTTACTGCATTCCAATTTTTATTTTTATTTATATCTGCAGTATAAAATAAATTCAATTCAAATTATTCAGTTTGTTGAGAATTTGTGAGCTGTGCAGTGCAGTGCAGTGTTTGTGGTGAAACTGTGGTATGGTAGTTAATGATAAAATTCTATTCAAATATTTAGCAAAAGGAGGCTTGGGGCTGGAACGCTTTTTTTCCTCTGATAAATCAATAGTATTTAGGAGAGGCCTGCTGTGTGTTTTTTTCGTTGCTGTTGTTGTTGTATATTTTCTATAAATCTCACTTTGGCTCTTTCTTTTAAAAATCGTTTCATTATGTATGTATATTGAGTTTATATGTCTGGATCTATTAGTTAGCATGTCAATTTTAGATATTTTTTATAAACGTTTCGCTTCATGGTCACATGAGAGACAGATTTTAGAACACAAAGTGAACAATGAAGGTGTGTGTGCTTTAGTATTGGTATTGGTATGGGGGGAAGATATACAGTTTTGTGTGGTGTGAAAGGCAGAGATCGATGGTTTTAATTTAATAGTCCGACTATATGGCATGGAGTTATGTGTATTGGTTTTCTTATAGTCGTTTGAGTCTTATGGCTACTTGGCCAGGAGTGAGTAGGAAGGAGACTTCCTGCTGTCCTTTTAATTTATCACATTTCTACAGCGACAGCTATGGAATGCATAATATATGTAGGTAGGTGGTACATAATGTGATACCCAACAGGGTCGGATAATGCAGCCAGCTGAAGCAGCCCCCGGTGCCTGAATTTTCAAAAAACATGCAGGTTAATAGAATATTTTGACTTTTCAAAAACATGCAAATAAAATATTTTATACTTTTCCAAAACAATCAAATAAAATATTTTATACTTTTCCAAAACAGGCAAATAAAATTTTTTACACTTTTCCAAAACAATCAAATAAAATATTTTACACTTTTAAAAAACAATCAAATAAAATATTTTATACTTTTAAAAAACAGGCAAATAAAATATTTTACACTTAAAAAACAGGCAAATAAAATTTTTTACACTTTTCTCAAAACATGTTAATAGAACGTTTTGCACTTTTCTGAATCATGTAACTAACACATTTTGCTTTACCAAAGAAAACCATCAATAAAATTAAAATGGTGGTCATTTTATGAAAACAAATTGCTACCTAAAGCCTAAAAGCAATTCCTTCGTCCGGTCCTGATACTCAAAATAACACCATCATAGTTCTAGTACAGTCGCTGGCACGTGGAATTAAAACCATATACAAATCTGCCACCAACCAGACCGTGCTATTTAGTCAATGCCTCGAGTCATAATTATACCATACAGCAATATTAAAATATAAAAATTATTAATTGAGAAGGTATTTGTATCTATTTGCATACTATACTGATATCCTGGAAGTTAAACATATATCATAAAAGCTATTAAAGCCACAACAACGATGCCAAGCTGAGACATAAATTCCATAAATAAGCGTGTCTGACTCACTCTTGGAGTTAATTAGGATGGGCTTTGTGAATGTTTTATAACTGTTTTTATAACCACAACCACTCCAACTGTAATTGAATGGAAATTATGGAATTTGGAGCAAATCTTAAGCGGTGACGCAAATACATACACCATAGCATCCTTTGGTCATTAAATAAAATCAAAACCGCCTCGAACCGCCTGAACCAAACCGATATTTTAATGGGAAATAAAAGATTATTTTTGTTATTAAATATTAATGCTGGCGCTGGCGCTAGGAAACTTGATGTAATGTCGGGGATATGTATACAAAATTACCGAGATACAGATGACATTTAGATTGTGCTGATATCTTCCAATATAAGGGGTATATCAATCTACAGTATATTAAAAACTAATAATATGAAATATACATGCGCTTTCTCGAGTCACGGTGCTATATGTTTCCTTGGACCATAATTAATAACCTCCTCTGACATAATGACTACACAGATAAATACATAAATAAATAATAAGCGAAGCACCAACTTAGAAAGTCCCAGTACCAGTCCCAGTCCCGTACCAAGAGGACATCAGAGGAAGAATAAATTCTAATTTTAGATCTAATTTTGATTTAGCTGTAGCTCTACTTACTGCGAAATTCCTTCCATTAATTTCATACTTTTAAAATTTCCATATTTTGATTAGTATTGAATATTATTGACATTGGGCTTGACGTCAGTGTCAGCGCATATGGACTATGATAAATATCTCTCACATTTTAAATGGTGGCAAAATCAGAGAGAGAAGGGGGAAATATTACTCCTATGCTCTGCCTCTGTACATATCTACGATTCCATAATTCCCTAATTCCATAATCTGAGCCTTTTCGTTACAATTAATGCTGTCAATTTGGGAGGATTGGGAGGCCTTGGTGCATATCTCGGCTGTACGTATATTATGTCCCTGTCAGTAAAGAAATAAAGTCCTCGCCGTGTGGCCGTCGTCGTCGCTGTCGTCTGTACTCTCTGTACTGCTATATCTGTATAGCTCTCTATAGGCTATGGGCCGTCGTGCCTTTTGCATTTCCTTCCTGGCAGTGGCAGTTGGTGGTGGTGATAAGTAAAATAATTTCGTAACTAATCTCTCCACGTCCACAGTCGTATATAATCGAGGATGCATCGATACGACAAGTCACACACAGTAGCACAAGAAATAAGGTAACAAAAAGTACGTGTGTGGTAAGAGGAGTGAAGTTGCCGTTGCCCAGATTCCAGATGGTAATGTTACATATAGTGGCTTTGAGTTGCTAAAGCCATGGGGATGGCAATGGCAATGGAATTGGTCACATGATAAGGCTTTCTCTCTCTCCCACAGTCTCGCTCGACATAACATTCTTGAGTGCCAGGCACTGCCAGGGCCAGGGTTGACGTTGACGCTGAGTTTTAATTTAGTATATTTTGTAACTAAAGATAAATTACAATCAAATTCACTCAAGGCAATCACCATTACAATCACTTGATTTGATTTAGTTGAGAAAATCCTACCAGAGCAGAGTTTCTATTTCTGGATTTTCTGGCTCTAGAATAGAATTCTACTAGACTAAAGTGCGAGGCTGCTGCTATGACAATCCTTATCGTTCATTCATGTTTACTACGTTAGCGTTATATTAGAAGGTAATAGAGTGTACAAGTGTAGTTGAATTTAGGTGTGTCACCACCAACAATAAATTTCCTGAGGTGGGTATACAGCTGTTTAGTCCGCGGTGGTTCGCTATACGAGCCAACCAGCCACCAGCATGAGCAATGAGCGACACGCTTACTTCTGCGTCCCCACATTCTATTTCTATTTTATATTCTTGGATACACAGTTATCCGTATATTCCCAATGCCAAATATTCAAAATCAAAATTACCAACTGCACCACAAAATCCCTTTTGGCTTTATAGTCTGAATTTAAATTGGTTTCGGCGCTAAAGTTGGTGTGTATAATATAGTGCAACTGCTAATAGAGGGTGAAGCCTTTACGCTGTATGCAAATACTTGTATCATATACTGTAACTGCACTCTATTACCTAAGAATGTATCCCCACTCTTATAGGTAGGGAGGTAATCTTCATCCAAAAGACCCGGATGAAGACCTTTAAATTGAAATCGAGAATGGTTTGGAAATTTGAATAGATTTCCACTTTTGAATTTTGACAATTGGACTCAAAATCATGTCAAGATGTTTAACTGTAAAATTGAAATTCCTCTATCTCTCTGTCTGTATACCTTGTACCGTTGAGCGAAATCTAGAATGAGATATATCTATAAATTGCCGAAAGCGCGGAAACGCCAAAGTTGAGTTTGAATGGCATGGAGGAAGGAGGAAGGAGAATGAGCTCGTATCTGTCTGTAATTTCAAGTGTATAGCTCCCAACTGACGATGAGAGACCGAGACCGAGACGGAGACTTGAGATCAAATCAGAATGATTGAATGCAGTATACCTACAATTTATAATGCCTTCATTTGATTACTACACAGTATGGGTGGGATGGTGTTGGCTCCTGACTTTGCATTTTACCTATATATATTTTATAAGTAGGTAGAATACAAAAAAAGCGGACAGGTACCTTCTTTCTCTACAGTCTACGGCATGACAAGATTATGATTATGTATGTGGGTACTCACTTTCGATTTTTCGTACAATAGAACCCTGATGTGGGGCATTGAGTCAGAAAATGGTAGCGGGATTTGTGCCGGTACCGGTACCGGTACTGGTCCCGGTGCCGGTCCCAGTCCCGGTGGGAGCATAATTCTATTATGGAAATATCCGTAGCATTTATGACACAATTTCGAGGGAAAGTATAGAGTTTCAATTTTCAATAGTTCAATAGAAAGGAATCGAGAATGAGAATGAAAAGTGCATATAACTCTTTCTCTCTCTCAGTCAGTACTCCGCACTTTACGCCACACTTACTTTCAACGACTCCCCTATTCTCTTCATCTACATAAACTTCTCAGCGCCAAAGAACTCTCAAAGTCTCACACGACATCAAGACCCAAACCCAAAGAATAAGTGGGAAACGAGTGAGTCGACGACATCGACATTCGATTCGATTTTTGAAATTCACAAAATGAAGAAGTCGCTCTCGCTCTCACATTGAGTGTGCTCAAACAAAACCGAACCGAAAACTAAACCATAGACTATATACGCCAGAGGAAACCACCATGTGTTACCATGTTAAATGGACCAAAATAGATTCACAATTTGCAGTTACTCAACAACTCTAACTTCAACAACCCCCAACACCGTCCGTCCATCGTAACTCAGCATTACAGATACAGTCTCACCCGCCACGCGGTTCCCTGTACAGACAGAACTGTACATGACGGAGCTCGTGTTGTGGTGGTTTTTGTCCTTCTATATTTGGCATCATTACCCCCGTAAAAGACAGTGCCAGGGGAGATACTTATACAGCACTCAACATGTAAATTTCTAAAGGGGTGAAAGGAGGTTCTTAAGAAGTTCCCATTAAATTCTCTGGCTACATTCTTCAATGCCTTTGCATACCCCACAACATACTGTATTTTGTTTATATTGTTTTGTAAATAATGACATAGGCCATATAGGATGGTAAGGATTTTTTAAAGGACAAATTAGGTCTAGTTTCAGCTTCGCACTTTTAGAATAATGCGGTCTATTTTAAACAAGTTAAAAGCTTGAAAATGAAAATTTTCTGAATGAAATCTAAATTTAAAAATTTTCTAATTTTTAATTTTTTCCAAACTAAAAATTCGAAAATTGCAACCATAATTTTTAAATTTCAAAACTTGATATTTTAAAAGGTACAAATCTGTATTAAATATTTAAAAATTCCATATACTTTTACCTTCTACTTAAAAGCATTTCAAAATAGAGCATTTTGCATCGAACAAAACTACACACGATATGTGTCACCGAAATTGAGTTGACATATTTTGATGCTCACCACTCTACATAGCACCTACCTCCTTCTTCTTTCCTGGAAAACTGGAAACTCGCACTTCATTTCCTATACAGACTACAGACGGAAAGTACACGCGTCAACATCCTGCCTTTCTCTCTCGCTGTCTCTCCATAATAATGTATGTATAGATTTGTAGTCTGTCCTTCTTCTCTCTGTCTTCCCATTCTACGAGTCTCATCTGCACAGCGATGTAGGATATGTTGAAAAGTGAAAGCTGGTGAGAGTATTTTGTTCTTTTTTTTCATCTTTTCTCATCTAATGGTTTGCTTTCAAACCCTTATACCATTCCTATCCATCTTTTCCTCTCTAATATTTCTGTCTAACTAGTTCCTCGTCCTCCCACTTTTATTTTCCACTCTAACAATGCCTTTACCACTACAACCACTACCACCATCACCACTTCTTTCAAACTCCACCTCTACCTTCCCTTTCTGTCTGTCTCTATAATCTACATATTCGTAGTTGTAGGGCTGGAATCAACTCAAATGCTTCCCGACTTCTCCCTTCTTTCTGGTTCTGGTATACTGTCTTAACTAAAGCTATATACATATAGCAACATCAAGAAGAAGAAGAAGCACAGAAAACATCAAATATTCACGTCAATACTTACTGTGTGTAGACTGTAGACTGTAGAGTTGGTGAGTGAATGAATTATACATTGTAGTTACAAGGGAGAGACTGGATCTGGTAGAGAAGAAGAAAACGAAGACGAGTCTGACGAGCAGCGAGAAGAATCAGAGAGAAAGAGAGAGAGAAAGCCCTAAAGTGAAAATGTGAGGGAAGAATGACAGAGGACTGACTCAAAATAGAAGTCAACGAGGCAAATAAAAGAATTTTTCATATAATACATTTTACTACGCGTCTACAGTCTACGCTAAGCGTATGTACGGGAATGACGTTCGTAGAGTCGTATGCACGTCCGTAGGTAGGTTATGTGTACCTATTATAAAGGTGCCTCAAAAATTTCAATATCAGCACAGAGAGAGGGAGAGAAAGGTATAGGGACCTATTTAGGCAGTGCAGTTCAATGTGTAGGTTGAATATGCATTGAAAAGTCTTATTTTTCTTTGAAAACTTTGACATTGCTTATATAGGTATAGGTAGTATGTAGAATATAGAATATAGAGAGAGAAAATGCAAAAACGCTCTCGTCTAGCGTGAAAATTGAATCAGTGATTCGTATGATGCAAAAAAGTTTTTTGTACAGAATGTATAGAACAGAGAGGCTGACATGTATACCTGTCTACTGTCTGCCACACTGGCTTGCTTTGCTTTGTGTTTCCTCTTCGTGTGTGTGTGTGTGTGTGTGTGTGTGTGTGTGTGTGTGTGTGTGTGTGTGTGTGTGTGTGTGTGTGTGTGTGTGTGTGTGTGTGTGTGTGTGTGTGTGTGTGTGTGTGTGTAGATATATTTGCTCCATTTCCTTTCTATTCAAGGTACGTATTTATGTATAGTAGTGAGGGCAATAAGGGTAGCATCTCGCATATACAAAAGTACGTGAGAGTTAGGTAAGAAAGAATGTAAGGTTACTTCCTTTTTTTGGTTTCTTTTTGAAAGACGTAGACGTGGAAGGAGCGTACAGTAACTCCTTCTCTGTTGATCTCCTCTCGTCAGCTTTGAATTGGAATTTGACAGAATAAGAGTCAAGTCAACAAAAATGACTGAAGAAAGCTACAAAACTCTTTTTTTCCCTATACGATTTTTCAATGATGCTTTCTTTATAACTATCAGCTCGACTTTAGTACAGTACACGTATAGCCATGGTAACCGTTACACAATCATTATTCATATAATTACGTCTCACTCCAGGTATATCTTTAAGAAGCAGGAGTCAGGGCGGTGGCGGTGGCGGTACAGCATTAGTACTACAGTTACGGTAACGGTACAGTGGGGTATTTGCTTTTACACATGGTTGCATATTTCGATTTTTGCTTATTTCTACATTGGTAGACTGAGTAGAGTTTCTTTTAAAAAATAATAAGACAAAAATAGAAATGCCGTGAAGGATAGATCAATAAGAATTCGAATTTGAATACGAAGACGAAGACGATACTTCACTATCCGACCCTTTTTTTTGGAGTTCTCTTTTGTTTTCAAATATATTTTATACAAAATTCAAATAAAAGGAAAAATAATCAAGTTGGTAACCAATAAAATTTTAATACAAGTGATTTTGTTTCAGTAAAATTTTGCCTTTTTTAAAACTAAAATAAATACGTTAAGGGGCAGATGTATTGGTCAAAAATATGCACTTTGCTAAAAAAGTGTTGAGCAGTTGAGGGTGACAATGCTAAACCCATACATACCGACCCAGTTCGAACTAAATTATTTATGAGATGAGAATTGTGTGCATGTGAGTGGGAAATTTGTCTAATTTGACTGTAGAGTGAAAATACAAGGGTGAGGTTGAGAGGAGCAAAGTACAAATTATAATAAATTGTTTTGTGCATAAATATATATGTACAGACAGCAGACAGATACGTTCTTACTTCAAGCAGACTGCATCCGCATCCACGAACCTCACCTCCGCTGCATACAAACAACACTCATTAATTACATACCAAAGTGACTCCATTCCCTTTCAAAAGGTGCGAGAGGATATTCAAAGAAATATAAGAAAGACGGGGAGAAAGAGGGATTGAGAGAGAGGAAGCTTTCTAGGTCAAACTCATTTCTCAGCTCATAATTTGACTAAACCATCATCACCATATTTATAACATCATACATTACACATACATTTCCATCTACTCCTCTACTATCTACATAACTTACGCGGTTATCCATATTTGTCGTCCTTTATCATTTAAATACATACACAATTACTATGCATAAGTCATGATTTCCATATATCTATATTTACAGCCGCCAAATTCAAAGTTGCATTTCCATCTGTTTTCCCATATAGCTTCCCCACAATTTATGCATTTACTTTCACTTGCACTTTTCAATAGGGAACTCACATACAAATATCGTCTGTGAAGAACCAAAATGACCCATTTCCAATTTAAGCTGGAATCAAAATGAGCTATGTCATAAAAACAAAATGAGATACATGCGTAAAATGTTAATTAAGAGTTTTTGAAAAGTGTAAAACGTTCTATTTACATGTTATAGAAAAGAGTAAAGTGTTGTATTTACATGTTTTTGAAAGGGTGCAAAATGTTGTATTTACATGTTTTTGAAAAGGTGCAAAATTCTCTATTTACATGTTTTTCAAAAAGTAAAATGTTCTATTTACATGTTTTTCAAAAAAGTAAAATGTTTTATTTACTTATTTGTTTTTATTTTTTTGAAGTACAAAATATTCTACTTTAATCCTGTCAAGATATATTTGAATATCTTTGTAGATATTTGATGTTGTTATTAGCTAAAAATGGATATGGGTCATTTTGGTTCTTCACAGACGATATGCGGCAGTCAATATACAATATAGACAGTCTACTATACACTGGTAAATCCTACAAGTAGGTACCTATACCTACCTACATGTCTTCCAAGGATATGAGGAGTAATGTGCATATGTCTAGGAACGCCCCATCATTTAAAATGCATGTCTCGCCTCCTTTTACCAAGTCGAATCTAGAAGAGATTTAAAATGAAAGTCAACTCATCTTTCTTTCACTTTCGATTTTGACTCGGGCGCTTTCCCTTTGACTTCATGCGACCAGCATCACTTCTCTAGCGTGACGTGTCTACCAGCACCAGTACCAGCCATAGAGACTAACGGGAGAATCTCCAGAACCAGATTGACGAATACGTGGAGCGTATGAGCCTGTGCCTGCGTAACAGGGGCTGTGAACTTATTTCTACGTCACATCCTCAATCCTATGTGAGAGGATGAATGCGGAAATATGAAGGAGGACAAGAGGATAACATTAAAATTTACTCTCCTTCTATTTAATTGAGGAGGTACTTCAAAATTATATTTACAACTTTCTATTTCTATATAATTGCTATACTATGGTTGTGTTGGACTATATAGCACCAACTACAAGTACCTACTTGTAAAGACATGGATAGCCGATGACAGTGATGCACCCGGTGAGGGTAGCAGTGGTTTATTAGTGTTATGTGTTACACAGTGGCAGATAGTCAACATTGACAGGGGACAGGGGAGCAGGAGGGAAAGCTATATGTACCTATATGTTTATTGCCGTGAGGCGAAGGGAACGCAGCCTTGTAGTATTTCTTATTTGATTGTATGTCTTTTTGGACCGTGATGATTTATTTGTAATTCAAATTCATATCATTTGAGTATTTTGGTTGAGAATCTTTATTCTCATCTGATTTCTCCTATTTTTCCATTTCCAATAATTCTCCTGTTGGGGTTTGGGTTTGATGGCATATGCTTACGTCTGTCTAACTGTACTTCTTGCTTTCCCCGGACCCCAATTTGAAAAAGGTGTATATTTTTTACCGCTACCGTTATCGAGATAGGATATACGAGTAAACGTGTTTTCCTTTCAAGACGGTCGCTTAACGTTGTTTCAACCCCACCCCTATACCACTATTCTGTACTTGCGGTTGTTATTTGAACCTTGAGTACTCATGAATCTGTCACTCGTAGGCCGTTGGCTCATATTGATGTTGCATTACAACTTCGAATACAGTGAGGAAATATCTGTAGAAGGCAGTGTACTGATAGAATGTATACTAGACATATGTTGTGCTGTGTTTCTCTTTTTGTGTGGGAAGGGTTCCTAGTTTTTTGATCTAATCATAGTGCAATAATGTCGTCGTTGAAGTTGTATTTTCTTTCTTCCCCTTCTTTAAGGGACCATAGGACTGATATTGCCATGATAAGCATCTGCCTATGAACGTATTGGCACAAGATCGTGGAAAGTGCAATACAAAATGAATACCTAGCATACAGTTTACCACAAAT
Source organism: Dicyrtomina minuta (assembly GCA_949802685.1). Taxonomy (NCBI): domain Eukaryota; kingdom Metazoa; phylum Arthropoda; class Collembola; order Symphypleona; family Dicyrtomidae; genus Dicyrtomina; species Dicyrtomina minuta. The sequence continues at coordinate 52,433,491 of OX461810.1, forward strand.
TCCACAATTGTAGATAGGTACCTACATATATGATTTTTGCATAATATAGGTAGGTACCTGTATGTTTAACAAAAGTGAAATTGCGTATAATTACATGCATTACAAAATTCTAAAATAATTTATTTACATAGTTTTAAGAAGTAAAAAAATATATCCGCGTGTACTAGAAAAGTGCAAAATATCCTGTTTACATATTTTTTTAAAGTGAAAAATATCATATTTACATATTTTTTTAAAAGTGAAAAATATTCTATTTACATATATCTTAAAAGTGCAAAATATCCTATTCACACATATATTTTAAAAGTGCAACATATCCTATTAACATATTTTTTAAAAGTGCAAAATATCCTATTCACATATATTTTAAAAGTGCAAAATATCCTGTTTACATATTTTTTTAAAGTGCAAAATATCCTATTCACATATATTTTAAAAGTGCAAACTATCCTGTTTACATATTTTTTCAAAGTGCAAAATATCCTATATTCATTTTTTTAAAACGTTCAAAATATCCTATTTACCTTCTTTTTTTTAAGTGCAAAATACCCTATTTACATATGTTTGAAATCTACAAATCACTCTGTACAGCCAAACACAGTCATATTTGAAAAGTAAGAATTTACCTTTCCACTTCTAAATTTCAAAATCCTTTCTACAGCTTTATAAACACAGTTAAAATATCTCTTAAAGCTTTCTATCCAGTTTCAATATAATTCCCTGCATGTTTGAAGTGTACACTTTTAGTAAAGCTTTTATTACAATAGAATCAGGCACCTCCAAATTTTGAGAATTCAAATTTCAAAAACATGGTTTCGTAATTCCAAAGGTGTCATTACTGATTGACAAAGACGAATCATAGGAATAAGAGAAAGTAAACAAATTTGAGTTATAATAAGGGTTCAGTGGGGTCGTATGTGTGTGTTCTGTGGTGATTTAACATTTTACGTAAATTCATCTTTCTTCTGACTCAAACTAAAGGAAATCTTACGAAAGACTGAACTTTCCTTTCTCCGCATACATACCTATGTGTATGTATAAATTGTGTCGGTAATCTACATGTAGAAAGTATAGAATTGCGTTCAGAAGACAGAGAGTGACATAGGAGGAATAGAAGTAGACAGGTTTGTTCGTCGTCAAGAAAGGAACACGAAGAAAAAGGAGCAGATGTGCTGAGACGGAGACGAAAGACAGTACTCCGTCAGAATTGAAAGTCGTCTCTCTCTCTCACAATTTTTTCCTCTTTGATGTGTTCCGGATTCCCTGTCAACTTAAGTTGAATAGATCCTCCTCTTCTACGTAGGCTAATCGTAAGATCAATGAGGAATGTCAGATGGAAGAACAGAGTCTTAAAATTCCACGTGACTTCCCCCCATACGTACCATAACTCGCGTAGAGAGTCACATACCCAAATCCAAATCCACAAACATCATCATACTACATCATATTATATGATAGCATATGTAGCCCATAGCCCATTGCACTCGACACCCGGTTACTCTCGGACCAAGTTACACGATCATTTTCATGTATATTGACTCTCATATATATTCTCTTTCCCCTTTATTTTACAAGGTATACTCTTGGTCCCGGATAAAAAAAAGCTTCATATTTCTCTTCCAGATGTCTATGTAAATTGACCATAAGGATTTATTTTATGAATTTAACCTTCAAAGTATTTACGACTTTTTTTGAATTATTTTGTTTTATCATGCACACTATTTCAATTTCAACTTTCACTTCAACTCGATTCCTTATTCCCTCTCAAACTTTCCTTTTTATACAAAAATGCCTCTAATCCCCAAGCAAAGTATCGTATCGCTATGTACATATGTGTACACTTCTTATATATTTTTCCATATTGTCGCAGTCGTAGCAGGGCCGGATAATGGGACCAGCGCAGGCAGCCCGCGCTGCTTGAATTTCCAAAAACATGTAAATGGAACATTTTGCAGTTTTAAAAAATATTTAAAAAGAATATTTTGATTTTTCAAAAACATGCAAAATAAATTTGTTTCTACATTTCAAAAACATGGAAATAAAACATTTTCCACTTTTCTCAAAACATGTAAATAGAACATTGAGCACTTTTCTGAATCAAGTAAAAGGAACATTTTGCACTTTTCTAAAACATGTAAATACAACATTTTGCTTTAGCAAAGAAAACCATCAATAAAATAAAAATGGTGGTTTTTGTATGGAAACAAATTGCTGCCTAAATGCAATTCCTTCGTCCGACCCTGAGTCGTAGCTCGTAGCACCCACTCATACTCGATTTCTAGGTTACGATTACGATGCGATGTATACAATCGAATCGATTTTTGTTTTTCTTGCGGAAAAAATGTACCCACATGTAAAAATATAAGTAACTTTGATACAAGTTTCCAAATTTTAGCATACATATTATTGCGTATCGGAAGCTTATGGTATGTACATGATATTAATATTTTATGCAGTATTGTGGTCTTGGTCTTATTATGTGGCGATTGTCGCTTCTGTACTACTCGTGGTTTTTAGTCATTTTCAGATACTTAGATTCGGTACATGGTACACTCGAATTTAAATGAAACAAATAACTGTGTGTAATAAAGCCACAATAAAATATTCTTTAGCATGGATAATACACATAAGATGGGGGGGGGGACGAGAGCGTTGTGGAATTTGCAATATAATTATTTTTGATACACGGGATGTGATAGTTTTGAAGTTTGAATTCTCGGCCTCCCTGACACGTTCCAAACTTCTGTCTGTACTTGCTCGCTAATTTTTACAGATAGTTTGAGTGCAACCGCTAAGAGATTAGCTTACGTTCAGGATTCATACGTCATACTTCATCTACTATACACAGTAATCCTGTTCGCAGGGTTTGAAGTTTCAAACCAATTGTATGTACAGATCTGTATTCCCATAATTATGAGCGAACTCAAAGCCCGGCCCAGACTTAAAAGGAATGTGTTTCTAAAAGGATGTTTTCAACATTCAAAATCATTTTCCAATGAAATCCGGATCTGTCTGCGTACAGTCTGTATTTTAGTAAAGTATTCATAGGGACTAAATAGAGATGATGATGAATATGAAATTTGCATTGAGTCTCAAACACACACGTGTGTAGTAGTACAGGACAGAGAGACAATGGATATGTCGGCGGGTTGGTTTTGGTTTTGGTTGTCTGAATGAGTCTCTCTGTCTCTGTACATTATCATCATAGTAGAATGAATTCAGGGGAAATTTTAGAGGATGAGTTTCCTTCGTCGTTTTCATACTTCATACGTGTCCTTCAGATGACTGGCTTCCCTATTATTGAACTTGGGCAGAAACCTTATATTAGCGCATATTCATCGGGAGAGAAATATAGCGGAATTTCAGAGAGAATATGATTGAGTCTTTGAGTATTAAATTCATTTGTTATAAACTTCCTTTCATCTTTAATTCACTTCAAATTCAATACAATATTTGATTACTCCGCCCATAGTCCCATAGACCCGGACCAGAACAAGGTCTTTCATGGGGAAGGGTCCCTCACGCCTCACACCGCCCCTCCCTCCCTCGTCACTCACTGACTCCGACTCGTGTAGGACAACTATACGATTTCGTACGTAAATTATCTGTATTTGTTCCCTTGTATCAGTCCCGTGTCTACCTGGGCATGTGCCTCCTAATCACATCACAGTCATGTGTTCCCACCAAGAGATTTACGTCTGTACTGCTGTCCAGATTTGAATCGATACCGTATAATATTTTTTTATATTCATATAGCACTATTGGCTATACTTATACTTGAAGGAAAATATCTCATAGGCGTCAGTACGGTAGAAGAGCTACCTCCATAAATCCATATTATAAAAAAGTTGACAAGGCACTGAACCTACAATCTAAAATAGCCAGTTAAAACAAATTAGATAGGATAGTTTGCATATTGTAAATAGCAACCACTATTGAAAACGGTCTATGCTTAAAATATTCCTTACCGACATATCGTCAGTGAAGTAACAAAATGGCCCATATCCAATTTAAGCTAGATCAAAATTGAGTTATGGTATAAAAAACATTAAATGAGAAAAATGATAATAAAGAGTTTTTTGAAAGGTGCAAAATGTTCTATTTACTTAGTTTTTTTAAACAGTGCAATATATTTTGTTGAATTGTTTTCGAAAAGTACATATAATGTTTGATTTTTAAATTGTTTTTATTTTTAAAAGTGCAAAATGTTTTGTTTACACGTTTTTAAAAATTGCAAATTGTTACATTTACATGTTTTAAAAAATTGCAAAATATACTATTTACATGTTTTTAAAAAGTGCAAAATGTTCTGCTTACATGTTTTTAAAAAGTACAAAATGTTCTTTTTACATGGTTTACAAGAGTGCAAAATATTCTATGTATAAGCTTTTTGTACAATTTCATATTTAATTTGGTTTTGAAAGGTTTGTATAAAATGTTCTATTTAAATGTTTTCAAGATATTAATTTTTGATTATTTTGTAGACAGTGGATATTGTGGTTAGCTTAAAATGGATATGGGTCATTTCGGTTCTTCAGAGAGAGAGATATATGATTTTTGAGTCTGGTTCTGGTTCTGGTTCGTACGTAATAATAAGGCTTGAACTACAAACGAGAACGACAAGGACGACGACAGGACAAACAACAAACGACATGTCATGTGATGGCATTGTCATGTTATTTCGTAAATTCCTCCAAATAAGCAAAGTAGAAAAATGAAATAATATATATGTAGTAAAGCAACTACCTACCTACATACTATTTGGATACAATGGAGCATTTCCACATTTATACATATATACATGTGGGTAATGTACCGTACATACGTGAAGTTCCATAGCACAATACAAAAACGGTTTCGAGATTGCTATCGCAATCGGAGTAGTGATCTCAGGAATTTCCAAATAAGTTTTTGCCCAAACTGAACTGATTGACGATGACGATGCTGCTGTGTTTGGAGAGTTATCTTTGAGAATGACGATATTGGACGTTAGACAATGAGGATAAGGAAAGTACAGGGGGAAAACGGAGAAAGGAGAAAGGAGGACGGAGACGAGGCGAGGCGAGGAGAGAGACGTAGATGGGCGAGATACACTTTGACTTGACTTGACGTAAACGTAGAGAGAGAGGCATGTAGGACCTTCCTCCCTCCAATTCCAAACAATACGCCATCAAAGATACAAACCTATCAAAAGGGAAGAGGAAAAGGACTTAGTCAGCAGGACTTGTGAGGCTACCTTAAGAAACTCGCATCGATTAAACTTTGACTCAATCACTTGCACTTCCAGCGGAAAATTTTATCTCTCTCTCTCTCTGTCGCTCATATAGTGCTGTAGAATTTCCGAAACCCTAAAATCACAAAACCAGCCATAACTAACCAATCAGAAAACAACCATAGCAACCGAACCGTCTTTGCTTCCCAGTAAAGAACTACATACCTACCTCCCTACTATGCCAGCTTTATTTTTGAATCGAAACATTCCAGCTTCCCTATAAACCACATTATGTGCTAAGAATCAAAATGATATATCTAGTTTTAGCTAAAACAAAATCTACTTACTACCACACAAGACAAAACAAATATATTATTTTCATAAAAGCATGTAAACATCTTGAGAACATTTTGTACTTTTTAAAAACAAGTAAATAGAACATTTTGCAATTTTTTAAAACATTCAAATAGAACATTTAACAATTTTAAAAAACATTCAAATAGAACATTTTACAAGTTTTAAAAATATTCAAATAGAACATTTTACAATTTTTAAAAATATTCAAATAGAACATTTTACAATTTTTAAAAACATTCAAGTGCACATTTCAAAAACAAGTAAATAGAACATTTTGTAATTTCAGAAACAAGTACTAATAAATAGAACACTTAGCATTTTTGAAAAAACCTGTAAAATGAAACATTTTGCACATTTCAAAAGCATTTAAATAGACCATTTTACAATTTTCAAAAACAAGTAAATAACACATTTTGCACGTTTTAGAAACTCGTGATTTGATCTTTGTTCTCATTTTGTATTTTATGGACTTACAATTAGCACATTTTAATTTTCGATTAATTTTGATATGGGTCAATTTGGTTTTTCAAAGGCGATATACTGACTACCAATATATTTTCCGGCTATGACAAGCTTCTCCTATAAAATATTGGAAATTTAAAAGGTGAATTTTAAAATAAATCCCACACAGCAACAGGAATAACGTCATCAGCAAAAACTATCAGCCTACTTATGAAAGTGCATGCTTCCTCCTGTCCACACACTTGCAGAGTATAGTACACAAGCAGAATGTTCAGTATTTATTTACAAGGTACTCTGTAGTCCGTACTGTCTTGTCAAGCTCAAATCCATTACCACACAAGTACAATTCAAATCCAATCCGAAACCACAAACAAGTACGGAGTGTAGTAAAGTATAGGCATGGGAAAAGGTTGATCTGCAACTACTGGGTGGACGGCAGGTACATTATATAATCTTTTTATTTTTTAGCTACATATCTGCACTCATACAAACACTCTTGTCAGACTCACACATAATCTACCTACCTACAGGTCGTGGTCCTGGTCCTGGTCCTACACCCATAATGTATTTGGATCTCATGATGGGAAAGAGTGTGTAAACTTTTCAGGGAAAGTTCCTCTCATTTCCCTCAGGAAATTCCAAAGAGTGAAAGTTGATACTGGATTTCAATTCAAACACATTTTGAATTCCAGCTCAAGTTTCAACCAAACTTTATTAGACTGTCACTACATAATATACACCTTCGTACCTGGGTATGTACCACACCGTCGACACTATAGTGAACTACATTCACTGTCCAGTCCAGTACAGTACAGCAAAGGCTCCGAATGCATCACATTAATGAAATACACAATAATGAAAGGGCAGGGACGGCTTCTTGGAAAAATCCATACTCATCACGTGGGTATAGTTATAGCACTGACTGTCACCTTGTTGTTGTGAGTTTAAGTATTTAACTACGCGCCACAACATTATATATAAATACCCTACTATAATCGTGTTATAAATGGAAAAACTTTGATAAATAATAAATACTTTTGTGCACTGTCCCTGTTCCTCCTATAGCTACAGCTAAACCTATAAGCTTCTCAGATATACGGTGAAAATATTATTTTGTGCAAGAATAAAATCAACCTAGTTAATATACAACTCATAAAAGCACCATATAAAATCACCACAACAAAATATGATGTGAAAACTGTACACAGCAGATTTAAGTTATGTGCTGCTTTGGTTTGTATGTAAATCTACTATCTACAGTAGTACAATTCCAAAGACAAAAGACGGGAGATATAACGTAATATACACAGTGAGTGCATAAGTGCCAAAGTTGAATGAATTCCTGAAGTGAGAGGAATTCAAAAAGTTTCAAGTTCAAGCATGTGTCACAGGGAACACAACATAAGACAATACTATGGAGTATGGAGAACGAGAAGACAAGACAATGAGAGAGATATGCAAAATAAAATAGAAATATTCTGCCACTCTTCTCATGGATATGCATGTCCAAGTCACGTCACAATTTAAATCTCCGTGCAATCTCGGCACTACTACTACTACTACTACTACTATTACTATATTTATCTAAAAGTGCAAAAATGTCTGGTAAAATGTTTGTAGTGTTTGAAGCTGCACATCTTTACTACATAAAAAAATTAAAATTCAGACGTCCATCTACCAAGTTTTCTATGTGGCGTTTTGAAATACACACAAATTAGAAATAAACCAATACAATAATGATCCTACATACGTTTTGACATTGGGTAGTGGATAGTGAAAGAACCTATACGTAGAAAGGCAATTCTACGCCTTCAACAACTTTAGTGACGTTATAGTATAACCTAATAATATTACTTTTTGACTACACTCTATGTGGTAGAATCCAAGGAGACTTTCTTTCAACATTTCAAATTTTCAAGCTTACTCAGTTCTGAGAATTTTGTGAGTCTATGTATCGAAAGTAGAATATCCTATTATTCCCTGAAACTATGTGGAAGTGGATGAAACTTTCGAAATATTCACGCCAAAGACTTTGTTTGCTAGAGCTGGAGTTCTGGTTCTGGTACTGGTTCTGGAGAAAGTCTGAACTGACACGCCTTATTACCGGTAGTACCGGTGCGGTGCCGGTATAGTTTCCTTTTTATAAAATGTAGGTACTACCTAATATACATTTGAATTCATCTGGGTATGTTTGCCGTGGCTTGCCGATTTAGTTTCATGCATATGCATGAATATACAATCTTTGGAGCACGAGCAGCTCTACACTTTTACCCAAGTTCCAACATTCCTCCTAACAAGGCCAAGAGAAAGTTACTTAAGACTGATTATTAGAGATGAAGTTAGGAGTAGTGAGAAACAAGGCTGTTTCGAAGTGACAGCCTGGATGTATGTTTCAGTCTAACTACAAATTTTCAAATACAGATATAAAAGATGAAAATGAGTCATAATATTCAAGTTTGAGAAGATGAAGGGGGAGGAGATAATACAACCTTCAAAAGTCCCATGTACATTTCCGACCGCCTTTTCTAAAATATATAGCTAAATACTTTCCCAACAACTTAAAAAGCCGAACCGAAACCGCACAAAACAACCAAAACCGGAACCGGAACCGAGCTGAAATCGGAGCGAATTCGGAATCAATGAATCTAAATTATGATACATAATAATGCAGAGAACAAGTAGACGGAACAAATAAATATAATATCATTATATGCTTTCATGTATGCATAATTATTACACAAATAAGAACACCTATTAGGCTACGACGAAGACGAACGACAACGAGGTTAGGAAGTTGATACTGCACCACGGCCACGGCCACGGCTGCGTCGATGCTCCATCCTACAATGCTTGTCTCACTACTGTCTCTGTCTATATTTCTAAGAGAATTTTATGATGACGCATCCGTCCCGTTTCCGACTACTCCGGGACCCGGACCTGGACCGGGATCGGGACCGGGAGAGACAAGCAATATAAGAGGAAGAGAGCGGTCTTAAAGGGAGTAATTTGGCGTAAACTCTTCTCGTTTTTGATTAGTTAGGAGTCTCCGCATATAGAAGATGGAGGAAAGTAAATTGTCACAATGTCAGGGAATGATACTCACATAGAATATCTGTAAAGGAGTCCTTTCCCCTTGATTGCCATTTGGTGAGATTATTCCGAATTTAAATCATCAACTTAAACATAATAATAATACATCCACATAAATGTGATCTGTGGTACTGTGTAAGTAAATGCAAATACGATTATTCACTCATAAATACACAAAGCATGTTTCGTTTTAATTTAATTACAATGTTCATCCATAAGAGACTTGTGAAAGATGTAGGAATAGAAACACGGATGTAGTAATAAAATTATCGAAATTACAATCAGACATTAGAACGTAGGCAGATATTCAGCCAGCATAGTCAGCAGTACCTCTACCTACTGAGCGTCATTATAGTATCTTTCTGCTTTACATTCTGCTCAACACGGAACCCTGGCTCAGATTCAATTAAAATTAATTCAATATTAGTAATAAATGCTATTTTCTCAGTAAACTAAAGTATTGCATTATTACTTTTGCTCCGTTTATTTTACAAGATGCATAACATGATGTTTACAATTAATAGCAAAAATTAAATTTCGTAATTTTATTAAGTCAGATTGGTTTTCTCTTTGTAATAAAATTCAATTTAATTTATAAAAGCTGAGCGAAATTCAATACATAAATTGAAACTTTCGGCATTGATTGTGTGTAATTTGGTGTGGATAAAATAATTTGCATCTAAATCTACAAGCCTCTGCCTTAATTCTTTATCTTTAGAAATTAAATTTGTATGTGAATAGGAAAAACGTACCCGAATCCAAAACCGAAACCGACTCACGTCTCACGTACACAAATTCATATTCATGTTAAACAAACAATGTTTGACTGTTTTCATTTTTTTTCTCCTACAATAACCTTGAAGATAACCTAGATATAATTACCTACTTTTATAATTTGCCCATATACCTATAGATACATTATGTTGTTGACTAATACTAACCTATAAAACTAATACCTACCTACCTACCTACCTACCTAGAATGTGGTTACAACTTTTAGAGGGAACACAGAGCCCGACAAGCGAGACCGAGACCGACAACGACACTAATAAAAGTCATAAGACATAAGTCTTTTGGCACTTTTGGCACTCACTCCTGACTTGCTCTTGGCATCCAGGTACTTTAATTATCAATGCAGGCTAATCCGATGTTGTGATGTTGTGAAAGAACAAAAGCCCCGAGCCCGCATTACTTTATATGACAGTGACAAGGACCGAATTTGGTGAGCATTAAAAATACGACTACGAATACGAATGAGAATAAGAGAAAAATCCAGAAACTATTAAGAAAATTCATTAGCATAAAATATACTACGAGTGCCAGTGCCAGTACCAGCGTGAGCACGAGTTCTTATCCCAATTTGCAAACTGTAGAATACACGCTCGGCTCAGTTATTGTTGTCGGCCTCTTTGAACACTATGCCTTTTACATTATCGTCAAGATAATAATTATGCACGTGAGAGTTTCAGTACTTAACTTTTGCTTGAATGAAATGGTAAAGTGCATTCCGCTTTTATATAGCTTCCAAAAATCCTAATTCCGAATTGGGAGAAGCTCGTCAAGTGCAGATAAACTTATATTTCCACATAATATAAATGTTCTCTCTCTCTGCCTTTTTTTGTCTACTGAAAGTCTGTCAGGTCCAATTGTCCCTAGTCCCTACTACGAAGGAATACTCACTCAGATCAAATCAAATCAAATCAAGTTGTCAAGTCAAGTCGAACGAAGCAAAAGTCTTTTCATATATCGATATATGTATACAGACGCCTACGACATTCCAAAATAAACTATAAAATATTAATGGAATACATATATAGCTTATTTGAACATTCAGCCTGAATATACATTTTATATTACATCCAAGTCCTCGCAATTTTGAGGAGCATTTATGAAATTGAAAATAGATTTTGTCCCATCTCTGCGCATTGTGTATTTAGTAGTGTACCTATGTAGGTAGGTAGGTACTCCTGAAAGTCAAAAGTATATAGTAGATATAGATGGTGCATACGATAGACCTCGGGATTACTCCCAGTACCAGCACATCATGCCCATCCGTGTCATCTGTTCTGTAATGTCTACACGGGACAGAAACTCGCTGCTCTCTACTCCAATTATTGATGTTACTACATATATGTACCATGTGCACTTCCACTATTTTATACGGCATCGTCATCATTTTTTTTCACGTAGTATTTTCAATCCAAATGCAACGTAAAATGACAGTAGGAGAGAAAATAGAGTATAGGTTATGTATTTACTATGATGAGACACAGGGCCAGTAACTATGTTTGCACAGAGACAAGAGAAGAGACAAGGCTGCTGCTACTGAGGAAAATCCTCCATCAACTCACTACACTACTATGAACTTTGCCTTTTTCCCTTTTCATTTCCTTCAAATATACGAATTTACGATTAGGAATTTTTACTTTGACCAGACTAGACCAGCCAAGCAAGAAACTAGATAATAACATACCGTAAAGCTTCTAATAGAACCCCGGGGTTGTATTTTAAAATTTTATCCGCGACCCGGGTTGTATTAGAGACCCGGGCTGTATTAGAGACCCGGGTTATACGCAAAATCAGCGGTCTCAAAAGTAAATTTTAAAAATTAAGGGAAAAAATAGTACTTAAACTAAGGCAGTATAGGCCAAAACGTAATTATAATACTGCTCAAAGTTACACAATATGATAGTGTATTGAAATATAAGGTGAAATATGAGTTGGACCAGGCTCGCAGTGCATAAAACCCGCGGTGTATTCGAGACCCGGGCTGTATTAGAGACCCGGGCTGTATATCAAAATACTCAGCCAGACCCGGGTTGTAATAGAGACCCGGGTTCTATTAGAGACCCGGGCTGTAATAGAAGCTTTACGGTACATCCTATTGCAAATACAAACATGGCATCGCTCAATCTAATGGAGCAAGAAATCAAAAAGTACAAAATTCTAAAGAAGAATACATGAACTATACCCATATATGTACGAAAATCATCTTCACAGAGAATAATTTAGGTGGATAGGCGAACGGGAAGGAAAATTCAAAAATGTTTTTTTTTCACTGATATTTTTTCAACCCATCCGTAACCACTACCAGAACCAGAACCAGACAACTACGTGACGTAGTTAACTCTTCATTTATTAAATGCTTCGAATTTATACTTTGGATTATGCCAAGCGTAAGTTGAATCTTATAATGATTTCATTACAACATTGAAAATGACCTCGAATTGCCTAATTACACACAAGTAGAAATTTGATTTTGCAAAATAATTATTACAACTCACTAGTCATAGTACCTACGTTCAAAATTCAACATAGGACGTTCTCATGTTTTTTCGTGGGTACTTTGGTAGGTTCTTAGGTACTAACTAATAAGTTTTTCGTTTAGTAGGTACTTTTAGGCTGGGGCTGGGATACATACTAATGTTAAAGTTACCCGTACCTAAACGCCTGGCTGAACTAATAACCGAACTGACGGCCACTGTGTAGGTTCTCGTCAAAGCAACGCAAAGAGCTTCATATACATACGAGTACAGAACTAAATACAAAGTACTGAAGAAGACAACATATGGCTTGGAAGTAGATAGAATCCGAACCTGAATTCGAACATTTGAAGTCTCGGGAACGTCCTAAAAGAAATAAAAAACACCTCGGATTTCACATCTTCCTTTAATTTACTGACTCAAAGTGCCTTCGCTTCTTCGTTTCTTCACATTGAGAATTGAGATATGTTGTGTGTGTTGTACACTATAAAAGTAGTAGCAAATAACCCATCGACTATACAGATATATGTGTACTACTAGTTGGCAGAGAAACTTTACAGATTGCGAACACGAGAGAGAAGTTTTCTATTTCACTGACTACCTACTGACTCAATCCGTTTTACAGAGTGAGATGAGAGAGAGAGATGAAGAAAAAAATGTATTAGAGGTATTGAAGTGAACTATAGTTGATGGCGGAGGTAGAGTGGTAATGAGGTGAGTATGAGGACCTCCACGTACAGGGTTTATGATCTAAGGAGAAGTGCTATTAGAGTCCTATAGCAATAGCTTCGCTAGCTTCTTTTTTTTCTCTTCATTTTAACTTCCAGTTTGTCGCTCGTACGTCCTTCTTGTCGTCATTCCATATTTAAGGCTTTGCAATCCGAAATCCGAATCCGAATCCGACTGAGAGTCATGCAGGGAGGCGAGCTCGACATATCAGATTGTGTATTGCCCGGGTCGTAAATATTCCCTATTTCTTTCTACACTTCTACAACTTGCACTCCCATTTAGACCCCGACCAGCACCAGTACCAGTACCAGTGCCAGTACCAGTCTTCAGTGTGTATCTCACTCAGACGGCCACGGCACGGTTTTCTGTCTAGAATTCCTAGAATCCTAGAACGCCGAGCGTTGACAGAAATAATTTGTTAATTCACATGCGTCCTTTTCCCCGACAATTCTGTCTGTTTTACTTCGTTTTCACTTTGATATGGGTAATGTGAAATTAGGAAAATATACTGCAGATGAAACTAATAAGGTAGGGAAAGGGATATGAATGGGACTACTAGGTAACTATAATAATTAGCTTTATTATAGTTAACCCAATGCCATGCAATGCTCTGGCCTGGCGCCTACCTACAGAATTCATATGGTTTCCGTAGATACACTACACTAGATTTTAAAACACATTTTTTTGCTTTTAATTATTTGGTTATAAATATCCACAGTATATTATTAAGACCATAAGTAAGGTGTCACATTTTGCACTTTTCAGAAACATGTAGAACATTTTCACAATTTAAAAACATGCAAATAAATTTGTTTGCACATTTCAAAAACATGAAAGTAAAAAATTTTCAACTTCCCTCAAAACTTGTAAAAAGGACATTTTGCACTTTTCAGAATCAAATAAATAGAACATTTTAAACATTTCTAAAACATGTAATTACAAAATTTGGGTTCACTAAAGAAAACTAAAATAAAAATCAAATCAAAATGCTGCCAAAATGCTGTCAAAACAAATTGCTGCCTAGACGTAATTCCTTCGTCCGGCCGGCCCGGTAAGGTGTATTGTGATGAATTAATATTCGTCAGATTGGAACGCCGAATTCCCGCTTTTGAAATAAGGCGTTAAATGCGAGCAATTATGTTCTGACCATTGGGAGCACTAACTTGCATTTTCCAGTTATTTTTAGTTTGTTTTAATTTTGTAATAAAGTATAAAGTTAAATAAAGTGTTTCCGCACGGTATGGAAAACTGAAATTGGAGCCTACTTTTACTCATGTTAAAATCGAAATGTTTCGTGTTTTCGCAGTCAAGTCTTTACGTCGATTTCCACAGCTCGGCGGCACTACTATTATTGTTGGTGTGTTGTGTCGTCAAATCTGTTCTTACTAATTTTAAGTTAATTGAATCCGCCCACCCATATTTTTACTCAACTTTGCTTGCATTTCCTTACATTTGGATTAGACTTTCCTACTTTGCTCTAATTAGTTTAATGATTACGAACCGATGATCAAAATTCCAAAAAAAAGTTGTGTATGTTGGTTGTGTGTATGCAATATATACAGCACTAGTTAGTTGGTTAGTCTAGGAGAGGATAGTGTACTTAAAGGCAGGTACATTCGTCGGTAACTATAGTTTGGGTTTAGGTATTTAGGCGTCGCACAGTATTCACATTCACAGACGTAAAACTTAAATAATAATAGGGAGTGTTTTGTTTCAAATAATAGAGTTACATATAGATAGAGTTGTTCCATTTATATTTTCTCTGGGCAGGGTATGGATATGAGATAATGAAGCTTCATAAAGGAAGCGTCTCCTTTTCATTTCGTCAGTCATAATTTATTGTCAGCCTTTGTTGTGACATTTACGATTTCGTAATGAATGGGAGTTTCTGAATTCGGGGAGCTGTCTCAAAGACATTGTCGTGTTGTTTAATATAGTGCAGTCAGTGTGCAGAGTCAAAATTGATGAGATGAAAAGAAAGACCCAGATATGATAGAGCAAAAGAGCAAATGGTTATTGAAGAAAACTATTTTCTCAATCTCATTCTGCTCAAATTTGTGCCGACTCATCATTATCAGCTAAATGGTTGTCGATGCCATCGGGATGTCGTCGAGGAATTGCGGAATACCTGTCTCCATTTGCATCAAGTTATTGTGATTGTGCTGTATAGGATTTTGACTACATTTTAGTTTCTCCGTTCTCAAAATTAGATTGTGTAGGTATACGATGCTGCGATGTAGGAAAACTATCATTTCATCTTTGAGTTGATGTAGTTTGTTTGACAATATGTCTTTCTGTGGGTGGGAAAAGCTGGATTGATGTTGAACATTTTACGGGGCTGTTGGTAGGAACAAAGAGCTCACTGCTGAGGGTTACAGTCAGTGCTGTTCAAGAACTTTAGAACCAAGAAATATGTAGGACTAGGTCACAATCGAAGAGACCGACACGCCAAAGCCAAAGCCGGTAGTAGATAGTGTTGGAATTGTAATATTCTGGGTATTAGATTTGATTTTATCACGCCAGCTATCCTATAGCCCTATTATATAGTTGATCGTCGAAGATTACAGCAGTATTCACCATTGCTTGGAGTGGATAGTAATAATTATGTATATTAAACTCAAGTTTGTATCTCCCGAGTGTCAGGCATAAGCAGATTGAAGGACGAGGATTTGTACCGAAAAAATACTGCCACCGAAGCCATTAACTATTACCATCGCATATATCGCACCGCCGAGAAACCCCCCCAGTTCGTCATTCGTATTTTCGAAGTTGTAGTATTAAATTGTGAGGTATAGTAGTATTGGAATACACAGTTAAAGTTAGACGACGAAGAAATAAGCACTTTCAACATTTACGTAATATAAAGAGTATACACACTTTATTGGACCTGGTGTGTCACCTCCCAACTCGAACTCGGCTGTCTACTACTCTTGGTCATATGAATGACAACGACATTCGGCGTTTGGAATTTTCGGTATCGACAATCGAGGAAATGTGCTCGTGTGTGTTATAATATATTGAGTGAGGCTGCTTTACATGTCTAGTGTCTGCGATGACACAGCCAAGAGTCTAGTCTTGGGCTGGCTGGATGTCTTGTTGTGACACTTCATACATACTGTATCATTCCATTCTTACATTTTATGACATTCTATGATGCGCCGCCACACCATGACCACGGCCATGCTTGAATGTAATGGAAAAGAAAACCCTGCACTCATCGTCATCGTCGTCATAGGTTGAATGAACAACGCAACATTATGTACCTAGGTAGGTAGGCACCTATCAGAAGATGTAGGATCTGTTTCTTGCAATCTATAGCTTCATCATCGATCGGGTAAATGTAAATAGCTTTAAATCATATACGAAAAATGATATTATATAAGATCGTCTATCGTCTTCCACTCCATTGTTTGTGTACATATTGTTGGGCAGTAACCTATGTTTAGTGTGTACTCAAAAAGGAAAACGAGTGTCTGTCATCTCTCGATGTAGGTTGTGATCCCGATCCCGTTACCGCATTTACATACGTATATACACGGTCTCAAATACCACACTGTTGTGATAGGATAATTTTCTCCTCATCGAAAAGGGGCTTTTGGAAGTCTACTTTATTATCTTCAGCTGTGCTATCAGACCATCTAGAACAATGAACAATTCAAATTCGGCTATACGATTCCCAAACTTTGGAACTTTTGGGTCTACAAAATCGTAGTCCGAACCCGCCAGGCAAAGTCCATATGTAATATAGAGAGTACGTAATTGTGTTAACATGGACTCTGGACTCTGAATGTTGTGCGTTTCATTCTCAAAAGGGCTCAGACGGCTTCAAAGTGATTCTTTTTATATAATATTTGTACACGAAATGAAAACATACCTTGGTACATGTACATATTTGTCGTGCAACCAATCACAGTAATGTAGTTACATAATTAATATATGAAGTCATACTTTAGTGACGACAACGAGTAAAACGTACTATCTACAACTAGTATGGACTTTGACCCTCTCTGGGGGAACAGACAAACTGGGACATACATATATCGCTCGTATATACCATTACGTTTATTACCCCAGAAACATTTTATTTGAAATCAAAAGTTAACCCCAAATAGCCTCAACGATGTATTTTATTTCCATTGTCTTCAATCACCATGTTCCGTATACCATGAGCCGCCAGCTAGTGTTACTATTTTACCTGTAATTATGTCAATTTGCCCATGAGGATTGTTGAACATTTTATTTGTGAGAAAGCAAAAATGAAAATATTACTGTGTGGGTTAAATTATGTATTGCTATCTTTGCGGAGGATAGAAAAAAATGTTGCAAGTTTTAATTTTGCATTTTTGACAAATTAGTTTTAGAAAGATGATGTATTCCTCCCGTTGTAAATTTCCAATTTTCAACATTCATTAGGTCTAAAATAATCATTAGCGTTTTTAATTAGTCCAACTGTGCTCGTTCCAACAAGATTGTATTACTTTCGTAAAATGTATCTACCTCTAAAAGTATCTTACCTCCATATAAAACAACTACTTCATTGTGTAGCTAACAAGTAGGATATTTATAAGAATCAGTGGAAATCTTAGCCAAGGAGGAAATACACTCTAGAACCTAGAAGTACACACGCACATTATTCTGTGTGACACGTAGATGTAGGAGAAGTGCTAAGTTTTTTCTTGTTGATAATTTTTCTTTCAACTTTTTTTGTTGGCAGCTGAACATAAGTGGATGTAATATGGACTATGGACATGAAGCTCGAGTTGTAATGTGTTGAAACGGGAATGGAGTAGAAAATTCTTCTATGCAGGAAACTATGTGAGATGTTTGTGTGTGTGTGTGACGAAGAAAAAAACAGAAAGTTAACGCTCTGTTGGTTTGGTTGGTTTTCCCGAAATTGCAAATAGATAGACATGTGTCACCATTTAATGGAAAAGTGTTCGTCCTCAGTTTGAGTTTGAATTCGTTTCTTCTTCTCTGACTGTCTGTAAGTCTGTTCTATAAACTAAATTACAGTTGAATGTTCAGTTTTTTGGGGGAAGTAAACTAACTTTTTTGTGTGTTATTCTAGCTTTAGATATATTATTATTTTATATACCATCTGTATATACATCAATATGTGCGTTCATGTCATTCCTGTGGTTTTTAGTTTTGACTTGACGACGTTCACACAGGGAAGCCACTCAATCATAATATCTTTGCTGTGCTGTGCTGAAGAGGACCTTTGAAGTTCTCTACAATATTAATTTGTAATACAAAATATAAACAAGAAGCTTTTGCCTTAACTCTTTCCTTCTGTAATGACAACACTAAAATACGTTGTATAATATAGTGCATTTTGGCAATAAGAATTTGTAAATACGGATATGGTATTTTATTTCTTCCCACGTAGATAATTATTCCAAAATTGTATTAAAATATTGGGCAAGGGGCAAAGCTCCTAATTGTTATTACATCAAACTTTGATCAAATAATAGGTCTTATCTTTGACAATTTGGACACGCATGTATACGTCCGTAACCCGTAGTAGTTTTCTAACGAAGCTTTTAAAATTAAAATTTCCAATTTAATTTGAATTTACTGTTACATACATTGGTAAGCATCCTTACAACAACAAATATCGCTAATAAGGTCATCGTCACCATTTAAAACAGATAAGTATGAGTGAGTTGAGTGAGGTGAGGAACAAACATATGAGAGTAAGTAAGGAAAGAGATCTCACCAATTTCACATGGCAAAATGTAAACATTGAATATTGAATTTTGGCGCGGCTCTATGGCTCATTATTACTTACGCCATGCTCTCTATATGAGTAGCAATAGAAATAAGATTGAATCTTATATTTTTTTTAAAAAACCAGTAAAAGTAAAGGAAGGCTGAGGGGAGTCGAACCCCTTTTCTCCGTAAACGCCAGAGCGTAAGCCCAACTCCGCCACCCTGCCCCCGTATAGGAAGGCATTAAACAATTACTGGTATGAATTTGGAAGTCGAATTGTTGGACACTCGGGTTATGTATATAATGATTAGTATGAGTGGGTTGAGTGAGGTGAAGAACAAACATATGAGAGTAAGTAAGGAAAGAGATCTCACCAATTTCGAATGGCAAAATGTTTTGCTTACGCTTACGCTCTGGCGTTTACGGAGAAAAGGGGTTCGACTCCCCTCAGCCTTCCTTTACTTTTACTGGTTTTTTAAAAAAAATATAAGATTCAATCTTATTTCTATTGCTACTCATATAGAGAGCATGGCGTAAGTAATAATGAGCCATAGAGCCGCGCCAAAATTCAATATTCAATGTTTACAATTTGCCATTCGAAATTGGTGAGATCTCTTTCCTTACTTACTACCATTTAAAACAGACTTACCAAACCGAAACTAACTTTTAAAAAGAACGGCCTCATACTTGGGTATTTATTAGTATCATAGGAAAATGTTTTAGCACTCCAAGTTCAAACTTCAAAGTCCTATTAGTTTATCGCCGCCGAATGCCGAAGCCTTCATTGTCAATGTAGTATCAATTTTTAGTATACGGAGCCAGTCAAGCCAGATGCAGATAATATAGTTGTAGATTCAGACGTGAACTATTTCTTTGATGATAAAGATGGTGTTTGTGTTTACATTTATTATAATGAAGAAGTTAGAGAGAGTCACAAAAGTCTATAAGTATAGCCCAGCTCTATATAATAGCTTTCATATTTCCCCCTTTGATGTTGATTACAGAAGAGGGATCTCTCCATTCCATACATGTTCGTATTGGCAGTTCTCGTGTAAGTGTACAGTAGTGGTACTTATCATTAGACGTACGTTACGATCCGTGAAATAGTGCAATGTAGATGGTAGATAGTGGATGTGTAATGTTCTAATGAGAAGTCACAAGTTCAAGTGTAGACAGATTAAATTCTGCTTTTTATGATTATTTTTTCGGACATTAGCGTTAACGTGAGCTGGAAGGGGGATCTCTTAAAATAATTATGTTTCCCTTTTCATGATTCTCTAATCTGACCTGTGAATCATGTACATAATCATTCATTTTTAGGACTACATAGTTTTGTACGTACATGCAACCTAAACGTAACGAGAGTCACCCTTTCTTTTTTTTTTGGCTTACATTATAAATTCTGATGGGGGATCTAAATGGGAGGGAAAATATATACAGTTTATAAAATTTGTTGTGCAGATATATATATTATTTATTTATAAGGGAGGAAGGTAAAAGGTACTGTATAGTACTACCCTATCCACTCAACTCTTAGGTACACTGTCTCTTGAGTCTTCATGAATGCAGCAATTTTACATGCCACGAATTTTACTGCAACGACTTATGTACCGTGTATATAATAGTTACTTTATATTATCCAGTCATGACTCATAACC
Organism: Dicyrtomina minuta; assembly: GCA_949802685.1. NCBI lineage: Eukaryota > Metazoa > Arthropoda > Collembola > Symphypleona > Dicyrtomidae > Dicyrtomina > Dicyrtomina minuta. The sequence goes on from OX461810.1 coordinate 52,453,975, forward strand.
CAGCATAACAGAACATAAGAACATTGTTTACTAAAAGGAGTAACGACGACCGTCAAGACCAAGTCGAAAGCTAAAGACCAGCCATGTATATATGATTATTATGATTATTATTTCTTATTTGCATTAAAGGTACGTCGTCGGTCGTCGTCGTTCATGTGCTCGCACGTTCCCGTGTGGTTGCTGTTGATGTTGAAGTGAACCCACCTTCGTCGTTTCCCTTGGACTTGTGTGTATTTTTTGGCGCAGAACAAAATGTTAAAATATATTTTGTTTTGCGGAAAAGAGTCAAAAAGACCCATGGCATCCTCCGCCTGACATGGCATAGCCTGGCATGGTGTGTATGGAAATTGGAAATGCCAAATGGAGAGCTCATGCAATTCTATATGCTAATGCTCACGCTATATACACAAGTACAAGTACCTAAGTACTATAAGAGCCATAATAACGTTGAATGTCCCAAAGAAACAAGAAAGGGAGCACATACTACTACGTGGACGTAATGCAGTGTGTAAAAATACGCTCTCTCCGACACGATTATCTCTGTATGAAATCTGAAATTGCATTGCGGATACAATTGTCAAGAAGAAAAAAAAAGAAGTTTTCCCGATAAAAAGAAAAATAACAAAAGTAACAACAACTTACATTATTTTCAAATTCAAACTGTTGAACCATTGTAATGTAGACGACGGAGATGGAGGAGGGCTAAGTTTTAGGAGAGCAGTAGGTTGGTAGGTAGGTAGTGTGATAGTGTGAAGAACAACAATTTTTTTTTCTATTCCACTTCTATTTTCTTGGCAGAAGTGGCTCTGTGTGGCAGTGGTGTGGTGCTAAGAACGGTATATTATATGAGGAGTATTTAGTAGAGTACCGTCACCGTCACCGCCACCGGTTCTCCCGGACTAGTTTAAAGTTGCGAGCTTCGAACTTGAAGGTTGCACACACCAAGAAGAATAAGAAGTTGTAGAAGGAGCAGTGGCAGGAGTAGGAGTAGGACTGAGACTGACGTATACTCAACAACTCTCCTATGATATTTGTCCTCCGTTTATTTTTCACCAAAATGAAAACCTTTATACTTCTTGACTTTATACCTTTATGTACACCTCGTCCACTTTTAACTTTTTGATGATAATATCTTTCTATGTGAAAATGTTGGAAAGTTCACCCAATTTCCCCTGGCCCATTTTCCCTCTTCTCCCTGTCTCGGTCTCTCTCTCCGTTTCTGTTTGAACTATGTAGACGCTTTATAAGGTTTTCTTTCCGTTTTCTCGCGTCTATTTTCTTTAAATTTAAAAGGAAACTTATTGAATTCAAATTCAAAAATTCAAATCACGTTTAGTTATGTGGGGACATTAAAGTTCAATGATGGGAGGTACGTAGCTCTCGTATTTTTTTTAAAATTTTCCACTTGAATTTATTTAAGACTCAACTTATTTTGATGAAAATATTTTTTCTAAGTATTCTCTCCTATATCACCTATAGATAGATTTTTTTTTGGATTTAAATTCAAATTCAGCGGAGACGCCGCGCGACTTGTGACTCAAACGAGCTGGGGGGTTGACGAAGAAAAGAAATACTATATAGATATAGTAGACTGGAGTGTAGGTTTTTTAGGTTTGTATAGAGAATGTCACTTCTGTTAGAAATTTAATGCTTGAAAAGTTTTTTTGATATATACTATATGTAAGAATGTAGGGGGAGAGAGAGAGAGGAAATTTCAACTCAAAATGTCGACGACTTTGACTTTCTTTGAATTTTGAATCCACTACTATCCATACACGGGAAGGACGAGGACCAAAGTATTCACCTTCACCAAACGAAAAACGACGAGAAGCAAATAGAGATCACAATAGATGCGGAGTGGTAGTTGTGAGGACTGAATAAGTATGCAGGATAATATGTATGCTGTATGAGCACTTATATTAACAAGGATTTTTTTAATATATTCCGAATATATAATTATTATTATATGGGCAGACTTTCTGTGTGTCTGTGTATGTGTATAGCTTCTTCCCTCTTGGAATTTATATTTGTAGAGTTTTTTTGTGTGTGTTGAATTGGAGATGTGGAACACCTTTTAAAAATACAAAAGCCTAAAAATTCTCTCTTCCTTTCTTTAAAAAAATTTTGTATTCTTCTCTACTTCTTCGTCTTCTTCTTCTTCTTTTATTTTTGTCAAGGGGCTGTTTTCTTTCTTTCTCTATAGTCTTGAGTGAGACACTTTATTTTCTTTTTATTTCAATTCTTGATGTTTTTTTGTTCCATTTTTTTATTGTCCTTTTACTTTTTACCTCTTTTATACTTTTCACTGGATTTTCCCTTTGTTTTTTCCTTCTTCTTTGGTATTCTTCGTATTCTTGTTGTAAACTGGGCTTTAATAGGGATATTAATAATAAAACTGTGGCTGTAAGATCAAAATCAACGTTTAACTGTCGAGTGTTCCTTTTGTTTCTTGTTTTATGGTAGACAATAAACTAAATAATTTAGTATTATTTGGTTCTATAGGTTTTCACTTACTTTTTTGTAATATACTTTAATTTACTCGAACATGTACCAAAATGCGGATAATGTATTACAATTTAATGGCAATTTTACTTCTCATGTAGCCTTTTATTTAGTTTTCATTATCATAATTTGATCACACATTTGTTTGGGGATTTCTTATCGTACCGAAGATCAGAAATTTCTATGGAATAATCCAAAATAGTAATGAGGGCGACGAGTGTAAAGTTTAAAATATATTTTGCTTTTATTTCACACAACCTTGTATAATCTATTTTCTGTTTAGTTTTGAGCCTTTGAGCTTTTTAGGTTTTTGCCATGTGTAATAGTAGTAAGAATTTCTGAGAGACTATAGAATGATGAGCGTTGCCCCAGTTGATATTGATGGGAAAGACAAAAAAACGACTATAATCCGAATTCAAGGACACAAAATGTACAGTATTCAAGTACCTTCGTGTTTCTTCACAATCAAATAGTAAAATATGATGAAAAGAGATGGGTCCGTGTTGTTGTTACTACTGAGAAATGTCTTCCCTCACACTTACACAACCATTCGCAATATTATTTTCCCGCAGCCGTCGCCGTGGACTTCACTATATGTATATAGTCACAATATATGACAATAGCTTCCGTCGCAGAAGTACCAAGTAGTAGTAATAACAATCTTTGTTGTAGACTTGACGTTCAAGTAGATGTAGAAATATAATGTAAAGGCTCCGCACAAATTACTATATACTAGATATTATGAATTGTTTCCGTGTCGAAATGAAATATGAAACTTAGTCCAGGCAGGTAGGTAGGTATTTTGAATACCGTGAGGGAAATTCAACTTTTTGTAAAAAGAAAGAAAATTCAAGACACTTTTTTTTACACTCACACTACACACTGTATATAGTATGCTTCACAAGCTTTCCCATTTTGTCTGAAACTTTTGTATGGTAGTGAGTGGCCTTGTATTGGAGCACCCCAGTAACAGTAACTCAGCGAGCGAATGTATGTAATTATTATAGTTGTAATAATTATTATTTCATTCTATGAGCAATTACAATTATTTGCATGAATAATGGCAATAATCGGAGTATTGGAAAACGGGGCAATTGGCAGAGAGAGAGAGAGAGAGAGAGGGAGTTTTCCAGTTCCAGTTCCAGTTCCAGTCTGGAAATGAAATATCAGTACTTTGAGTTCTATAGGACTATAAATAATGCATCAAGTATATTATTAAACTACAATGATGTCCTGTCTTAATGGCATAGATTCACAGTGACAATTTAATACTTTAGTTGTTTTCTGCTCACATGGGGAACGTACTTAAGTAGTGGTGGTGGTGATGGTAGTTGTTAAGGAGACGAGAAATATTTACAGTCAGAATAGAGTGATAGAGTGGAAATAGTTTTTGGTTAACCCAAAGGGATTGTCAGTGGAAAATATGCCAATGAGTTGTTGGTTTGTTCCTTCAAGTTGTAGAGTTGTAGGTTAGTAGTCACTCACTCACACTCACTCCTTCTCTCCACTTCTACTTCAATGTGTAATACCCGTGGAACCGTTGGAATGTCTCACAAAAAAAAATGTACATATGTATGTGATAGTCTATAGTGACTAGTGTAGTGACTAGTGAGTCTGTAGCACTGTATGCTTCTAATTCCACCAAAAAAAATCTGATTCCAATGCTTCTATGCTGCTCTGGCTCTGACTCTTGAGGTCCCAGTGCTCTCTATTCTATGTGTTGTGTGGAGCCCTATTTTGTATTTTGACTTGACGACAATGAAGAGCTGCCCGAAAGTTCTCTCGAACTCATGAAGAAGACAGAGTGAACTGACGGGAGCGGAGCCGAGTGTCGGGTATTTTGGTGGTGGGGAGTGAGAGAGAGAGAGATTGTGCGACGGGTTGGTTGGTGTTTTTGGTGATGGAAGTTGGTATATAGTAGTAGTAGTTGGTGGTGGTGGTGCTCTGTTGCCTGGTTCCTGGTTCTGGTTGGTCTTACGGTCTCCCATTCTCATTCTCAGTGCCTTCTGAGAACGTCTCCCATAGTGAATTGCTGCTGCTACTGCTATGCCCCTTCCCGGCTTCGGATTTTGGATATATAGTCTCTGTCTCTGCTCACCCAGTTATGTACCAGTGCCAGTATAGTACCGGAGCCGGAGTCGGAGCTGTTCCTGTGCCTGTGCGGGTCTGTAGGACGGGTCCCGATGCTATGTCATGCAACGCAATGAAATGAATTCGATGGCCGCATGATTTCCCTATACTGTAGCTTATGGGCTGTCGACGTCGAGTTGGCTCTTGGCTCTATGATGGGACAAGGACAGCATTGAATTGTATATATGAATGTAAATAAAATGAACCAAAACCAAACCGTAATAACGTATACTACCTATACCTGCATGTATAACTATCTACGATCTACACACATTATTTTATATAGTTATGTATATAGCCCCAATAAAGTCCAAGTTAAATATAAACAAATATATGGAGTGCCTCCTATACATGTCTAGGTAGGCACTTCTTTAATTTTGGTATATCTTTAGTACCCATATGCAAACTATACTGCATATCTCCCACCTCATGTCTTACAGTTATAAAGCCAAACCTTAACTTTAACTTTAGCTGTGTACAAGAAGTAGGCAGCAGTGACGGTGACGGGAGATACCTGTATAAAGTGAGTGTCATTGGGCCAATCCAGGTTCAGATATACAAGCCACCTACATTTCCGTACTTTTACGTCCTGCACGACGGCCCTATATAGTTCCTATATAGTCGAAGGTAAGAAAAACGAGGAAGGACAGTATACTCAAAGTAAGATAGCATTCGCAATAAAACATGGGTAGAATGACAACGACAACTACACGCATTCAAATTCACACCGGGTTTTAATGTAGAGACTTCACGTAGAGGACCCGTAACCTAACCGACAACGACGACGACGACGACGACCTACCTAGTAGCTGACTCACATCAGGGGAACGGTGACGATGACGACGACGACGGCGAGAATAAGCAGTCAGAGTTTGTGTAGTGGCAAAATGTAGGGAAAAGAAAGTGCTACCTATACCTACATCTACCACTGTGACTCCTTTAATTTGCATAGTAAATACAATTCTACGTAAAACGAAATGACGGACGATCTCCGTCTGCTACGGACATAGGTACACAGAAAAAAAATCGAATAATGTACACAGTACAGAGTAGTGTGGTAGTAATGGTAAGGAACTAAAGGCCAGGGAAAAGTTGTTGTATAGTCAGCAAGTCAGCCTGACTAAATTATGACTATGACTTCATACTTCATACCTGTACCGTGGAAGTGAAGGTGGGAAAAATTGTATGTATTGACATTAGTACGACGACGACGACGACGACCACAGGAAAGCCATCTATATCTCCTTATAGCAACAAAATATAGAACAAAATTGGTATAGCATACATAGCGACAAGTCTAGAGTTTAGACTAAATACCTATACAGTAATCACAATCTTTATGCTCACAATTCTTTAAAATCGTGCAAATGCAACATTCAAAACTTTTTTTTTAAAAAAAGCAGGATGTAAAACATTTTAAGGGTTCGAAAGCTGCAGATATTTTCTTTAGAAAGCCGCAGCACAATCTATTTTGGAATGTCTTTAAGAGCAGCATAAAAAAGGACTCTGACATTTTTTCCCCAAGAATACCTCAAAAAATATTTTAGTTGACACTATTGCTCACGTGGAGGGCATAAAGTTGTGATGTTTTATGATTTTTTTTTTAAATAGCTCAAAAATATCCATATAGATATTGTTAAATTGTTGGAATTTTTGATAAAAAGTGTAGGTAGATTTGGAGATAGCACAGTTCACAGTTGCACTTTCAGCCACGGCGACGATGACGATGACCATAATAGACCATACAGTGACGCCATTCTGTATAGCTGTACCTACCTACCTACCTACCTTTTTTATTTCCCCTATTAACAAATAGGTATTGCATATATAGTCTATATAAAAAAAGTAACATTCTTGTAATAATAGCAATTCGGTTGTGTTAAAAAAACCTGTAAAAATTCAAAGAAAAAAACCTACATAGACATAATATGTATTATAGGGAAGGGAATTATTGTTCTTGAGAGGGAAGCAAATAGATATATGTCGTGCTTATTGTTCATGTTTAGTGTGGTTCTGAATTGTGTATATTTAGATGCTACAGAGATAGAGATGTTGTTGTACCCACCAAAGTTGTATTCTAAAGGTCCGTGGTTGTACAGTAGTGGTATGTGTGGAAGTGTGGACGTGGGGACTATTAACAACTAAATGTAAAACACTGACGCGATTCATGCTTCTTACTTCATGTGCTACTTGAATTGAGTCAGGGGCTGAGCATAGTTTCAAACACACAAATCCAATACTTATCTGGGGTTTGTATCACAACTCATGTTGTTACGTACATTTTTGGATTTTTGGTTCCTATACTTTTGTACTCCATATACTAAATTCTATAGAGCGTGACTATATAGGCTCCATAAGTCCAAGTCAAAATAGAACTGGGAAACTCTGGGAGTTGTGTTTGTGTGAGACTCACAGTGAAGAAAATGAGACTTCTTGTGTAAGTTGGCGTTTGGCTTCTGAGTCTTGAGTGAGGCTGTTGTTGTTGTTATTGGAGGAGAGTATGTAACAGAGACAGACATGAGGAACAAGTTTGAATTTACGGTTTCATTTTACCTTTTATATTTTCTATTGCTTTCTACGATTATACAGAATTCCACCCCACCACCTTTTCATTTCTTTCCCCCTTATGCCTTTTACATTGCCTACCTGTTTCACCCAGAGAGAGAGAGAGAGACTTTCTCTATCTTTGTTGCTTCCAAGTATCCCAATAATACTCGCCCAGCCATTTCAATTCTATGTATTGACATTTTGTTATTTTTTTATGTGGAAAACGGAAGCTAAGGAATAACTATGGATGAAAAAAGAGGAAGGAAAACAGAAATGTTCAAATTTTCAAATGCTTGAATATCCAAGAAGAAAAAAAAGGAAAACACTTGATACTTTATACAGTTTATATAGACTGCATTTTTTTGGGGGATTATGTATATGATTATGTTTTCATTTTCACATGTCATGGCATATGGCAGTCCCATTATTATTACTACCTTCTGATATTGCAGTTGGTACTATATACTATTACAATTTCTATTGGATTTGATCTCCTCTCTCTCTCTTGTATTTTTTGGTATTTGTAATATGTTTGTGTGTTTTTCTGTTGTATGTTGTTTGTTCTATGGAAAGAATTTCGATTCGGATTCGGATATCTATAATAATATTTTTACATTTACGAGTCTCTTTCCTTGTTTCTTCTTCTTCTTCGTTTTCTTCGTATTCTTTTATTTATTTTTATTCTGTTGAATTTGTGTATGTACATAGGGTGGTAGACTGTTGTATGTATGGACACGTTTATATTCGTCTTCCCTCCGGGTCGATTGTCAGGACCGGATAATGCGGCCAGCGCAGGCAGCGCCTGCTGCTTGAATTTTCAAAAAACATGTAAATGGAGCATTTTACAGTTTTCAAAAATATGTAAAAACAATATTTTTACTTTTCAAAAATATGTAAATCAAAGTTTTTGTACATTTCAAAAACATTCAAATCAAACATTTTACACTTTACTCAAAACATGTAAATAAAACATTTTGCACTTTTCTGAATCAAGTAAAAAGAACATTTTGCACTTTTCTAAAACATGTAAATAAAACATTTTGCACTTTTCTGAATCAAGTAAAAAGAACATTTTGCACTTTTCTAAAACATGTAAATAAAACATTTTGCACTTTTCTGAATCAAGTAAAAAGAACATTTTGCACTTTTCTAAAACATGTAAATAAAACATTTTGCACTTTTCTGAATCAAGTAAAAAGGACATTTTAAGCTTTTCTCAAAACATGTAAATAAAACATTTTGCACTTTTCTGAATCAAGTAAAAAGGACATTTTAAGCTTTTCTCAAAACATGTAAATAAAACATTTTGCACTTTTCTGAATCAAGTAAAAAGGACATTTTAAGCTTTTCTCAAAACATGTAAATAAAACATTTTGCACTTTTCTGAATCAAGTAAAAAGAACATTTTGCACTTTTGTAAAACATGTCAATACAACATTTTGCTTTGCCCAAGAAAACCATCAATAAAATCTAAATGTTGGTTTCTATGTGAACACAAATTGCAGCCCAAAAGCAGTTCCTTAGCCCGGCCCTGTCGATCATGAGTCGTGGATCGGATCGGACTCTGTATATTATGTTCTCAATGAACAATCATAAGGGAAGAAACTATATTTTGTCGTTTTGCTATATGTTCCCTTTACACTTTTCCACACACACTGCCTCAAGAATTTTATGTTTATGTTCATGTTAAATAAGCAAAAGGTGAGGTGCTTCAGTTTCAGTGAACTGGTACTGGTGAAGGTTCCACTTGGACTTTGGACTGTATGTAGTACAGGTCCTGTTTTTTTGCTATTTAAGTACCTATCTAGCTGTGTGTTGTGTTGATACATAGATATATGTATAGTTTATTTGTATTTTATCTCAAGTTATAGGAAACAAAAACCCTACTTCTACATTTTCACTGCATTTTTGATTGTTTTAGTAACATCGTCTATTGTTATCCTAATCTTAATCGTCATCCTTGTATGTATCTTAATACTGAGTATTTACCCTTTGTTTTTTCTAGTTTCGAGAAGTAGTGAATTCTTTTATTTATTGTTCTCTATATGCTCATTCGTATAGATGTTAAATGGAACCTCCCTACACACAGTATTATGGGGTATAGACAAATAGCTATATGGGTATAGAGAAGCCAAAACGGATGCTATCCATGTGATCGCATTATGTGTATAACGACAGGACTATATGGAAATGGGGGCAAGGGGAGCGGTGGGGGGAGAAGGAGTGCATTATTAATTTAGAGTGTCAACATTGTTAACAATCAATAATTTTTATTGTATTATGTATAATTTATGTAGTGGCGGGTTGGAATAGTTAAGGAGATGATGGGTGGTTGAGCCAGAGACAGACGGGCGAGACTGAAAGTGTAGTAAACAGACAGGACAGATAAAATGCAAGACAAGAAAGGAATATTTTGTCAATAATATCGTCTTGTACTCGGGCTATAAGTGCCTTTGGATATTCTGCTTGTCTCCCGTTTATATGAATATATCGTCTATGAAGAACTAAAAGGAACCATTTCCAATTTATACTAGAATCAAAATGAGCTATATCATAAAAACAAAACGAGAAACATGCGTAAAATGTTAATTACGAGTTTTTGAAAAGTTTAAAATGTTCTATTTACATGTTTTTAAAAAGCGTAAAATGTTATATTTACATGTTTTTGACAAGTTTAAAATGTTCTATATACATGTTTTTGAAAAGTGTAAAATGTTCGATTTAGATGATTTTGAAATGTGTAAAATTTTCTATTTACATATTTGTTAAAAGTGCAAAATATTCTATTTAAATGTTTTCAAGACATGTATCAATATTTTTGTAGATAGTGGATACGGTTTTTAGCCATAAATGGATTTTTGGTTCTTAGACGATGCCATCTATGAAGAACCGGAAGGATCCATTTCCAATATATGTTAGAACTAAAATGAGCTATTTCAAAAAAAAGGCAGTAAACAAGATACATGCTTGCAATGCGAATCACGAGTTTCTAAAATGAGCAAATTTTTCTATTTACATGTTTTTAAAAAGTTTAAAATGTTCTATTCAAGTGTTTTTTAAAAGGGCAAAATATTCTATTTACTTGTTTTTTAAAAAATGTACAAGGTTTCTATTTACATGCTTTCATGAACATGTTATTTTAATTTTTTCTGTAGGTAGTACATTTTGTTTGAAACTAAAAATGGATATGGGTCATCTTGGCTCTTCACAGACGATATCCTGTTATTTGTTTTCAAAACTAAATGTGCATAAGTTACGTGTGGCATGTGTAAAATTTTTATAACTTCGAAAATGCAAAGAAAAAAACATTTACAGCTTTTAGATGAGACATTTTTAACAAAAATCTACTTCGCCTTAAAGATTTTTATTAGGTGCGCACCACTTTGCTCTCAAAGCCTCTCAAACAGTCTCAACGCTAAATTTCTCAAATTGTTGCCATAGATACTGCACATTTACTATGGTAGCAATTTGAGAAATTTAGCGTTGAGACTGTTTGAGAGGCGATGAGAGCAAAGTGGTGCGCACCTATTTTATTTTCTCCGGCAGATATTTATTTTTACAAAATAAAGATACAATGTTTTGCATTGTTGACGACCATTATCATTACGATTACTGAATAATTATATTAGGTTATATACATATTTGTGTAGGTATATTGTATAGCAAGACGAAATACGTGTGCATGCTGTCATAGTAGTCATGATAGATATAGCTATATGTATCTGTTTGTTTGGGAGAAAATGGAAGGGTCATAAATATTGTCAAGGGACATAAAAGAGTATTATGACTATAATTATGATTAGTACATTCTCTCACAATGAAGTAACTTCGGGTCCGCGGACTCAAAAGGAGAGCCATGTATAGTCGCGTGGTTGCGGTCGAATTATTGTCATTGTCATATTATTGTCCTGAGCAGAATGTGAAACTGTTCCGAGTTCGGATAGGTATACTCCTTTTAGTCAGGATGAAAATTAAGATTATTTGTGTTTTTGTTGTAGGGAATAAAACTGGGGGAGACAGTGCGTTGCGTTGGGATGATAATGATAAATGATGAAAGTAAATCAAGTTGCCATTGCGTGCCAACTGTAAACATTTTTCTTCGGACCACATAATATACACACACAGATATACACACAGAGAGAACGTCACAGACTCCTCACATAGCCCATAGCTTTTAGACTTTATTTTATTGCATTAGATTTTATTGGTTTTGTTACATTTATATACTTGGGAGTAAGTTTCACATTATTTCCTCTATTACTACTTGTAATTTTATTGAAATATGTACTATTCCATTTGAATACGGTCAAAGTAAAATCATAAAACTGAATAATGTAGGTGGTTGCTAGAACTTAATATACCTACTACTGATAGTAATGCACTCACCGGAATTCATTGGGTTAATATGAACGAACAATTTTGCTAAAATAATTTTAATTTGTAAAGCTATTTCGGATCCTGTAGAAATTTGCATTACAGTGAACCCATAGTTAAGACACGTGCAAGTGGTCACTATTTTTCCAACATGATACACCACAATAAATCATAGTACAATAGTAATCATACCTAAACTTACCTAAATATTTAGGTAAGTGCGTAGTATGGTGAAAGACCATTTAAAAGCGATTATCTGTTCTATTTTGTATTCTGTACAGAATACTTAAATGTGTATAGAGTAGAAGTGGAACTGCGGGGAGAGACAAATAAAGACAGGAGATGAATTGATAGTATTGATACTGAGCATGTGATGGGAGCGTGGCCGTGGTCGCTTATTGCTCATAGTTTGCTTGGCAATCAGGAATTGACATTAGCTGGAGAGCATTAGGCATTAAATGACGTATTAAATGTAGATTCGAATTCGAATTCGAGTGTAGCACATACATATGGATTGGTATATATGTTTATATTTGGACTGGTAGACATTGCATAATGAATGCAGCCTGTCTAATTCCCCAAAAAAAATATGAATTATAAGTAACTCCCTACGTATTTATATGTATAGTGATATACCTATATATATGTTACATGTGAAACCACTTACTTTATTTTATTTCCCCCATTCATACAGATTTGTATCTATCCTCCCGTAGAAACTATGAAGCTATGAAGTCCAACACTAACTCTATCTAGCAATAGGACCTATAGTTAGTGGCTTTGGTTCGGAATTAATTCCTATTTGCTACACTTATTGTAGTATACATGCTGTATTTTTGTATTATGCATTATTTTCTAGAATGGAAAAAATACACATATCGTCTTTGAAGAACCAAAATTACCCATATCCATTTTTAGTTTTTAAAAAATGCACAAAATCTACAGAAAAAATTAAAATAACATGTTCATGAAAGCATGTAAATCGTACAAAATAGAACCTTGTGCATTTTTCAAAAAAGAAATAGAATATTTTGAACTTTTTAAAAAACATGTAGATAGGAAATTTTACACTTTTCAAAAACACTTAGTTAGAAAATTTTGACCTTTTTAAAAATATGTAAATAGGAAATTTTACACTTTTCAAAAACATTTAATTAGAACATTTCGACCTTTTTAAATACATGTAAATAGAACAAGTTGCTCATTTTAGAAATTCGCGATTAGCATTGTAAGCATGTCTTATTTACTAACTTTTTTTGACATAGCTCATTTTAATTCGAACATATATTGGAAATCGGTCATTTTTGATCTTCATAGACCATATATATACGACATTGAAGCTTCAAAACAAGTCTTTCCTTTTTTTAAAATTCGATCATAAAACTTAAACCCCTGAAATTTCTGAATTAAAAAACAGAGTTATAGCGGCGTTCACTTTGCAATTTATTATTCAAAAGCTCGGAGGCCATCTAGCGCGCAAGGAGCGAACTACTTAATCATCTGAGCTCGTGATTTATTTCATAAAATTTTTAAGAAATTTCAATTTTTCACCTAGTAATTTATCAATTGTTACTTGTTTTTACATCAATTCAAACAAAAAAGTGCTTCGTTAAGTGAAAACCGGTCGAAGCTGGATAAAAACACATATACTAGTATATTTATTACGAGATCGCAAAATCCCACCACGCCGCAAGCGGACGAGACTAAGGAACAACGCTAAATCACCACAATCACAGGATCAACTCTTATGACTAAAAGCTAAGTTCTTTTTTTTCTTTTATACGTAGGCCGAAGGCCCTGTCTATTCCCTGTCCGTTAAAATAAAGGCTAAAAGATACTAGCACACACATTTATTTTGAATAGGAGTGAAATATGGGAGATCAAGAACAACTTTCCAATTTTGTAAACCAACAAATTGCCAACCAACTCAACGCACTGGCGCAGAAAATAACAGAAGAAGTTTCTAAAAGTATCTCTCAACAGCTGCAGACAAACCACCAGTCTTTTATATCAGAAATGAATGGAAAAATGACTCAATTTGAAAGTTCAATAAACGGAAAACTGGGGGCACTGGAAGGAAAATTTGGAGTCAACCAATCTAGAATGGAGGAAGGAATAGCAAAGACAACCCAACAACTTACAAGTGCCACGGAACAACTAGTTGTTATCTCTCGAAGACTGGATAAGCTGGAGAATTCCAACCGAAGAACAGAAATTATGATATCCGGCCTTCAAGTCAACAAGACAGCAAAAGAAGACTCCGTAGCCCTACTGAAAACAAAGCTTGGTCTAACAACAATCAAAATACTGGAAGCAAGAAGAGCCAAAGGATCAAAAGAAGGAAAACCTCCGTTGCTGTTTGTCAAACTCGGGGAACCATCGCATGTTTCTTTGGTGTTAAAAAACAAGTCCAAGCTCAAAGACTCAATGAATGAAGTACACATTCACCCATGCCTCAGTAAAGAAGATCAACTGCTGCAGAAACACATCACTGAAATGTACTGGAAAGCAAAGACAGAACAACCTTCATCGACAGTAAAATACTTCGGGCGATTTGGAATTGAGGTGGACGGAAAAAAATACAAAACCGACGGGACTCAACTAGTTGAGCTGAATTAGGATCCTGGCCCATACACTAATCTTAGAAAGAACGCACCGATATCGATTATTTACTGGAATGTCCATGGTATACGGAATTTATCAGAGTTAGATAAGGAAGATGGAGAGGAACTGTACAAATGTGATTTTATATGCTTGAGTGAAACCTGGGAGGAGTCCGATAAATTGTTGTTAGGTAATAACTTCAGTCACTTTAATTATACACACTTACCTGCTAGCAGATTACATAATGTTGGAAGAGCCTCAAACGGCGTAGGTATATTGGTTAATAAAAATAAGTTTATAATAGATAAAATATTGTACAATAAGAATAACATATTAATGATATCATTTAAAGATTTAAAATCAATGGAACTACTTGTAGTTGGGAATGTGTATGTCAACACAAATGCTTGTGATATTTCTATTTTCTTCGCAGAACTCAGCGAGGCAGTGGAGGGACTACCACCTTCTTTGAGAGCCAAACTAGTCTTAGGCGGTGATTTTAACGCAAAAACTGGGAACAAAGGAGATATTGAAAGCAGCCTCGTTACTGGTACCGCTCTTATGAATACCCGCATCTCTCAGGACGGTGGACGGAACCCTGCTGCCTCGTTGTTTCTCGACTTTGTTGGCAACAACTCCCTAGCAATTCTTAACGGAAGAGTAAGACCGGACATTCCGGGGAACTATACCGTTTTGAACCCAAGATCAAAATCGGTATTAGACTATATCTTGATACATTATAATATTATTAATAGAGTAGAATCATTTAGATGTCTAGATGTATTTACTTCAGATCACATTCCAATTATGGTAACCCTCTCGGCTAGCCGAGTTAAAGATACAGCTCCAAACAGTAATGGTAGGATAAAAGTAAGACTTTCTAAAAAAAACATCCCTTTTTTTAATCAAAAATTATCTGAAATACAACCACAATATAATAGTACTTCAATTAACGAAATGAATAGCAGCCTAATTTCAACCATAGTCAAAACTGCCAGAAACAACAAACTAGTTTGTAATCGCATTCCAGTTAAAGTTTTTAAAAACAAACCCTGGTTTGACCAGGAATGTAAACAGTCTAAACAATGTGTCAAGGCATGCCGAATTAGGTGTAAATTACTACAATTTCAACATGAAACATATGATGATTTCAATCGTGCTAAAGTAAAGTTTAAAAATCTATGTAAACTAAAAACGAATAACTATTATAAGGAACTAAGAAATAAATTAGCAAATGTAAGAACGTCTTCACAATTTTGGGAAACGGTCAAGCTATTTAAAAGTAGGAACTCTGAACTAAGTAGCAAAATACACCCTTCTAGATGGGAAAGCTTTTACAAATCTATTATGCCGGAAAAAGATACAAAACAGATTAATTATTATGGAGTAGAGGATCCTGAGGTAGACACTGAAATACAACTATGGGAGCTAGACAGGGCCATCAAAAAGTTAAAGGTGAACAAAAGCCCAGGATTAGATGGCATCTCAAACGAATGCCTAAAAGCAATGACAGGGGAATGGAAAAATTACGTATTAGTTTTGTTTAACAAAGTGCTAGCAGAAGAAATATGCCCCGACTCCTGGTCGGACATAGAACTAGTTACAATTTACAAAAAAGGTGACCGCAACAATCCTGAAAACTATAGAGGTATTGCATTAGTGAGTTGTATCACGAAACTCTTCACGCAAATCCTGCTAGCAAGAATAACAAAGTGGGCAAATAAATGCGAGGTACTCCCAGAGTCTCAAGCTGGCTTTAGAAAGAATAGATCGTGTATTGACCAAATATTTTCCCTAACAGGAATAATCCACAATCACATTAGAATTCCTGGTAGAAAAGTATTTGCAGTATTTGTTGACTACAAGCGGGCTTTTGATTCAATAAATCACACACTATTGTGGAACAAACTATTTAAAATGGGATTAAGCGCTAAGTTAGTCAGAAGTCTTAAAGAGCTATACAGTAAGGCAAATATGAGAGTGAGGACAGAGGAAGGACATACTAGTATGATTAATATAAATGAAGGAGTTCTCCAAGGAGAACTTCTCTCGCCTCTATTATTTTCGCTATTTATATCTGACATGGATGCCTTTTTTAAAGAACAAGGACTAAGCGGCTTAAGTATTAATGAAAAGGTAGCTATTTATATGTTAATGTACGCTGATGACACTGTCATCTTAGCGTATAGTCAGGGTGATTTAAACAATAAACTAAGGAAGCTACATGAATACTGCCTACTAAATAAGCTAACAGTTAATGTCGAGAAAACTAAAGTTATGATATTTGCTAAAGGTACAAATATTAGAGTAAATTCAACTTTCTATTATGATAGTAAACCTCTAGAGGTTGTTAAACAATATATATACCTGGGGGTTCCTTTTAGCTCCTCTGGAGTATTTAGTAATGCAACCTCATATTTTGTTAACAAATCGCTTAAAGCAAATGCTAGACTATGGGACATTATGTGTAAAAGCAAATGTGATGCGTGGGATCCGAGAATTACATTATTTGAGTCGACAACTATGGCCACTCTTATGTATGGTAGCCTAGTATGGGGGATGCGTTATGGGGAGCAAATTGAACCTGTGCAAACTCGATTTATAAAAAAGGTATTAGCTTTGCCTAGAAATACACCAAGCTATCTGGTTAGACTAGAGGCTGGACGATGCAAACTTGAAATCACGGTGTTCAAGCAAGCACTGTTATACCTAAAAAGAATCCTGGAAATGGAAGAAAATAGAGTTCCTAGGCTTATTTTTGAAAAATTACGGGTAATTGACGGGGGGGATAACAATAATATAATCTATAACTGGGCTAGCCAAATTAAAAATAAGTTAATTGAGCATGGTTTTGAAAATATGTGGAATAATATATCGCCTAGCGTGATAAAAAACAATATTGATGAACTGATTACAGTCATGGCAACTAAATCTTACGAGCAGGACATGGAAAGGGCCGTTTACTCATCCTATAACCCCAACTACCCTTTTTACTGTGGCTCAGACCTAGTTGCTTCGTACCTAAATAAAAGAGTTGACATATTATGTAAAATTAGAATAATGGCACAGATTCGGCTAGCCGATATAAAAAAGGTTACTTTAAGAATAAACAATAATACCGTTATTCTAGATGTAAGCAATTTCTGTAGTTGTGATAATGTTACCTTAGATTCTATCTATCACTTCATTTTTGATTGTCCAACCTTTTACGATTATAGAGCTAAATACTTAAATATGTACAACGATAATAATAAGACGGCGACCGAGAAAATGAATGATATGTTAAAAAATAATACCAATTTACTTCTAACTAATCTATTCTTGTATGTGCAATCTGCAATGGTGAGAAAAAAATGTAAGAGCGTTGAAATGTAAGATGGCTATACTATACTAAAATTTTTGTAAAACCTACTTTTTGAACTATATTTGTAAATTAGATTTGTGTATGGGCCTTATGGTCAAAAATGCAATAAATCAATACATACATACATTCAAAAGCTCGCAAATAATATAGATAATTACAACAGCACGCCCAAATGTTTGCAAGAATAACGAATGCAGGGAGTGTGATAGTGAGTGGTGAATGGCTCTTTTTGATTCTTCACTTATAAGCAACGATATGCATATGCCTACAAGCATGCATAAATCTAGATGATAGAAAAAATCATGTAAGACAACAAATCATGGAATAACATTTAAATGATTGTACTACTAATGCCAATATCTTCTTGTAAAATATTACAATTTATTGTCTCCATTTTAGTTGAGCCTTTCATCGTTGACTATTCTGTATTCAAACTTACGATTGCAGTAAGATTACATTCGCCAAAAAAGTGACCCCTTGAAACCAAAGTTGGATGGGCCTCCGTCGGGCAACGGATGGGATGGTCCGGCGGCTCAAAGTCATTCGTGATCGGCGTTTTTCCATCGGCCCAGGGTAGGCAATAGAACGGTTGGCTAAACAGCGGGCCAACGGCGGTGCGTGGCTTACCCACATATTTATACACCGTCGGTATTACGTCGGACCGCTGGCGGACGTAGCTAATTCGCCGAGGGGTGCCCCCTTCCCCCCCCCCCCCTCCCTTTATTTATGAATTACTTTCGATGCTTTCGATATAATATAATTATTACAAATAGTAAAACAAACTCATTCATCATCATATTATTGGCAAAACATCTACTTCCAGCTCATTTGTTTTTGCTCATTTAACCATTAAAACTGTTTTAGTATAACCTAAATAGACATTCATCAATTTTTGCGGCAATTGATTTGTAACTTTTCGAAAATTAATTTAGTGAATAGAAGCAGCAGCATACTTTAACGCTCACAAAAAATTATATAGTCTCATTTTTTCTGGGCACGCTGCAAATCAAGGCAAGTTAATTTTGCAATTCATTTATTTTATTTACAACGCCAGGACAAGAGGTATACACTATTTGTTTCAATATATTGCGGTTGTCGTCTTTAAATTTAACCACCACCACATAATATGGGCCGTGGAAGTATCGTAAACCAAATGTTAATCTATAATTCCTACCAACCTACCAATTAGCGATCGCTGCTTACAAGAAATCAACAACAGACTCCAGTTTTTTAAAATGTTGTTACAGATCCTCTACTATGTTTTCTTAATACTCCAAAATTCACTGCAATTTGTTATGTTGTGGTAGTTAAAGTTAAAGTCACGACAACTAAAGTATAGTAGAAAATGTTTACCCTATCAAGTTGTTGTCGAAAATAACTAAATGCGAAAAATTAACTTAACTTGAATTGCAAAGGCAATACTTAAGTACCAGTAAACTAATGTAATAGAATAAAGAGCACTGACACAGAATAAACGTAATATAAAGCACTTTCGAAGTTTACAGAAACATTCTAGCCTGAAAATAGTTTTGAAAAAACTTAAAGTTTTGCGAACACAAATGCCGAGATGTTGCTTCAATGCTTTCGTGTGACTGAATGTGAGAGGTACAGTTATCACTAATGCCCATTGAAAATGCCTCGCAAAAACAAGCAGTGCTGGATGTCGAACGGAAGGCGGCCCGAGGTAGGCTAGACTGATGACGTCAGTAAGTATCGGGAAAAGGTCGACAAGCAGCTCATTTCCCGCTAGTCACACAGCCTGCCATTCCTACGAACTACCAGCGTTGGCCCGACGTTCGGAGTCTCGATTAAGTATCGGCTGGCCTCCCTTTACCAGCTGAAACATTAACCGCCCATCCCGACCAAAATTTTACGTTGGCCCAACGTTCGTGGTTTGAAGGGACGTAGACAGAAATTTTGTTTACTTCTTTTACACGGTTTAGTTACACACACACCACAGTGCACACCAAGATACATATTAGGTAGGTACTATATATGAAAAGGAAACTAGCAATTCTTTTCTCATTTCCTAATTTTCTTATTTGTTTAGTAGACGTTTCATTTAGCATTTTCATGTTGTATTACTAACTCTGCTAACTACTGCTCTATTCTTTGTAGTAATTCTGTCTTCCCACACACACACTTCCTACATTTATTACCACAGAGTCTATATTATACTGTAGATTGCCCACCTACCAAGCGGCCCACAGTTTGTCTTCAGTTCTTCTCTGTAAATCCATGTCATTTTAATTAAGCCTTATGATTTCCTTGAAATACCGAAGCTAGATTCGACGCCGAAACGGAAGACTGCGAACCAGGACCATGTACAAAAAAAATGTGTGTGGAGCCAGGATTAGAATTATGTGTTTACAACGTAAGCGTTCTACGTGAAAAATACACGTTTTCAGTTTGTGTCTCAGTCTGGGCCTGTACATTAAATTATACGGCACAGTTCGAGTCTCAAGTCAATGCAATGGCTTGACGGCCTGACATCCTGGGAATGGGAATGGGAATTGCCATGGAGTATGGAGCTACCAATTCTAATTCTGAAGAACGTTACCCTGTTATTTTTGTTTTTACTTATTTTTCTGTACAGATCTCTTACAGATATAGGCTATACAGATAGTTCGAATTTTCGAAGGTGAAAGGTGTTGGAATATAAGGGCACAAAAGTGGCTATCAGCATACTTACGCACTGTAATATAGATAGGAGTTAATTTAAATTGTATATGTATTGTATATGGTTAGGTAGGGATTTCAGGGGTTCACATAATATGCATTTAATGATTTAATGGGGTACCGGTACCGGTTACCGGTACCGGTACACCACACCAGTAATCAGTGTTGATGAATGAACCTTATGAGTTATGAGGTTCTGACTTTTACTGTATAGTGTGTGGTACTGCTGGACCTGAACAGAAACTATGAGAAAAAGCGTCTGTCCTTTCCTAAACGTTAATTAGTTTTTTTATAGTAGGGAAATTAAGTCTACTTAATTAAATTTTATTGTATTTATTATGTACTTAAAAATGAGGCTCATATCAACATTTTTGGTTGTTCTTGTTGGAACTTATTGGAGGTGTGAGAATTAGTTGGTAGTCTCTTAATGTCTCTTTGGTCTCGTTGTCATTTTCGTTGTCGTTGTGTTCGGGCTGATTTTCTATAAAGCCAAAAAACCAACCGACGAGAATCTGGAAAATTGTTACGTGATACTAAACTACTACGTATACATACTGCTAATTACAATTACAATGATCGTGCTCCGTACTTAATTGTAATTTGTTTTCTTTGGCACGTGACCCTGTCCTTAATCACCAATCTTCCTATTACTATAGGTATCATGTAAAGGCATAGTATAGATATATACGGTAACCATCCATGGAACGTAAAAGCATAGAGATACTTATAGATTGCAATTATGTATAAAATATGTATTTGTAATTTTATTACTGATTGCAGACATTTTTATGCTTTACAAAAAAAAAGTTTGCATTCTTTATTTCATACTTTGCACTTCCAATTCTTCTTTTATAATCACTCCGACGAAACCAATTTGAAAACATATGACTGCTGCAACCTACCAACAATATGTACCTACTTGACGTAGCCATGTCTGCATTGAGCATGCACTGTTTGCTATATACATTTACAAAGACCATAGTTAATTCTGTTTAAATAATTCACTGCTTATTTTTTACCTCTTTTCAAACAGAAATTTTTAGACAAAATTATACAATTGAAAATTGAGCTTTTAGAGGTACTGCCGCAGTAAGGTACGTAAGCAGTTGTTGGAATGCCAATGATTGCGGTTTCCTTACCCACGTTATTTTTAAAGTTAAAGAAATGGAAATAATAAGCGTTTTCTTATCAGTATTACGAGCACATGTGGAGCATTACGAGAATAGTTCTTGAGTAACTATAGCAATGTACCTATATAGTTACACATACAAAACATGCCTTTACAGATAATTGGTAAAAGAACTTTCATTTCGCTATAGTAGACTTGACTGTCTGTATTTGCTGTGAGTGACTCCATACGCGGGTACATAGGGTGACGGTACACAGAATTGGAGGGTACATTTTCTAAATATGAGAAAACAGAGAGTGGATGATTGCATGTTGTGGGACGACGT
The DNA here is from genome assembly GCA_949802685.1 of Dicyrtomina minuta. Lineage (NCBI taxonomy): Eukaryota > Metazoa > Arthropoda > Collembola > Symphypleona > Dicyrtomidae > Dicyrtomina > Dicyrtomina minuta. The sequence goes on from OX461810.1 coordinate 52,475,629, forward strand.
GTGGTAGAAATCAGAGTGAAAGGAGATAATAAATAATGCAAGTCTCCAACAATGCTTCTTAGATTTATACTATACATACAACTACACTCTGCTGGCATACTCTCCGTTTCAGTTTCTCCATAATTTTGAATATATGGTGAGGACCTCTAAAAAGCTAAAAATCTCAAGAATTTTGTGAATTTTGCCTTCACTTTTCTTATGCGTACAGCTGCAGTCTTTTAAGTAATGCCATAAATATAGAATTTGATTTATTTAATTATTTACTTATTTAGTCCAGCCATTTAAATGTTAAGCAAATAAATGTAATTTTCCCCAATGCCAATGCGGCCTACTCTACTGTCTACTTACTGAGTACTACTGCATTGAGAATTACGACGATGGTGATTTGAAACCTGGTGCATTTTTAATTTTTATTTGCATTAAAAAATAATCCTTTAAATTCCATTATAGTTTCCGTATATCCATTGTCATTTGATCATTGAAAGTATCAGGGCAGCTTACATGGGAACATTCCCAACTTGAAACTACAGAATGAAGCGAAACTACCCGGAACGTATACTACCAATATCAGTGACCTCTGCTTGTATAGTCGTTCGACTGCAAAATTCGTTGTTCGGCCGCAATCGCGCGCGCAATTTCAAAAATATCGATTTTTTCGAATTTCACCGCGCTCTAGCTCCCACAGTTTTGGTCCAATTTTTATAAAAATTGAAATACAACATCTTTGTATTATTATCTAAAAAGTAATTTCAGGATTTTTGAAAATTCGAAAATTTTTATTTTTTTCGAAAAATTTAAAAAAATGTGTATTTTTGAGGCCCAGAGTTTTAACTATTTTTTCGAATAAAATAAAAATTTTCGAATTTTCAAAAATCCTGAAATTACTTTTTAGATAATCATACAAAGATGTTGTATTTCAATTTTTATAAAAATTGGACCAAAACTGTGGGAGCTAGAGCGCGGTGAAATTCGAAAAAATCGATATTTTTGAAATTGCGCGCGCGATTGCGGCCGAACAACGAATTTTGCAGTCGAACGACTATACAAGCAGAGGTCACTGATATTGGTAGTATACGTTCCGGGTAGTTTCGCTTCATTCTGTAGTTTCAAGTTGGGAATGTTCCCATGTTAGTGTTTTTGGGTTATGTTAAATTATGAATGCCCATATACTATGTATGTTGTGGAAGTATAATAGGCACTACTACGTAGTATGTAATGTACTCAATTTTGATTTTTACTTTTATTCCTTCGATGATGTTTTCCTTAATGACAATGACGCATTGCAGGGAGGGAGGCGAAGAGCCTCTGTATAAGTTGTAATAGAGGAGTGAGATAGGAAGTGAGGGAAAGAATTAAAACTCTGTTGTGTTTTCTCTTGTATTTTGTTTTTTGTATGAAAAAGGTTATTTTTTTTGTTACTTGTACTCTCGTTCGTTTTCGTTGCTGTATTTCCTTGATTATCATTAATCATTTTTAGGGAGCCAGAGAAAATAAGGAAACTTCCTATATATAAGTAGTCTTGTTAATACTTTATTTTGATTTCAACTCTTGCTTCTTGGTTTAGTTCTGTACAGCAGTCAGTAGTGTGGCCTTTGTTTCTCTTCTTTATGTTTTGTATGCAGTAGTGTAATAAAGACGGTTCTTTTTTTGTCTTGGTCTTGACATGCCGTTGTCGTTGCCATCGTTGCCCTATGCATTCTCTTCTGTTGTCTTCTTTTGACCTTCCAACTAAAAAACTTCAGCCTTCCATCTCATTTTCTGATCTTGACTGACTTCTTCTTAGCTCTGCTCTCATACAATTACATACAGAAGCATCTACACAGAAATAATAATGATTTACTGACGGGCACTGTCACTGGGACTGGTACCGGTACCGGCACTGGGACTGGTACTAATGTGCTAATGGAATGCTAGCAACTGAGAATTTATGTAATGAATGGCTGTGATTTGGAAGTATGAGATATAAAAACAAATATACGTATAGTAAAGTGTAATGCATATTAAGAAATCTATTCTATTATACTGATGCATGAAAAAAAATTTATTGGCTCCAGCTGTAAACTATAAAGGAAAAGAATATAATGTGATTAATTGTCTGTGTTAATTTCTACTGGAATTTTGGTAAATGAAGCAAATTAAAATTTGTTTTTTTCCCTTTGGTTTTTGTATTCTTTCTTATAGTCTGACGGAAGGACTCACAAAGCGAGGATTGAGGCAGTTCCTGGAGGAGTTGGACGGAATGTTGTGGAAGCGCTGGAAAAATTGGGTCACAGACCTCTATTCATATCAGCTATTGGGAATGACCTCTTTGGGCGGGAAATTCTCAGGAATTTTTCGGATAATGGAATGGTAATTTGACAAATTAAAGACACGATGCGAGTCAAATAATTATTGGGTATAGGTTGCCAAAGTCACTATATTGGCATACCGCAAGTTTTTGTTTCTAAAGAATTTTATTGTGCTTCTTTAAAATCCTATATAGAGTCAGCAGTATATAGTATATAGCTCTGTAGCACGTACTTAAAATGGTACACATAAATACAATCAAATATGTATATACCTACCCCTTTTAATCGTGTACAAAGTCTTTGGATTTAAATCTATACGAACATGGTTGTAGCCTCCACACACAAGTGAGGATACGACTCAAGCATATGTACTCTTGAGAGTCTATATGTAAAATTAAAATTAAATACCAAATTTCCCCACTTTAATTCCTTGTTGAACACGACTGGTGTTTGACGTTGAAATTAATTTTAACATCTCCAGAGCATCATAGGTCATAGAATATTTTTGCTAATGCTATAATTTGTATTGTATAATAATGTAAGAGTTTGATAATATGCAAATATTTGACTTTGCACTATACAGCAAGATCTAATAAGAGAATGACGTGATACGTGAGGCAGCCAAGAAGAAAATTGAGTACAGTGTTGAATGTAGAGCTGTAGGATGAAGTATATAAATGTATTACATAGACACAAGTATAGGGATGTAAGTAATGCGACTTGTCTCAAGTTGCAATACTAGCACTAGCCAACGCGAAATTTTTTAGCAGGGCAAAAAAAATAATATAACGATTTTTCATTACCAGTATGTACAAAATTAGTTTAAAATGCGGAACCCGTGTGGGACCGACAAAATAGATCGTCTGTGAAGAACCAAAATGACCCATAGCCATTTTTAACTAAAAACAATATCAACTATCTACAAAAATATTCAAATATGTCTTGAGAGCATTTAAATAGAACATTTTGTACTTTTCAAAAATATTTAAATACAACATTTTAAACTTTTCAAACACATGGAATTAGAACATTTTACATCTTTTCAAAAAAAACGCAAATAGGACATTTTACATTGTTGCAAAACATGAAAATAGAACATTTTACGCTTTTCAAAAACCCTTAATTAACACTTTATTCTGTTTTTATGACATAGTTCATTTTGATTGTAGCTGAAAGTGGATATGTACCATTTTGGTTCTTCACAGACGATATGTCCCTTATATCCAGAATCCCCTGCATGCTTTAAGATCTGCAAAATATTTTATTTGTAGGATCTGTTAATTTTAAAAACGTTCCAAAATTGTCAGTTTACGTTCTCTCTTTTTTATGTATCTGGTATTGCTTCTTCACCAACGATAAAATATGTAGGTACTTGGGCTTTGAAGGAAGGTATGGCTCGCATTACAACGTGTGGCAGATAGTGATAGCGCTCTCCGTCACTTATTGTCGTTGTTGAGCTATCTATGTAGTAGTGCTCCGTTCGGATGAATACGGAATAGAGAGACACGGATATGATTTCAATATAAAATAATGGAGCGAATTGCATGAAATGAAATGGTTGTCTACATAAATATGTTTTCTCTACACAGGATAGTCGTGGTATTTTCACATCCAAGGAGGACAATGCTACAGCAATTTATTCAGCACTTCTCAACCATGAGGGTGAATGTCTATTTGGGTTGGGTGACATGACAGTTCATTCGGAAATATCTCCGACAGCCCTCGAGGAACACGCTGAAGACATTCGACAGGCTTCAATTGTTCTCGTTGATGGAAACATTCCTACGGAAACAATGACAGCAGCTCTTCAAATCTGCTCTCATCATTCTATCCCGGGTTCGTTCCTTCGTTCCTTCGTTCTCCTTCCCCTTTTCCTCTTTCGTTTAAATCTCAACTGCATTCTCATGTTCCTATAACATAGCATATATAGCGCCTTGCTTCCCCGCGCGCGTGTCCTTGTCGTCCTTTTCATCTTTTCATCGCATATCGGAGTCATTTCAATTTTCTCTCTCGGCGGAGTCCTATATGCTTTCACGTAGTACGCAGAGATATTCAAAAAGTAGAAATTAATCTTGTCTGATTTTATTTTATTTCCCCGAGAGTTGAGTTTGAATTTAAAAGAAGGAAAGTATGGTTTTCTGGCGGGATGCTATCTGTAGACTCTTTAGAATCTATTTTCGTAGTGGTTATTTTTATGAACTGGAAAATGGCGACATATGATGGTTATCGTTCGAAGTGCATTGTATGCTGTGTACATTTTGTCAAAATTGTAAAAGTGCAGATAGAGTATTTTACACCTTGGATGATAATGTTAACGATAACGATGATAGCGATGGCCATGTTCGCAGATGTACTGTCCTTTCGTAAAGCTTTAACAGAGGCAGTATGTGGTAGGGAGATAGCTGTTGCTGATGCTGGTGACAGACGTTATGAGAACGACGAGGCTGACAATGTTATGATTATTATTATGTGTTGTAATCGTGACTCGTAAATCTGCCGACTGTAGATACTTAAGTACTTGATTGAATAAAATGAGAGCCAAAATTGAAATTTTCCACCAATTTCAACAACTCGCTCAAAGTTTGTGTGTGTGCTGTTTTGATGATGCGAGGCGTACGTGGATTGATTAGATTACAACAAGTATCGCTGAACGATCGGCGAGGAGGAGTGAAATCATAATTAAATTAGTTTTATTTTATACGAGAGAGAGAAAAGCATGGTGGATCATGACACGATAACCGCACGAGCACTCCACCTCCACACTACCTAAATTCCTAGTTTTGTACAGATAATTCTAAATTTCCAATTTGCAGCAGAACTTGCGGGTATCATTGCATGGATGTACGTACGTGGTTGTCGATGTCAGCAGTGGTATATATCTGTATCCCTATTGTTTGTCCTTTTGTTTTTATTTCAAGTTTTGTTCTCTTCAATTCTATATTCTGAACAGTTTGGTTTGAGCCGACAGAAGTACGAAAGGCTAAAAAGATTTTAGAAGTTCCCAGGGAATACTGGCAAAGCCTTCGGTACATTTCACCTAATCTGAGGGAATTGATTAGTCTTGCTGGTCATGGGACGGAGCTGGAACTGGAACTGGAGCTGGTGGATCAGGCTCTGGAGGTTGAATTGGGAAATGAATCAATGGATGTGGAACAGCCTGAGCAGCAGGGAAACCTTGATTTGGATGATTTAAATGGGAAGAACATTACTGGTGGGGAAACAACAACTGGAACCACGAGAGTTGGCAATACTTCCATGACTCTAATTGTCGACGACGATCTTGACGTCGGCGTCTCTCACTGGACCAAGAGTAACTCTCATGAAATCCGACTAGAAACCGATAGTGTGGACGGAAAGAGAAGAGTCCCTTTGTCTCTTCTAATCTTACGCTCCTTTCATCTATTCCCTGCCCTTGAGATCATTTTACTAACTAGAGGAAAGCAAGGTTTTTACGTGAGTCAAAGCAAAGTCAAAGCCAAAATTATATTAACAATGTATAAACATTACATTATACACTGGTATTATCAATTTGTTATTTTTTGTTAGAATTTTCTAAGTTTATATTTTTAGTTTAATAGAATTATTACAGGGTAAGTATTTTTAATATCGGAAGGGATGAGTGGGTAGCAGTTTAGCAGCTGAGTATGAGCGTAGGTAGGCTGGGATGGATGGGAGTAGAGCACATAGCATAGGGACAATAAGGAAAAGCAATTAATATTATTCTAAAATAATTATATAGCACAGGGTAATGCTTGACATTTTTGAATAGAGCTTGAAAATTTTTCTTGGATGCAAAAATGCAACTCAATTTTTTTAAAGTCGTACACTGACTCCCAGCTATTTTGAAAGGCGTATGTACTTGCAAAAAACTAAATAAAAAAACTGTAGAAGTGCAGTTCGAATTTCGAACCAAAACATAATTTTCACATTGCATTCCGTTTAAAAATAATGTCAAAAGTCTCTTCTTGGCAGTTCTTGGCAAGGAACTGGCGACTTTAAACAAAAGCTTGTTTAGCAAATAATGGCCACTGGCCAGTCGTTTTGGATATGTACATTTATAATTTTACAAAGATGACGATTTTAAATCAATCAATCGTTTTAGTGTATGTATAGACGACATATTTTACTTTTCCTTAGCTCAACAGGTTAAATTGTCCCAGGCAAATCTGCTACGCCCTTGCAGCCTTGTAGCGGCGTAATTTTTTATCGAGTATACTTTTTTCCAAGATTAAAGCATCAATGTTTTCCTTGCCTTTGATGATTTTATTTTTATTTTTGTCCAATATGTATAGGCTATACAGCGTAAAGATGAAAGCAATGAACGGACTGGATTAACATTAGAAACACGGCATTTTCCGGCTCCTGAATTGGCCGAAGGGAAATTAAAAAGTGTTTCTGGTGCTGGAGACTGTCTCAATGCAGGTTTCATATCTGGACTACTTGGAAACCTTTCACTCCAAGAATGTGGTGCTCGGGGAAAGCAATGTGCGAAAAAATCTTTGGAATCTATTTTCAATGTCCCAACCTCCTTTGAACTTGGAGGAAAGAAGGAAAAGAACAATATCGGTCCTCTTGTAACAGAGGAGTCTGCTCATGATCGTGAACCTAGTAGTAGAGGCTGATGGGCACACATACTTTTTCTTATCTACTTTATTATTGGATTTTGGGTATTTCAAATTTCAAATTTTAAAAAACTTTTAAATTTTTAAAATCTTTATTATTCTTTTTACAAGGTACAGGATCACATTATCACATTCTAAAGTAATGTACATTAATGTAAGTTCAATAGTTCAAGGGGTAAAAATAATTAAATCGAGAAATGTGTGTAATTTTTACATTTTAATTTTTTTTTTCAATTAGCTAGTTTATCATTGCAAGGATTTTATGAGTTTAACAATATTATACTCTATTATAATTCTATGGTATTGGTTTAAGATTGCTGAAAACGTTTTAATTTCGTATAATTAATATTGTCTTTTTGATTTTATACGTATACGATCCAGTTTTAACTAATACACTGGAAATTTACAGATTTTGCGTTCTCCATGGCATTAGCGATGTGGAGCTTTCATTAGAATAGTTTTAAAATAAGGTACCACTGGTAAGGTTTTACAATGTTATACAATTGGCCCAATTATTAGAAACCAAAACATGAAATAACTACTCAGAAGAAGCTGTTGTGTCGTGCTGATAGTCAAACCATGTAGTGGTGTGAAAGTTTAAAAAATGAAGAATAAAATAATTTAAATTTTAAGTATTTGTAATTTATTATTAGTTATTATTAATTAAAATATACCCCTTAAAAATAAAAATTGAAAACCTATGCCTTGCTTAAGCCTTGTCGTAGGAGTTGATGTTGCTCTTGATATTATGAACCGAGTAGCGATTGTACATGCCCCAAATTGCCATCATGGCCTTGCTCGTGTACTTTGTTGGATTATCTGGACAATCTATAAACATAAAATAACCACTAATACAGTTTAATTTTACGAATTAGTCATCATTATCAATCAACTATTAATAAATCATTATCATAGCATATTAATAATATTAACTCAATTTATTTTGAGTTATTTTGGTGTACTGCTTAATTCGAATTGTTTTCTTAAGTACTTATTTTTGAACGAATAGCAAAAGGAATTTTAGTAATCAGAAATTTTGAAATATAATAGGTATGCACAATTGCTACTTCTTTACACAATTTATGCGAAATAATAAGTAAGCTATATATGTAATACAGCACGCACATGTGTAATGCCCCCGTAATAAGTATATGCCTACATACTACAGATCGTCGGTGTCGATGAAGGACCATTTCATCTCAAGTCCACTGAATTTTTAAAATTTGTGAAAAAACGTGAAGTAAACTTTCCTGGATTCTATGAACGACATTTAATCGTTTTCTTGGTTTCTAAATAGCCATCCTAAAGATTTACTTGCGTTCCACATCTTAAAAACACTTAATGAGAGCTTCCATAAGAAAATCATACGCACCAAGTTAATTCCTTGACATTCACACGGACATTGTAAATGTTTTCGCAGCGGAACATCATAAACCTTTCTTTGTAAGGTTCTCAAAATATTATTTAATAAATTTTAAGGAAATATTTAAGGTGTCCTTGTGGAAACCAAGGAATTATTTAAAAGATGTCCACGTAGAACCCAAGGAAGTATTAGTCCTTAGTGCCCAATACAAAATTTGAAATGTGCATGTGGAATCCAACATCCAAAAAATTATTTATTAATTAATTATTTAAGATGTCCATGTAGAACAACATGGTTTGTTAATACTATCCGTTAGCGCCCAAGAAATATTTAAAATATCGTTCAGGACACAAGGAAACCTTTTTGACGTACCGTATATTCTACAATAATGCGCGGGTCTGTAATAGTACGTGAGTCTGAGAGGTCTCAGTTCGAATAATACGCGGGTCTATTTAAAACAGTATTAAATAGCAGTACGCGGGTCTGCAATAGTATGCGGCTCTGAGAGGTTTTTAATTTGAATAGTACGCGGGCGTACTATTATAGAATATACGGTACGTCGTTTTATAATTTATAATGATGATATTTGCAACGAAATTATTTTACGGATCCTTTGGACTGGCTATAGAATGATTTTAGTCGTAGACTGGATTTGCACCTTAAATGATGTAGGAGGTATGCACTTCTGGTGATTATCTAATATTTTGGATAACGCATCAACTTTAAATTGGATGGGATTTATCAAAGAAGTGAAAGTGCAGCATACAAGAGAATGGAAATCCCTGAAAATTAATTCCAGAAGGAATGAAATTTCCTTCAAGTTCTCCATAACAACAGAAAACACCAAAGGAAGCATTGTCGATCTCACACAGACTGCACTATAAATATTACACACATAGGTACCGCAAATCCTCAAATACAAACCTGGTTTCCTCCATATAGGAGTAATGAGTTTTTATTTAGCTCAAACATTTGTAATTAAATTAAAGCCGGGACTCTACTACTAGTAGCTGGGTCTCCATCATAAGCCGCGGGTAGAGGATCCCGTTTTAAATAAAAGCCTATGGGGCTTCTATTGGGAGCTTCACGGTAGTTTATTTAGAATATGTGATGCTGATGTAATAATATCTACTGACGTACGAAGTTCGTATGCACAGCAGCAGGTAAGCACGAGCCAACATTAATCGAACTATATTGGAATGTGTTGGAAAGGTCAGAGGTAAAATATCTGCAACTCTGTGGTTTCCACTAAACGAAGACTTTGCTCAGTAAATAAATATGACAGTGTACATGTATCTGCAGATAAATTTTAAGTATCCATAATATTATACACACTGTTGTCTAGTCTTGAAAAATACTGAATACAACAGTACACCATTTTCTTGGCGTGTGAGTAAAAAACTGAAACTTCAAATTCGTTACGGTTATGTAATAGGTATGTCATACCTACATAAATATCCAAATCAACAGAGCAAGTACATACCGCAAAAATGCCGCAAGAACTTGCAGCAGTATCTTCATCTTATCATACTACCGAGAAGATTTGGGGATTTCGGTTTGAATGAATTATTCTATCCTTTTTTAATGTTTTTAAATGCTACCTTAACCCCTGCGGCTTTGCTAGAGATCAACCCGTTATAAAATTAACTACAGACAAGAAATTCGAAACCTAATCTGAAGATAAAATAAAGGTTTGTTTGCAGGTTATGTACCTACTTACCTACTTCGCGGCTCTACATATTATATATAGTAAGTACCTAGCGAGGGCAGACAGATACTATTCTATGCATTCTTAAATTGTCGTAATCGTAAATGCTTAATACTCCTACCACCGCACCGCCTGGAAATAAGTTGAAAATGGAAACCCGCTTATTTCCAGAGTTTTCTACTATGTCTCCTGTCTACATGTACATAGTTGAAATGAATTGGATGTCCCATTGAAATCCACGTAAATTCACTATAAGCTCTGGATTTGTTACGAATAATTGCTTGGGAAATTCTAATTTCTTCTAAAAAAGAGACAGATGTTTGTTGGTCGTGGGGAGCATTATAAGATTTCAGTGATCCAGATTCGCAAAAATTGTCAAGCTTAAGCGGCTTATTTTTAGAGTAGGAGAAGGCTAAAAGCTTGGTTCAATTTAAGTATTAAGGGCTATTATTTCTTCCTATAGGAGTGAATCGATTCGATTTCCATTATTTGGAACTAAAACAGTGCAGTAGTGGTATGAATAAAATTGCGGACTCAATACATAACTAACTACGACGATATCTCAAGAATATTTCAAGAACTTGAGAGAAATCTAATCATAAACAATAAGTATGCTTTCCATGATCATTATCGGTAGCACTATTAGAACTGTAATCAAACGACATAATATAAGTGACCTAATACGTATTATGACTTCCACTAGCATAAGCCCTTATATCATAAAATAAATTAACAGATGAAAATGTATTAGTACTATAACTGGGTAGTAGACGGTTTTTAAAATATTGTTCACCAAATGTTTTTTTTATAAATGACTACTGGGAAAACTAACTTGGATACAAGAGAACCATAAAACCTAATGACATAACAGTATAATTATAATAATGAAATAGGGAGAGATCACATACCATTGCTAGCCAGAGTCACCTTCATCGTGTTCTGAGTCGAGCCTTGTTTTCCGCCCGACTGACAGTTCATTTGTTCACGAACCTTGAAGGCAGCATGAGCCCCCATTGGAATGGAAGACATTTTTTCCGTACCACAACCTACACAACCAACCAATCACAGATGATATTTAGTTAACAAATTAATTAAAGCTTCAACATCTGAAATAAATGACATTTTCCTCATGCGTATCAGTAAATAATCATCTTCATTATTTGGCTGCCCCGCCCCTGCGAAGATGTACTAGTTTGTAGGTAGATAATATCATTTTAATTTTTAATCCTATAATTCTGGAATAGCTATATGGTTTCCATCAAGTATCAAAGTTTTGATTGTGGGTTGTAGGTGCACCTTATATATTCATACTTTGACTTGTGGGTTATGTTGCCCACTGTTTCATAATTGAATTTCTTATTAAAAGATAAATGAAGAATAAAACAAGTCAACGAGGAATGGACTTAACTTCCAAATTACAGGTTTAAATAAATTACAAACTTAAACTCTAGCTGACTTCCTTTACCTGACGCTTATTTTCAATTGCATATATAACGCATAGTATATTAATGGAACTTTAAAACTATTATAAATGCTTAAATTATTCAAAACCCTTAAATAACCAGCAAAAGCATCAGCATTGATATTACTCATCATCAGTACTTGATAAGTGTAGTAATTATAAAGTATTTTAACAACCAATAATTCCACTGTCTGCTATTTACATTAATATTTAATATCATTTCGTATACGTATATAAAATATAATCGGCAGCCAAAAAAAAACATTTTAGAATAAACTATGTAATTACATGATGAAATAATTGATGTAATTTAATCACAGTCGGTGAGCTACTAAAAGCCTATAGTTCATAGTTTAAGTCGTCACGTTTTGTTGCCAAGCCATGCTCTAAACTTTTTGTTAATGGATGCTTTATCCAAATCAGGGCAAAAAAAACGTTGGTCACTGATGGTCTTAAAAATGTTGAATATATTGGAAGGAATCAGAATCAGCTCATCAGCTGTTTGAACTTACTTGGACAGGTCAAAAATGTTGAAATCAGTGTAGTCTGGCTAGACTCTCGCTTCTTCTCCTTCTCTGTCTCTCTTCGCCGTAACGAAATGGGCAGGACTCTCATAAAATCTTCAATTAATGAAACCCTCAGAAAATATAAACTACTCAACCGCACTTTTTCAACCTCAACGAAAATACCCTCCAGAAAAAACCAAAAACTGTAACTTGGAACTTTTTGAACACTTTTTTTTAACTTTTGGTTGACTTCCAAATTTAAAACCTGGAAAATGCGTCGTGTTAATAACTTGAGAACAGAGACGTATAAAACTGTACAGGATTATTATTTATTTATTGAAATTAAATACTACTTATTAAAAATGAAGCTTAATGCTTCGGGCAGATTACAACAAAGGCGCTGCTCTTTAAATCTAGCTAAACAACTCAATGCATATAAAAAGTATGAAAGTATCTTAATATTCAATGGTAATATAGTTGCAGTATATTTATTATTTATTTCTTTGTTTTCTCAGTAATGATTTTGATTTTAATTCCAAAAATGTACTCGAAATCAAAAAGTGTTGAGTAAATCAATTTATTTTATTCGTACAAAAGTACAGAGTAAGTATAAGCACTCGACTTCAACAAGGAATTTTTGTTAAATTTCCGCTTTTGACAAATGGCTCCAGAGACTTTATTTGAGTGGGATGTCATCCGTTCAGAATCAACTGCAGTAATGACTCTGAGTTCAATGGTACAAGATGATTTAATGTGTATTAATATTTATGTGGATGAAATACTTTGGATTTACTGAGCTTGATGAGGATTTTGATTGGGGGAGAGACTCAAATCAAAAGGGACGCAGTGTACAGAAACAAGAATTAACTTGTTGTTCAGAGAGAATAAAATCTACTTAATATGAAACTTAAGTCAAATTGAAGTCAAAGCTTGACCAGGAGACAAGGCAGAACTGGACGAGTCATATAATCTTTGAATATTAAAATAGAAGAAGAGGGTGCACGTGATCTGAGCCTGCCTCTGTGACGTGTAATGTGACTATATCGTCAATCCTCGTTGTCGCCCCATCTTTTTTCTTTATCAACTCTTCTTCTCCCCCCTTAATTCATTTTCATAAAATTATTATTTTAACCTCATATGTGGCTTGATTAGAATGCGACATCTTTCTCTATATGGCTATCTCTAAAGGGACACCACAAGTTCACATTTACATTCCCATAAATTCCTGCATTCACTAAGTAAGTAGTAAAATTGACTTTATTTGGTATAAATACTCATGCACATCCAATTCCAATCCCGTATGTATCATTACTATCTTTACTTACTTACATTATTAAGAAGTTTACTTATCGTTGTAGCACAGTTATATTGTTGCTACTGTAAGCAGGATATAGTAACTTCACGTACAGACAGCCTTTACACAAATATCCGTATCGGTATCGGCTTCATTATGTTATGGCATTCGAAATTCTGAAAATGTACCTATCTACTATAAATTCAAATTCCTACCACGGTGATGTTGTATCTGTGTGGTAATCTCAAAGACTCATCCACGCCCACAAACTCCTACACAAATGGACAAATTTAATCTGGACGCTGGACCGGGACTATCACAATCACAAGCAGTACGCTTTCTAAAATAATCAACATTGCATTGATTTTAAATAATCAATAACATGTGACCCAGCGAATTTCGGAAAGAAAAAACCATCACTTTTAGTCTGCTGATGTCCTCAGTCTAGGGCCAAAGTGGGGGTTAATCAAACGTTTCCTCGATGTGCCAAGTAGGTACCTACTTAAATATATGTAGTAAAATATAGAGCGCCTATATTTACCTACCTAATACAGGGCATAAAAAATATTGTTTCTACACATTTACAATTTTTTATTTCAAACTATATGTATATGCTTTCTACATTAATGTCGTTAATTTATGTATGTAGAGCACGAAGCTTAAGATTCTAGTAGAGTGAAAAGTCTCAATCCAGCGCAAAAATTAAACTTGCCGATATTATTGAAAAATAATGGATGGTATAGCCACTTCCGATTAATACAAGCAATCTTTCTAAAAACAGATAATTTAACAAAGGGCATAGAATATTGAGGGGTAAAATTAAAAGTTATGATGAATACCATCATACTTTTTCAGTGATGACAAACACCATTACAGTGTATTGTCTTTGTCTGTCGTTGCCAGTTGAAGCCAGAGATCGTACTTTCGTCGTGTGATCATATGATGACGTTCCACAAGTCACGTTCACACTACGGCATTGGCATTCATACTGTTCCTTCTGCTTGTACAACAGTGTAATAAAAAACCTCAAGAGGAAGGCTGTCTTCCTCAATCTATATGTAGTACATTGAATCTTTGTTTGCAGTTTGCTTTGCATGCTTGCCTTGTGATGTGACTTATGATTTTGATGAGATGATAGACCAGCAGGATAGATGATATCAACGGCTGATCAGCAGTCAGCAGTAGGAATTGCATTTTTAATCACATGCACACGCATTATTAATCATTGGATAAAATATCGCTCGTCATGTGGTGGACGTACCACGGATTTATAATTATTTTAACTTTGATGTAATCGATTTGTATGATATTTTGCAAGCTAAGGATAATTAAAGGTTGTTAAAATCATAGCTCAAAAATTATGAATAGCATTTTATCAAGGATGAAGATTACAAATCGATAAATGCTGGATTTTGGTCTCATCAACTCATCACATACAAATCACGCGAAAATAAGAGGGTTTGTGACATATAGGATGTAATGTACTATTACTATTAACTATTACTATCTTCCATCAGTTATCAATTGCCGTAGTATGTATGATATCATCTCAAAACTTGTACGTTAACGATACATCTGTCCATAAGCTTAAAAATACTTGACTTGACTTGACGTCTTGACTTCCATCACCTTGTCCCGCTTATACCATTATATAACTACTAAATTACCTACACCAACATCAACATTGCATTATCAATATTTGTGTCGTCAGAATAGAAAACTTTAAAATTATTCTTTCCAGTTAGTTCTAATATCTGTAGATTTTCCAAATGAGTTGAAATCGATAACGTCCAGCAGCCCCCAACAACTTCCATTATCTGCAGTCAGGACAAACTCAAGTTTAAAAAATGTGACATCTGAAGAATATTAGAATATTTATAGCTTCAGTATAGGTATAGGGAAAAAGGTTGACCTCTGTATCGGAAAACTGCAGTATGGATCTCTATATTATTTAAACAAATAATTATATGTATACTGCAAGTCGCAATAAGGCTAGTAGAATATATTCATTATACATTCGGGCATTATTTGAATAAGTAACTCGCCTTTGTATGCCGCTGGCCGCTGGATTTGACTGTATGCACTTGAACTGACGGAAGACACGGAACTCGTTGGTTTTAGTTTTAGTGTATCCGACAGCTTATTATACAAAGATCATACGATGAGATAGGAATTTTTCTATTCGTCTTCCGTCCTTATATAGTGGTCATGTCAGTAGATTTTTAATTCGTGGAAGTTCCAGATTATATAAACTTGAATAAATTGTAAATAGTAACACATATTAAGTAGTAATAATAATCTCAAAGACATCTTATCCTTGTCGCTACATAGATTATGTCAAGTAATAAAATTGTATCATTTCGACTTGAACAAAATACGCCTACAACATAACCCCATAAATTTTAAAATAACTCTGACTGAATCTGAATTTAATAGTTACATAAACACGACTAGATATCTTAATATTTTGGAATAATGTTAATTACAGTAGTTGTAGTTACGGTAAAAGTTGTTTTGCCATCAAAATACAGGAGATTTTATCTGCAACTATGTGATATTTTTGCTAATTTTTATCCTCCTTATTATTGTCAATTCCCCTCAAATTATTTTACTTCAAGCATAATATAAAGCTGCAATCATCACTGATTTTTATGTCACTACAAAAATGTTGAGTTTGAGGCCATAATTTTTTATGGTTGTTCTAAATCGGCGTAATTTTAGTATTTTAGTTTTAAGTATAATATTAGGTATGGGTAAATACTATTAATAATTTTAAAATGAACTGGTTTCATGACTAAAAAGTACAGCAGATTTATTGCATAGCGTCATTGAAGAAGCAATGGCGAATATACGGAATGCTCAAAAAATACAAAATGGAGCACATATTTACCTCTGTATCCTTTCTAAAACGTACATGCTTTATATTAAATACTTTTCTAAAACAGGCAATGGCTGATATTACATCTTCAACAGTTCGATGGCAAGCTTATACTTATGTAACTAACTGGATCCAGGGTTGCTGAGTAGTTATATTGCATTTCCGGCTTTGAAGTAAAAGTTTTCAAGTTCACGTAAAAATATATACTTGGAATTTTCTAGAATTCTTTGGGCAAAAGTCGCGTCAGATAATGCAGATTATTATGCATTATTGTGACTGAAAGTGCTACCAGGGCAGGGGCATGTTGTCACATGGTAGCTAAATTCCAGCTCGGGATCAGTATAAGTTTTATCTGACTGGGAGTTACTAGTTAGAATTCAATATTTCAGAAATGCAAAGAAGAGAATCTACATAATAATAAAATCCAAATCACAGTCTCCGGTGTCCGGTGTCCGGTGTCCGGTGTCCGGGGTCCGGTATCGTGTTGCGTTACCTTATCTGTTTTTAACCCCTAACTATGGGGGTGTATATAACCGTAGAATCAAGCAAAAATGAGCTAACTATGCAAATTAATTGTGCTACTTGAGGAAAAAATTAAGTCCCAAAAAACTTATAAAACTTAAAAACCTTGCCACAGTTTGTTTTTGTTACCTCCTGTTATGCAGAATACTGCACAATCGCGCCCGCCAGTATACCATTCCATAGGAAATTAAATTGTCTACATTTTGGCATCACATACAAGGGCGCATCGAAGGGGGTGGGGGCTAAGGTGCTTTAGCCCCCCCCCCCCATAAAAGAATTTTTTAACATTGCGAACATAGGAGCCGCCATTTTCCAAGATGGCTGCTCCTATCTTCTTAACATTGTGAGCCCCCCCCCCTAGATTCTACAAGTTCTGTCCGTAGGACAGGCCGGGTTACTTGTCTTATATACTTACGACGTCTACGTCAGACGCCAAGGCTTTTATCTTGTGTTGAAGTCATTCATGAATAGTATTAATGTAGAATATAAATATGTTACATATTTGAAGCATATAGTCAGTAGATACAAATTCTTTAGCATGGCATGAACATGTTATTTTTTTTGACCTGCCAGAAAGAATGTTAGATTGAATGTCAAATTCGCTGTAAACTAAATCCTAACATCTGAACTGAACATTTCACTCCATTTTTTGCACCATTTGCTTTTAGGATTTCTTTTATAATCAGATACATATAACTATAAGCCATATTTTAGTTTACTTGGGAAAGGTTTTGAAAATAAGGTTTCTTTATCATTGGGCACAGGAATTAAAAGAATGCCCAATGAGAGTGCATAGACTTGACAATCACTATAGCCGTTACAATATTAAAATATGACAAAAATGCTGAAAATTATACTTCGTGTATAGCATTCGAAAATCAAGCAAAACAAAATAAAAAGAATTATGGAATTCTGCGCAAAAATCCAGGTGGGACACAGACTGAAAAATGTGTACATAGGAATTAAAAACATAAAATTAATTAAATAATTTTAAAAAGCTGGCTGATGGCTACTACTGGCTCAAGGATCCGTTCCCAATTCCCGTGTATGTTAGATTTCAGTGTCCCCATCAGTCGCACTGGTTGCGGTTACAATCATCGCACTTCTTTTAACTGGAAACCAAATTCCAAAAATATCTGAATTAATTCCTATTGTATCAAAAATATATCATGAACATGTGACATAATCTATTATATAATTATATAATTATGAATTAAGAATTATGTTTCTCATTGAGATTTTGAATCTTGCAAATCTTTTGTTGGAGGTGCAAAGAATCCTTCGCTGGATCCTACATAACCACAACCACTTCCGACTAGCTCCGTCTCGCCCGAACTAAAACTAAAATACTTATTGTAAGCTTGTTGTAAAAGCCAAAAATGAAGTTGCTTCTTAAGCAAGGCTGCGGCGCACAAGTATCACTACCTACACATCATACGGTTTTTCATCGTTCATTAATAGTTTTATAGCCGGAAAGTTCAAAGTTAAACCCTTGCACAGGGATGCTTACCAAATAAGACTACAAACAAAAACAGTTTTGGGAATAATTACTATTTACTTACATGTACACCTATCCCACAATTAATTCAGAATTTCAGAGTTCTCCTGATAACGGCTGATCTTTGGTAGGTATTTATTTCCTTTACAAAAATATTCCTCTGTTTACAGTTTGCGATTTGCCTTTATATAATCTTGAGGTAGTTTCTTCATTGCTTTCATGTGGTGGAACGATGGCGCGCTCAGTACCTATTGTTTTCTGTATGCCTGCACTGCTTTAAATAAATGCATATCAGCATAATGGTGCGATAAATTATAAATAATAACAAATTATATATTATATATAAATAATGATATGAGTGAAACATGGTTATGGTTTGTCTCACTGACCTTTTAAGGTCCCAGTATGACTTTCTACGCCAAAGCTGGGCCAATCCAACTTATCTGCCTTTGTGAGACTACCGGTTCCACTATACATGTTAGTCTTGCCTGAACATTAGTATAATTTAGTCTGCTCAACTTGTCAGTCTGACGTGTTCTTCTAGTGGATCATGTCAAAAGCTCGAGGAGTCAGAAAACAAAAATCCACCACCAGTTCACATATAATAATCGTCCAAAAATTCACAGCTCATGGTCACAAAGTCAGTAGTCAGTCCGCAGCCGGATGAATTGGAAGATATTGGATAAAATATGGACTTTGATTTTCCCATACCATACCATTCCATAGAAAAAATATAAATACACTCAAAAACTCGAGCCACGACGGATTCTTTCGTATCATAATAAATTGTGCAGAGACTGATAATGATAATACAGAACGGAACTAAGTGTATAAATGCTATTGTATAAATAAATGAGAGAGACAGAGGAGAGAGACCGAGAGCTATAATATAAATAATGGAGCCATGGATTTTCCTGTACAGAATTCGCAACTCTTGATTTTGGTTTTAGACTTCAGGTGGTATTGAAGAGTGAAGGGTAGCTGTGGGCTTAGCATCTGAAAATCAGCATAAAGTTTACCTGATAAATTCTGTATAATATATTTTGATAAACATTTTCCACCCGTGTACTGCCATATAAAACAATGTTAAATAGACCCGTGGACTATTCAAACTCATATCTCTCAGACCCGTGTACTAATACAGGCCCGTGTACAATTACGGACCCGTGGTCTATCATCTATAATAGGAAATACGGTACATCCAACATCTACAAGAAAGGTAAAATAACTTACTGTGCTTTTAGTTTTGCTTCCCCTCAAAGCCATGTCCTTCAAACTATAATGCATTAAAATTTCAGTCCCGTTCTTTTCTCACAAAAACTAGTTAATTCCTCCTAGTCCAAGTCTGAAGTCCAGTCAAACTCCAAATTCCAATATATGAATTCAATCACTTCACTTAATATTCTCAACACCAGCTTATTATGTCACACAGCCTCGAAATTTCAAGGGGCCTTCAACGCCAGACAAAAATTATTTTACATTCCCCTTGGGGACACAAGTGGTCAGATAACATTTTTGATTTTTGAGTTGAGAGTTCAAGCTCTACAAACATCACGTTCAAAATAACAACAGTAAACTATACAGGGCCTCTTAGAGGCGGTGAGGCGAGATGAATTTGTCAGCAACAATAAAAATGGCTCGGTACCGGTACCAGACAGGCACTGCTGTGCACGTTGAAATGAAATACCATAGAAACAAAAACCGACTATACTATGTACTAGCAGCAGGCCTAAAATTGCTTTATTAAGGGTCGGTCTCAAATGACGCCACCCATGTTGAGGGTGGGTCACTTGTCGCCCCATGTTAAATATATCCATTTACGCAATGCTTAAGAGGGAGACAAGGTGGATGTTTGGGTGCAAAAATTTGGTAAATTTGAGTATGGTCATTTGTGTCGGGCCCCTTACAGCGCGAGTTTTGTTTTATTTTGAAACAAAAAAACTCAAAACTGATTGGTGCATTTTACAATTCTCATTCACTCACAACTCACAGGACCTCGTCTAAAATAATATTTTCAACTAGGAGCCAAATAATAATGGCAGCTGGCAAGGATTGAGTTACGATTTGTTTTCCTTCTGTTTACACAGAAAAAAAATCAAGACTTATCATTATCTAACTGACATTATTGCTGGCCGCTACAGCACTTTTATTTTTAAAACAATAGTGAAGTAAGATCAAGGCCACGCCAGACATAAATTCCAGTTCAGGATTTTTAACAGGATTGCTATGCTATTGAAAATTTTCATGACCTCAGTGCAGTTTTTACATTTAGTTTAAAAGTGGGCCTTTTACAAGACAGACGTATGGGCATGGGCACCGCCCACCATAAATCATCTTTCGTTTTAAAGGTATTGCATTTAATATTTTACAATTTAGTTAAGATTATTTTTAGTTTATCAATGATTGCAACACGGTTGTGGCGTAGTAAAGAAAGTGTGAAGTGAATTTTTTGATCACGATCTTATTAGGGAGCACTCATAAAAACTTCAAACACTTTAATTAACCTAATGAGCTTTAGTCTCAGTAACCGACCTTGACTTTGGAGATGAAAATAATATTAAAATTTTAATATATGAGACTGCTGAACCAGGCAGGTCCCATTGTTCCCCCAAGAAATGTCAAATTTCTAATGTTGATAAATGGGGCCATTGAATATTAAGAATTTAAGTATGATTGTTCATGGTCTTCAATTCACACACATATTCAGTGACTGCGGAAGGTCAATTTTCCAGGGGGGAAAAGCATATGTTAAGCTAGAGCCTATCAACATTAGAAATTAGAAATTTCTTGGGGGAACAATGGGACCTTATGGTAATTATATTTTAAATACGTATAATTGTATTGTTTATTAGTTGTGGTAATTTAAAGTATTGTTGAGAGTGGAATTCCGTTTTTATTGGCAGTGGTAGTGGTTGTAGTTCCCACCCATCGCATCAAAATTGCACGGGATTTGCTTTTGGTACCACCGTTACCACCGTTACCACCGCCAATACTACCACTACCACCGGCAATAAAAACTGTAGAATTTATTGTTTAATAGTGGTGGTAATTGTGAGTATTGTTAAAAGTTGAATTCAACAGTTATTATTGGCGGTGGTAGTGGACGTGTTTAACTCTCAACTATACTCAGAATTACCACCACCCAAAAAACTGTTAAAGCGATTACCACCACTACCACCGCCAATAATAACTGTGAATTCAACTTTTAACAATACTCACAATTACCACCACTATTAAACAATAAATTCTACAGTTTTTATTGCCGGTGGTAGTGGTTATTGGCGGTGGTAACGGTGGTAACGGTGGAACCAAAAGCAAATCCCAAATTGCACTTGGTAGGCTCCGCCCACCAATGGTATGTACCACCTTTCCCACTATCTCGACTTTGTATCCAGACAATATAATTTTGTTATCTCAGCTTTTGCATTTTTCTTCTGAACTTCATTTTGCGATTTAGAGATTCCAGGGCGTTTCCACATCCCACGAATTTAAAAACTAAAATTTTTGAACCGGGCGAGACTTCCCGGCCTAGGCAAGACTTACCGAATTATCCCCCTTCTTATGAGGGAAGATCGAGCGAAAATGCTTCTTTCAAAACTTTTGTCAACTATGCAAAATAAAAGACTATGCTTTCTCAAACTTTCAAAATTTTGAAAATCCTAAAATTTGTACGGGGTTTCTTTGACAAGTCATGCCCAGGCAGGTAAGTTTTGCCCAACTTCGGTAAGTCAAGCCCCATTATTTTTCGTAAACAAAGTTGTTTTAATGTTATGTTCACATACCAAAGGAATATAAAACAACAAATAGGATACCTCGAGGAGTAGCCAAAATACTAAACCAGGCTCCTAAAGCTGCCTGAAAACGGATAGGTTATACTTTTTCCTGCCGCCTAAGGCGGCCGAGGAAATAATATAACCTAACCGTTTCCAGTCAGTTTTTCCTTCCCCCCTCCAACCTTAAATATAACAAATCTCGAGGAGTAGGCAAACAGGCAAATTAACAATACCAGAAGTTAAATATTAAATGATGTGTGTTTACGGGTCTGGGGTTCCGTATAGAGACATTTGCTTGTTAGATAGCACTTATAACGAAGCAATATGCAATAGTTTATTAAAATTTATTTAACTTGAATTAAAAATTCAAATTTTATAATATTATACACCGGGCATGACTTACCAAAGTGGAGCATGACTTACAGAAGAAAAATTGGGCGTGACTTACCGAAGTGGAGCATGACTTACAAAAGACAAATTAGGCATGACTTACCGAAGTTGGGCAAGACTAACCGGCCTGGGAATGACTTATTGAAGGACAGCCATTTATACTGCTGCTCCCCAAGTTTTATAAATTTTCAATGAGATGCAAAATAACATTTAAAACTTTTTCAACTGAATATTTTTTATTGTGCCACTCGTTTATCCAGTATTGGCAAACTTTTAAGAAACGAATCCGCCATATGATTTCATTTGACCTATCCGTACTAACGTGGGAGGGGTCACGGATGATCCCCCCGAATCGGCTTTATATATTTTGTTTTGAAAAGACCATGGGAAAAAAAGTAGATTCGCTTAAGAACACGATGCGAATGGGCATTTTGACTGGCTAAGTCCGAGTTTTACTACCTATCTACATAATTCACCGGAATTTTGAAATTTTTGCAATACTGCTATAACTGTATCAAGTTATATATCATTCGAAAGGTAATCACTAGTAGAATTCAAATAACGGAATGTGCCTCCATTATAACAAAACGTTTTCAAGTTAACGGTCTTTTAATTTTTGAATATCGCCTAAAATATGTTGTATGGGCTACAATCAAAAAACAAAAAAAATTGTGTTTGCTTTATTATTTTTGAAGAGCTTTACAATGATATATCACTCGACAAAATCCGTTATTTTTTTAAAAATTTCAATTATGTTTTACCCATTTAAAAAATAAAAACTATTTTGCTAGTAACACCAAGTTATTAAGCTCCGACTAATTGTCACCGTTCCAATAATATTTCAGTTTAGTGTAAGTTGATTGAGTTACCGGTCAAAATCTTCATTTAACACAATATTTGAAGTTTTGGCGGAAAATTCAAAATTTTAAATTCTGAAGTTTTGGTTTTATTGACAATATAAAAATGCCTGTACGTAAATCAGCACAGCTAACTATTTTACAGCTTCCTTTCCTTAATTTACAACCTGTAAATTGTCAGCTAAATTTGGCGGTAAATTCAAAATGCCTAATTTTGCTGTTAAGGCTGCCATTTAACAAGGGATTTAGCCCTTGTTATTGAAAGTATAAATTTGCTAATGGTAATTACATGGGCCCCATATTTAGTTTACTAGAAAATGAGTTTATAATTCTATGAAACCCTGTAGCTCCTAATTTTCGTCCGATTTTAAAAAAAAAGTTTTGTAATTCGCAGAATATTATCTAGAAATTACTTTCTTGGTTTTTGAAATTTCAATAAATTCAATATTTTGGAACTGGATGTAAATGTTTAAAGCTACAGGGCGCTAAAGAATTAAAAAGGCATTTTCTAACCTTATATGGCCCCCGTTTAATTACCATGAGCAAAATACTTTCAAAAACCTGACTCAGCCAGTCAAAATGCCCATTCACATCATGTTCTTAAGCAAATTTACTTTTTTCATTCACCTTCTCTTTTCAAAAAATAATAGTGCCGATTCAGCATGATCACCTCTGACCCCTTCCTCGAAAGTGTATATAAACATATCGTCGTTGAAGGATCAAACCCGCTTCCTTTCATTTTACCTTATAAACAAATCCGTGCCCTTCCACGTTTAATTACTTTTAGCTGACTAATTCATAATAACCTGGTTATGAAAAGTGCAAATTGCTCTAATTGCATGGTTTTAAGTAGCAAACTAATGTAACTACACGATTTTGAAAAGTGCAAATTGCACTACTTACGTGATTTTGAATGTTATAGGTAGTTTGAGTTTTTTGCACTTCTAAAAACATTTTGCATTTGGTAATATTTTGCAAGTAGAACATTTTAAAATTTTTAAAACATTTAATTAAAACATTTTGAACTTTTTAAAAAGCATGTACCTAGTTACATTAGTTAACCTAGAACCATGCACATAGTGAATGATTCAATGAATTGCGGCAGCTGGGTATATTGAGACAAAATACAGAAAGTAGACTATGAAGCTAACATGAACAGAAAATTAAAAGAATCAGAGGAAAAGTTAAACAAGTCAGCAAGACGACAGGAAATTAAAACTAGTTTGCTGGAAGTTAAAATAAGTGAGTTGGAGAAACGACAGGAAATTGAAACCAGTTTGCTGAAAGTTAAAATAAGTGAGTTGGAGAATCGATTACAACAATCAAATCAAAGCCTGTGGAACCACCAAAGACCGAATATCAAAAAAGAAATCCTCATCACAGGACTCCCAGTCTGCTCATCCCCAACAGAAGATGCAAGTTCAATGATCTCTAAAAATCTCAAACTTACACATGTTTATATCATCAAGGCAAAACAAATTGACAATAAACTTCACAGTAAAACACCACTTCTTTTCGTCCAGCCGGCTAAATCGCAAGAAGTATCTTCGGTGCTACGATTAAAGTCACAACTGAAGAATGTACTACCCCATGTCTACATTCAACAGTGCCGAAGTAGAAGAAAACAAAAAATCCATAAACATCTCACGAAACAATACTGGATAAAGAAACTGGACCCCTCCTTCGAGTCAGTCAAGCACTCAGGATGCCACGCCTTTAACGCGGATGGTATTATTTACTCTAGTAATGGAAAAAACCTGATCAAAATTGAGTCGTCTTGGACAAATCGTAATCAATTAATGTGTAACTATTATCTATCTCATGAAGTCATATAAGAGAGAAAATTTTAATTAAGTCACTGTTGCACAATTGCAATAGCCTCACAGCTCAGTATACAAAACAACATTTTCTTAATAAAAATTAACACATTTTTATAAAACAAATTTTGTCACGATTTTTAGGTATATAGATGGTGATTATAAATCTTGATAGATCCCCTAAGAGCAAACATTAAAATATCATCCACTAATGTTGACGGCAAACTATAAAAGATTCAGTTAGTAATTGTTGTTCCTTATGGCTAGCCATTCAAATTTAATTCAAAAATGTTTTTGTTTTATGATATTCAAAGTCAATACCTAACTTTTAAATATAATAACGTTACTATTGTTACAAGATATTGTGATCAAAACATTCTTAGGAAATGTAATACCGGTAGACTGAATTTTGACTTCAGTAACTGGCAGCTAGGAGGAATGTATTCTTTAAATATCAGACCTAAACCTTGATTACTGTTGAATATAATTATGAAATGAATCAAATTAGTTTGTTCGTGATCATTCTGTTTGTAATTAGAAATAATGTTCCCCTTAGCTAAGGTGGTATCATATATTATCTGTTTATCAAAAACTCTGTAACCTTATTTAATCTGATTTGTGTGTGGGCCATGGCCCGTATATGCAATAAATCCATACATACATACAGAAAGTAGACTAACATTCTACAAACTTTTTGTGGCAAGTACTAATACATAAATGAGCTGCAGTAAACATTTTGGGAACAATCGAACACAACGTTTGTGCGCCACAAATTTTTATCTTGCAATATTTAACATGGCTTAAATAGCAAAACAAGTATTTTTGAACGTGCTCCAAGGATAGCAGTTATCAAAGTACTGGCAAAATGTAAATGAAAGTATACTCAGAATTAACTGGGCATTCACCCTTATATGCTGAAAATAGTCCATTTTTTAAAATCTGTCGCGCGCAAAATTTCAAAAAACCTTAATTTTCAAAATATTTATTTTTTATTTTATTTTTAAATCATTGCAGACCTGTAGCTCCTACAATTTCCGTCCGATTTTTAAAATAATTAAAGTTTTGTGATCTCTAAAACAATATATAAAAATATAGTATTATAATAACTAAGTTTTAAAAAATCAAAAATTTTGTTTAAATTAAACGATTAAATTAATTTTGGAAAATTTCCTATTTTATAAGGTCTAAAAAAATGCAATATTTTTTTTAGTGATTTGTTTTTAAAATTTTGAAAAACCTAGAATTCAGTTTTAAAGAGATCACAAAACTTAAATTTTTATAAGAATTGGACGGGAATTGTAGGAGCCACAGGTCGGCAACGAGTTAAAAATAAAACAATAAATAAATTTATATCACAAAAACTTGCAGGTTTAAGCATTCTGATTGTAGACTCAAAAATCACAAGGGTCATATCTACCACAGAAAAAATAATTCTTTAGAATTTGCTGTTTTAAATACGCTCATACTAAATTTCAATTTTAATAGGCGTGCGTGAACCACGGGTAAGAAACCAAAAACTTTAAAGAAGTTCAAATTTTTTATTTTTCTTTTAAATTTGTAATGCCAGTTTAAACTTTTGTATATAAAAACACTACATATACTTATTGTTTCATTTACTTATCTTCCAATGATAATTAAAAAAGCCAACAATAATCCAGAAATAAGTTCAGTTATTAATTAAATCGATTTTAAAGTTGTGTCTATAGTAATCTATGATACAATTTAGAAAATTAGTAGTCGCAGTGTTTATGAACTAAATTCACAAAAATTATTAATCTTATTCCTAAACAATGATGTCAAATGATTAATGGCCATTTCCAAAAAATGTTCAAAGCTTTTTAAACTTCCTCTAATAATCTATGTTAAGTTTCTGAAATGGTTTCTAGTCTTTGTAAATTACAGGATTTGCGAAAAACGATCGAAGAAAGGAAAGCGCATCTAGCGTGTCATCCCCCAGCCTGGATTTGAATTTGGTACAGATCTGGGCTGCTTGGGAAAATGAGCGTTCGCTTTCGACTGACGAAGCTTTTATGGTCATCAACGCGTCATACAATTTTATAAGATAACCCGTTCTTTCTTTTGCCTTCTCCAAATGATACATCTCTGCTTGTAATAATTTACTAATATCTGAAGTATCCTGAGGTTCGCCTACGCTAGCTATTTCTGCGTTTGCAAAGAGTTCTCGAAGTTCTTCTGTAAATGACTTTTTACTTGCAACTGTGGCTTCAACAACAGGAGCTGGTACAGGAATTTCGTCCTCAAGGTTGAACAACAATTTAATTATGTTAAGCAAATGGATTCGAATTGATTTTTTGCTTGGTACATCGAACAGCTTGAAGTAAGTTGCGTAGCTTTCTTGTACATTCTCGGAATCTTCTGTTTCAGGCAAATTTGAGCACGATTTAAAATCGTAAAGAGGATCGTCAGGTTTCTTCTTAGGATCCTTTGGTGGTTTTGGTGGTGGATTAGGTATAATATTAGAAAAAGATGCTGTAGCCAGGTATCTTAGTACTCCATAATTTATGTTGAATCTTGCTTTCATTCGAATATATAGTCGTAGGGCAAATTTATTTGTCAACTCATTATCGTGCTTTTGAAGCTCAGTAAAAAGCCACTTGATGGCTAAAAATGCTTGATGCAGGTGGCAATTACGATCAGATAATTCTCTTATTACAGCTTCCACTGGCTTTAAAGTCTTTACAATACATTCAATAATGAATTTTTCCTGTTTTGTGATGATTATATCTGATCGTATGTCGATAATAACCTTGTCTACACAGTCTTCTATTTCCAAATATCTTTCTAACATTTCGTACAACGAGTTCCACCTCGTTTTAGTATCCACGAATAACATTTTGGTTTCTACAGAGTTAAATTTATCCTTGACGTACGCCTGCAATTTTTCATTGTTAGGGGGGGATTTTTTAAAGAATCGCCCTAATTGCCTGATTTTTCCAATAGTTTCTTTAATGGTTAAATCCTTTAGTACAGCTGGTTCCTCTGTTTCATCAATCGTGAACCCCTCCAAGCATTCGGTCTCTTCCGTAGCAACAATTTCGTCATATGACGAGTCAAGTGGGTTTTCGTGTATAGGGTCCACTATACTACAACGGCGATTTTCGTACAAAACATCCACCACCGCCAGGTGGATTCCATGGATGAGACAGAGTTGATGTTGAGCAGTAGACTCGTCCCGTCCCAGTTTCACCATAGTAGCTGCTCCATCAGTTGTAATGCCGATTACATCGTCGTTGTAATTAATCCCGAAGCTTTCCAAGCGTTCAAGAAGAAGTTCCATGAGTCTCTCTGCTGTGGCGCTACCTGTTATTTTAACGAGTCCTAGGCTCCAGAAGAGTTTTTTAGTTCCAAATACAGTAATGTTCATGTACCTACGATTAGCAACAGAGGTCCACTCGTCCATTACTATACTGAACTTAGTTCCTCGCTCTTTTAGTTGTTTTATGCTCTGTAATTTTTAAAAATACAATTAAAATATTTTAATTCCAGATTAGCGGCATAGCCTTTTCTTTCTTCTCAACATAAATTTCAATTTTTTGTGGTGCTTTTGATTTAAACTAACTCGGTTTTGATGGGATGACAGAAAAGGAAGGCCATTTTTTAATAAAAATGTACGACTTGCAAGCACAAAATTTTGTTTTTTGTTGTTTTTTATAATTACAAATATTTAAATATCTTACCTGTACCACTGCTTCCTTAACACGGTCGAAGTACTTCATAACGTATGATCTGATAGTCTTATCAGACGTAGGCATTCTTTCGCTTCGCTTAAGCATGAACATAAGAGCATTAATACAGGCTTTTATATCTTCATCCTCGAATAGCTTAAATGATAAACCCCGCTTTGCGGTAAGACGGGCTAGTATCCCCATTATAGATTGTTCAGTCGCTAAGTAAGACTTTCCAGCTAATATTCGTGAATTAGTTAAAGATGGTGATGCCACATCGAAATCTAAAAATACAATACTTAACTATATTATGCTTCCCCTCTTACGGCATGCCCATTAGTTTTAATTCAAGCGATTGGTTTAGGGCATTGGTTCTTTTTACAACGTAATTTCAACACGTATGCTTCGATTCATACTACAATTAAGGTAACGTGCTAGATTGTAATGCGCGTGAAAAATATGTCGTTTATTAGGTGATGTAGTTTTAAATAGGTGTCATATTTAGATTACCTCTAATTTCGTACAGAGGTAAGCTTTTAGCTCGTATTGTGAAATAGGTAAAGTTTGCGTTTCTAAATGCAAAACTCAATCAAATTTAGTTACATATGTTTAATATAAATTATTGCTCCTATTGTACTCCTTACTTCGATTTTGATTGTTTGCCTATTTTGATAAGACTCAAGCTACTAACAGTAATTGTTTTTACTCCAAGTGCACAAAAAAGTATAACTTCTATGAGAAGTATCTCAAAAAGTAAATTAAATTTGAAAATTCTAATTGGAGATTCAGACTTGCAGTAGTCAACGCTACCACGAAAATAATTATCAGCGCATAGTTTAAAATTTTAAAAGCTTCTAAAAATCCGGAATTTTCCTTCCATAAAAACTATCTAAGAAACCAAATCAAATTGCAATATTCTTATTTCAGATTTAGACTCGCTGTGGTCCAGTTAACTACAAAAAATACTACCAGCGCAAATTTTAAAATTTTTAAAAATTCAATAAAGTTTAAAATGTTTTTATGAAAATTATTTCAAAAACAAAATCGAATTCCAAAATTATAATTTTGGAATTAGACTTGTAGTAGTCTAGTCTACCAAAAAAATGAATATTTTGCGTACTTCCAAGTTAGCAAAATTTTCAACAATTTTTCGTTTGCGTCTATGAAATAAAATCTCAAGAACCAAATTGAATTCCAAAGTTTTAATTTTAAATTTAGACCCGCAGTACCTAATTCTACCAGAAAAATTGTGATTAGTTTATAGTTTGAAATTTCCTAAAGTTACAATATTTTTTAATCCTGCTTTTACAGAAATTATTTCCAGAATAAAAGTGAATTCAAAAATTGTAATTTCGTATTTATACTTGCAGTAGTTGCCTATACCTATATATGATTAAAAGCGCACAGTTCGAAATTTTAACACCTTTCAAAAATTTGGAATCTTGCTTTTATGAAAATTATCTCAAGAACCATATCGAATTCTAAATTTCGAATTTCAGATTCAGACTGGTAGTATTCAAGTTAACTAGGAAAATAATAATAACTGCATTCTTTTAAGTTATGAAATTTTCAACAGTTTTGAGTCTTGCGTTCATAGCATTTAATTCTAGAACTAAAGTTAATTCAAAAATTCTAATTTTAGATTTAGACTAGCAGTCATTTATCTACCAGAAAAATAATAATAATCGCATAGTTCTAAATTCATAAAATTTTAAAACATTTTGAATCTTGCTTCTATAAAAAATATCTCAAGAAACAAATTAAATTTTAAAATTCTAATTTCAGATTGAAACTTGCAGTAGTCAACTCTACCAGAAAATTGATTATCAGCGCATAGTTCTAAGTTATAAAATTCACAACAATTTTGTCTTTAATCCATGACAATTGTCTCAAGAGCTAAATTGAATTTAAAAATTTTAGTTTTAAATTTAGACTAGCAGTCATCAATTCTCCTAGGAAAATAATAATAAGCGCATAGTTTTAAATTTATAGATTTTTCAAATTTTCTGAATATTGGTTCTATGAAGTTTATCCGATGGGACTAAATTTTTATTAGTGAATGTATTTCCAATATCTGTATATTTGATTTTGGTAAAAGAAATATTAATCATCATATGTACAAAAAGAAACAATTTAATAACTATTTATATATTTGACTTGCTTTTTCTACAACCTGATTTGGTCACAGAAATTACTCGTCCTCTAAATGTAATACTATATGCAGTTATGTTTTCTGGTGCATTCATGTCAAATTACGGAAAATGTACCAGCAAACACAACTGCATGTGATATTATATTTAGAGGTCATGTAATTTCTGTGAATACGGCTGGTGGTAGAAAAATGCAAGGTGAATATATAAATACTTACATTGTTTTTTATATAAACTTTTAATAATATACAGATATTGAAAATACATTCACCAATAGAAAATTTGGTCTATAAGATAATTTTCATAAAAGCAAGATTCAGAATTTTTGGAAGTTTGAAAAAATTTGAATTATGCGCTGACAGTAGTGTTTCTTGTAGACTTGACTACTACAAGTCTCATTCTGAAATTAGAATTTTGGAATTTGCTTTGGTTCTTAAAATAATTTTTATGGAGCCTATACTGTTTTGTGCACCGCCAGTAGAAACAAATTACTGCTAGTATTTTGAATCCTATCCTATTCTGCTGTTTATTGCTAAAAACGTATTATTGCGTAAACAAAAAACTATACACCACCTATTTATCGCTGTTCTGTACCATTAGATGTTGTTTGAATTTACTTAGTTAAGAAATGTGACGGTGAAGAAGCATTTTTGTCTAAGTCCAGTCCAACTCTTAAAGCATTGTTGCGTAAGTCCGTACTATTGTCAAATGCATTTTTCACATAGAACTGTTAAGGTTGATTTTAAATTAACTTAAACTAACCCTGTGTAAATTCAAATTTTAATGGTTGAAATTACAAAAATACGTTTTGTTTTTAAGTTGTGCTTATTAATAAATACACTTCTTTTTACCAGATCCATCGTTTCTTTTTCTCTTCCGGACTTTTTTAGCTACTATTTTGTGGGTTTTCAAATGATAATGGAGCCCACTTGTGTTTCCTCCAGTGGTTTTGAAGGGCTTTTCGCAAGTTTTACAATTTGCGCTTGTACCGTCCTTAGATTTAATAAAATTCTCCCAAACATTATTGATTTCCACAACCCCATCTTCAGAGTCTAACTCCACCGGCAAACTCATTATTGTGATATTTGATATCAAAACTCTAAAATAAAATGTGACGGATGTATTTGATTAGGTTTTAAATTACACCAAATAAAACGTAGTTTAGAAAAAAAGTAGTTTTAAACAATTTATTCTTATAGGGTAGGGTCGGGTAACTGTGGTAGCGACAGTTTTTACTAGGAAAACATCAGAACTGACAGCAAAAGAATACCTTGCATTGAAGAACAGGGTTCGCTTTTCTATGCAAGAAATTTCTTTACTGCCAGTTCTGATGTTTTCCTGGTGAAAACTGTCGCTACCACAGTTACCCGAACCTACCCTAGATCAAGCCTATAATATCATACATGTACGTTTTACCAATTTTCAAAGTGTAAACTTCGTTCTGTAATTTTAACTCAATGAATTAGTATATATCCAGAATTTCACTGCTAAAAATCAGTCAGCGTTGAAGAAAACTACACAGTAAAGATTATAAAGTATGCAATTTGTTAATTTGGAGTATAAATTTAATGCATTAAAAAATTAGGTATAGCAATTACTTAACAGTCAAATGCGTTATATATATGGGTTTGCTGCCTAATAATTAATAGCAAACACTTTTTACATACTGATTGAAATGTCAGCCGTCATTTTTAATTTGGTATATTTGTTTGTCTTCCTTTCTGACTATTTATGGTAAATGCATAGAACTTAAAACGTTTCATGTTCGGAACACTTCCTAAAATACCTGGAACCTGAACCAAAATGAACGTAATTCTATGTCGAGTTGTTTTAAAATTTTTTTGCTGATTGATACTTCTTTAACCTTACTACCTTTAACAAAACACGAGAGCTATGTGTCTTTGGAAATATTGGTACTTACCCCACACTTACAAGGGAATGGTTTCAAATGTTACCCACCAAATTCAAAACCTGCCACTCAGAAAAATCAGGCTAGCTTTGAATAGCACAGGTCAAAAGTAACTCGACCGCATTTTGCGTTTTTCGGTCACAGTGGCCCGCCAAAGTTTAAATAAATTCAAATTTTGAATTTTTGGCACCCTGTAGCTTTTCTAAATTTCTTATCCGATTTTGACGAAATTTGGTTTTTTCTAATCCTTAGACCATTTTCTAAAAAGTGCTTGCAGGATTTTTCAAAATTCAAAAATTTTCATTTTTTTGAAAAAATCGACCCAAAAAAGTGGACCTCAAAAGTATTGGGTTTTTATTTTTCTTCAAAAAAGTAAAAATTTTCGAATTTTGAAAAATCCTAAAATTCTTTTTTAGAAAATGGTCTAAGGATTAGAAAAAAAATTTCGTCAAAATCAGATGAGAAATGCAAAAGCTACAGGGTGCCAAAAATTCAAAATTTGAATTTTTTAAACTTTGGCGGGCTACTGTGACCGAAAAACGCAAAATGCGGTCGAGTTACTTTTGACCTGTGCTATTCAAAGCTAGCCTGATTTTTCTAAGGGCAGGTTTTGAATTTGGCGGTGGTAACATGTGAAACCATTCCCTTGTTAGTGGATACAAATGCGTACACATTTGGAAAAAACTTTACTTTGGTATGCAAGGGAAAAAACTTAATAACGTTATGTGAGAATAGGAAAAATTTCTAAAACTAGGTCTGAAGTAAAATCAGTGAAGATTCGAAAGTTATGTTTTTGCGCAATATTATGCTATTCAAATACAGGTAACTTATAGGAAAACATGCTGACTGTACGTTTTTGAAATTTAGCACTCAACATGCGAATATTATGTGTTGGAATTTTAGATCCATCTTATGCAGGATAGAAGTTTGATTAATAAATTGATCTTATAATAATTACATAAAACGCTCACATCAAAACATTTTATTTTCGGTAACTTTCACTTATATAATACTAAAATTAAAGCAAGTTATAAGGAACTGCTTCTTTCCTAACCCCAGGGGGTAAGCACAGTATAACTTAGTCATGCCTTAAACAGGAAGTCACGCCTGGGTCAAAAATTTTAGTGTTCTAAATAAGTGGGATGGGGAAGCCCCCTAGATGCCCCAAGTCGCATAATGAAGAAAAATGTAAACGCAGAGATACACATCAAAATTATAATTATTTCTCAATATTTCATTTCATTTACTGTTTGATAATATAACACTGTAATTTTTGAACCGGGCGTGACTTCCCGTTCGGGGTGTTGTTTGATAAATCTTGCCAGGGCGGAAAGTCCTGCCCCAAACGGGAAGTCACGCCCGTTTAAAAAGTTTTAGTTTTTTAAAATTAGTGGGATAGGGAAGCACCCTAGACGCCTCAAGTCGCAAAATGAAGAACAAAAATGGTAAAGCAGAGATACATAACAAAATTATTTCGTGGTGGAATGGTAGAAAAAAATGACTGGAAACGGTTAGGTTATTTATTTCCTCGGCTGCCGAAGGCCGCCCCGCCGCAGGCGGGAGGAAAAAATATGACCTATCCGTTTTCAGGCAGCTTTCGGAGCCTGGGTCAGTGTTAATTCGGTTAAATTATTACAACATAAAGTTTTGCAGCTTAATAATATCAAGCAGTAACTAAAATAAAATAATTGAGGACGAAATAAATTTTGTTGCTTTTGCATTTTTGTTCTTCATTTTGCGACTTGGGGCGTCTAGGGGGCTTCCCTATCCCACTAATTAAAAAAAAACGAACTATCCCCTCCGTTTGGGACAAGACTTCCTGTTTGGGGCAAGACTTATCAAACAATACCCAAGTTTAATCATCTCCATTTGCAGCTAAAAGCAATTTTGCTCATCTCCGTTTTTCATGAAATACGGCTAATGAGGTATGTTAATATTCATTAAAAACTGAATTATAACTTTTTAATTCATTCAGTTAAGATTTTAATTATTTGAAACTGATTAAGTCTCAAAGTATTTCTATTTTAAGTCCCTATAACCCCTCTGTCATCAAAGACGAGCGATCCTAGAAGACGGTTCAAAGCTATGTATTAGGATTTCGTGAAAAGCTATCTCTCTCCTTTTACGCTGACAAATCAGAAGCTGAGACCATGTATCCGACGGATCAATCAGCGATTGAGACCATGTATGAAAACTTCCAATCACGTCTAATTCCGCTAAGATTTGAATTTGAACTGAAAATCAATTACTGAATTTGAATTTGATTTATTCCCACCAAAACAAGGCAATATATTCTAAGTTTATCTCTGCTGGTGGGAGGGCGTAATGTAGATATGGGATGGACTATTTTCCAGCAAAAATAGCATTATGTTACATGGTCTTTCTAGGATCGCTCGTCTTTGCTCTGTCATCAGCATACCCGTTACGTTGCGTGAATAGCTATCTTTAGCATACGATACCATCAATATGCAAGTTGGTTGCTTGACCATACCCATGACGTCATTTACGGGCGACCCCTAAATGTTTTAAACGGCTGTTCTTTGATAAGTGCTGGCCAGGTCGGAAAGTGCTGGCCAACTTTAGTAAGTGGCGACCAACTTTAGTTTGACTTTAGTAAGTGACGGCCAACAAAAAATTCTAAAATGGCCTTAAAATACGACAATAACGTTCTAATATATAATATTGTACATAAATCAGTTATATTTTATATAAGCATTTAAAATAAAATATCTTTTATATGATTACGTATAAAATTTCCCCTCCCAAAAGTATAATGTTGTAAAGAAAGTAAAATATTTTATAGCATGTGTAGTAGTGTAGTATATAGAAATTAGCAGCAACATTATTATATTCTTATTGTTGTTGCCTACTACATAAATAAAATCCTGATCCGTTGACTCTAATTTTCGTTTCATTCGAATACCTTGTATCGAATACCCTCTTATTCGCATTTTGCTACCCTTCGTGGTTTGTTATCTTTGAGGTTAGGTTAGGTTTGACGGGGGGGGGGGGGTAGGAAAAACTGACTGGAAACGGTTGGCCCGCCGAAGGCGGAGGGAAAAATTTAACCTATCCGTTTTCAGGCAGATTTAGGAGCCTGATTCAGTGTTACTTTTGGTAAATAGTTAGAAAATACTGTTAACCCACGTTCCCGACGCAGTTTTAATCCATTTCTAGAATTCTTTGTTGGCCGTCACTTACTAAAGTCAATCTGGCCAGCACTTACTAAAGTCAAACTGGCCAGCACTTACTAAAGTTGGCCAGCACTTCCCGACCTGGCCAGCACTTATCAAAGAAACCCCTTTTAAACGTGCAACAATTACTCCATTGTGCGTTTTATACCTTTTTGAAATCAACTACCACATACCAATTGAAAAATAAGACGTTGGACTTACATTTTCATTGAAAACAACTTCGATAAGCACGCAAATTAATAAGATGCAATAATTGTTGCAGGTATGGTAGGGTATGGTATCTGTGGTAGTTTGGTAACTGTGGTAGTGTGAAACCGCAAAGCAACGAAGGACCTCCGCAGTCCGGAATTTATTTCAGATCACTCAGCTACTCATCGAGTACGTTCTGGAGTTCTGGTTGATGTTCCCCGCGATGCGATAGTCGAAAACTTGTAGGAGAAGAAAATTACAAAAGTTACTGTGTCAGTTTAACTAATGAGGATTTATTTTCATTTTCTTCAAGTCCCTGTAACTGTCCTGAAAACATTCTTATCAAAACTGATTGCAGAGAGATAGTTTAAAAAAATTGAACTCGATGACACATACGCACTCTACTACTACATATAAAAAATAATACTTTTGAGGCCCACTTTTTAAGTGGGCCTCAAAAGTATTATTTTCTGCATTTGTTTGAAATATATTAAAGAAAGAAAGGCTTGAAAGATAATGCTCCCCGTAGCATTCCTTTACTTTCAACGGTTAATCTTATTTCCATTTCTGTTCGCATAAACACCACGGCGTAAGTAAAAGAGCCAATAATAATTTGTATTTAATTACAATTCTTGTAATCAAAAGTAGTGAGAATTATCCTCCTTACCCACTCAGTGTGTGCTTAACAATTATTGCATCTTTCATGAACGCATGGATTTATTTATCAATAAATCATTTTTGCAAGTTTAAAACATTAAGGGGTCTTCCAAAAATGACTGACTGGTGGTATCGCATGCTAAAGATAGTCATTCACGAAACGGGTATGCTGATGGCATGGGGCTCATAGGGACTTAAATCTACATTTTTTGATGTCGTCATTTATGGGTGATCCCGAAAGTACTCAGTTTCGAATGATTAAAATCTTAACTAATCAATTACATATCACATTAGCCGTATTTTATGAAAAATGAAGGTAAACCTTCAACTTCAACCGAATGGGTCAAGCTCGTAAATTCAAGTGGTTAATATTGACATATTTTGTTTTGTTTTTGTGAACACCACAATCTGCATTTCGCTTGCATTTAATTTTAATTTATTTATTTATTTATTTTGAATTTTCAGTCGTACCTTTCATTTGGTTAAATTCGTGCGGATTCTATACTCCTTATTAGTGGTGGTAGTGGGGGTATTGGAATTCAAGTTTTTATTGGCAGTGGTAATTGTGATCATTGGTGAGTGGAAATCTACAGCAAATCGGGAATTGAACCTTCACTATCTGCTTTTGTTGAGTTGTCCAAGTCTAGCAATATATTATTATGAATAATAATAATATGAAATCCAGTTATGGAGTATGGTTTTGATGCTAGTATGCATGAATGTGGACCAGGACTAGAATAAGTAGAGACGTAAAGCCGTAGTGAGTACTGAAGAGAGAAAATTAGTGGAGTGCAGTGGCTTGATAATTTTTGTTTTCTGATTCTCTACTAAACTCTCTAGATGTACTGCTGTAGCGCGAAGAAAACTGATTTTCCGGTTTAATTTTCTCGATAGACTACATGTCAATTTTATCGAGATTTATCAAAGAGCAGGAAAATCTCTCATGAAACTGAGAAGATTTTACTAAATAAATAAATTTAAATAAGAAAAAATGTTTCATGATAAATTCTCAATAAAATGCGTAAACAAGAGTATCTATCGGTAACCATCGACGAAATTTTCGATGGTGCGATCACTAGACACAGTACATGGTTTTTTCGTGCGGAAAATTTTCTACAGTGCGTCATTTTCCTCTCGCAGTAATAAAATTACGTCACCAAAATAAAAGAAGTCTTTATAGTTTCGAACTTTAGGATATTTTTTAAAATATCTGCGAATACATACATTGTCTATGGAAAGGTACTCATATTTTTATGACGAAATTTTGGTACTGAAAAAAAAATGTTTTCTACAGTCAACAGTACGAGTAGGTTGGAAAATGTCCGCCAGGGGCCCAGGAGAAAATGTCCTACAAACAGCAAAGGATCCAGAAACTACGTAACTAAAGTCACTCTGACTTTTGAGTGTAAGTGTAAGTATTATAGAATTGTATAGGTAATTACGCCGGTGAACCATTTATGTATATCTTTGCCATTGGAATTTAGGCTTAATGGTAAAGGTTAAAAGATCGATAAAAATTGAAGTAAATAATATAAATTGTGAAGTTGACATTGGACAAAATGCTGACAAATGAAAAGAATCAGTGTGGAATTAGAATTAATAGGTTTTTGAATGATAACTTTTGAATTTTATTCATTTTTCCTTAACGTCTAGATAACATCACAATATTGTTAACAAATACATGATGAAAGTCCTTCCATAGAATGTATACGAACAGTATCAGATTTTTTTCCCC
This sequence comes from Dicyrtomina minuta, assembly GCA_949802685.1. Classification (NCBI taxonomy): domain Eukaryota; kingdom Metazoa; phylum Arthropoda; class Collembola; order Symphypleona; family Dicyrtomidae; genus Dicyrtomina; species Dicyrtomina minuta. The sequence goes on from OX461810.1 coordinate 52,514,127, forward strand.
GTATGAATTTAACCATTTACAATTTTTATTATCATCTTTTACAATAATTACTAGTAATCATAAGTATTTAATTAATTGACATCCAATACATAGAACAGTCCTCGAGCTGTGGAGCATTATTGTAATTGTGTTGTAGTATTATAGTACGTAATGATAATGTATCATAAAACGTATAGTAGAATTACTATACGTTTACTTATAATTAATTAATGTCTGTATTATGTCCGTATTTTATTCCATATGTACGCAAAACGTACTCATTTCAAAGCTTCTTAATTTTACTTCTATTTGACATTTGACAGTGCTTAACCGTAAGTAGTACAGAGAACAGACATTTATAACAAGAAGAAACTCCCTAGACAAATTCAAGTTCAAAGTGAAGTCCCAAGTATGCCACATGCAATATGGCTCCATTATATTTTACTCTAAATACATACACGTCTGCATAGTAGGTAATAAAATGTAGTAATTGTGAATTGTAATTACTAACTAGTGCTACGCATATGTACAAACATCCCGTTAAACTACTATACATCCAGATGATACATAGCATATACATATACTTGTTACCTCTGCATCTAATAGTAACTTTTAGACACGCTCTCATAACAACTGACAGAAACAGTAGCAGTAGTGTAACAACAAGAGGAAAATATATCAAGAACAAGAACAACATTAAGACGAAGAAGTATAAGATTAACATAAGCATTAACATTCCATAACTATAGTATGGTTATGGTACTGAATAACATTTTAGTGTAATTGCTATTGTTATTTATACTCTCATGTTTCTATAACAAATTCCTTCCAATTATATAGCCCATTATACATACCGTATATCCTATAATAATGCGCCGGTTTGTTATTGTATGCGGGTCTGAAAAGTCTCTGTTTGAATAAAAGGCGGGTCTATGTAACACACTATTAAATGGCAGTACGCGGGACTGTAATAGTTCGAGGGTCTGAGGGGTCTAAATCTGAATAGTGCTCGGGGAAAACTATTACAAGATATACGGTAATTAAATCCACAATAATATGGGGTTAAATACAGCTATATCCTTACCTAGACAAATTGTATATAGATAGGTTCTAATCATTCCTTTGAAGTTCGAAGTATATGAGTACCAAGTTTAAAATACACTGAAATAAAATCTTAGTCCAACTCAATCGAATCGATATATTACTACGAAGTAGAAAAGTAATATCAAATCCGGGCATTAAACATTCTGGCGTCTAAGTTATACTTTCGTCGTATGCTACAGTTAGAGACTCAAGCATACAGGAACATAATGTATAGTTAATTATATATTGCAATTTTAAATAGTAGTCCTAGTATAGAGTATTTTAAATACATATTTTGTAATTACTATAATGTTATATTTTGTGTCGTATTGTATTTGGTTTATTTCATTTACTTCCATAGCATGTTTGTCTTAACTTTATTTTGTGGAATTGTACTATAATATAAATTTAAAAACGCGCGTATGAATCATGAACAATGGCATTTTTTATTGTAATCATAATATAAGTAGTATTTTATTTTGGATTATTATAGCTATAGTTTTAGGCCCAAGTAACACTATTCCTTGATAGTAGAAATAGGTAAATTCGTAGAATTATACACTTAAAACAATCAAATGTATTGAAAGAAATAAACTCCCATGTGTGTTGTTTGACGTTGTGTGTTGAGTCTCGTTGTGTGTGTTTTTGTGCTAAGATACATTTTTTAATTTGTGTGGCTTTTTCCTACTGGATCCACTAAATAAATACGGAAGCTTTGAAAATTTCTCACTGGGTGTCCATATTAATTATATAGTGATATTTAAATGGATTCCGAGAATCGAAAGAGTCAAGAGCCAAGACTGTCGACCGTTTGACAAAAATTGATTGACTATGACTTTTGCCAGCATTATCATATCAACTGTCACCGTGTCCAAAAATTACATTAGAAAAATTTTCATTCTTGTAATTTTCCAATAAAATCCATTTAGAAAATTTTCTCTTTTTCGCAATCGTAACACTCGTAGTTCCGTAAATGTTTTCGTAAATACTTAGGTAGGTACCTACAAGTATAGTAGGTACCTAGTATATAAAATAACAATAACCATAAGCATGTCGTGTTTGGTGTTAAATGTTTATAGTGTTTCTTTTCTTGTATCTCAGTTATTGACATTGACAATTAATATAATCATAATTTTCACCAGTAAATACAACTCAACAATAAATAAAAAATTTAGATCAACCAAATTCATTTTTTAACTTTCAGTTCCAAAAAAATAGGTAGAGGTACATTCAATGATATAATTATTGATGTTCGGCGTGTGCAAATTTTCCTCGGACATTCCAACACGATAATAAATTAACAATAAATTAATGAATTTAATAAAGTATGTTTATTGTATCGAGTACTAATTTCTATTTAAAATATTCTGACAAAAAATATGATACAATCATAAATTAAGATTTACTACTTACAGCGCTAATCACAACGCAAGAATCGCATGGCGATGGTATTTACTTTACACTATTTAATCATTTGAAGAGTAAAATACTAATTAAATTAAACATTTAAAATTAAATTAAATTAAATTATATACACGATTAACTGATTTAAATTAAATTGACTTTTATATGGGTATACACTTAATATAAACTAATGTTGAAGGACAAACTTTTCAAGCAGCAATGTAGCATTTCAAATGTCACCCTGGAGTAAATAATATGATTAACTGGGTAAAAACTCGAAAATATTCCGACTAACTACATAACGTGTAAGTAATTGTCGTAATTCATAAATTAATTTGTACTCAGCTCAAATAACAAGCCCATGATGCCGATTAAATATCAAAATATCATAATTTACAGTTCAATTTCACCGTTTAGATGTGCAACCTATATTCAATAAAATACATATTTCTACATTATATATTTTATTCACTAATCATGAGTCTAAAACTGCATTATAGTACTACTACTGTCATAAATTTGTACTTGCCTTATTGACTTTCACTGCAAAAATTTTTGAAAGGGTGGAGGGGAAGTGAGGAAATTGAGAATTTTCAATACATTACTTGCTCATACGGTAGTTACCTTATTTATATTTCTAATTAATTTAATTTCGTACATGTTTAAATTTATGGTGTGTACTTACATAAATATAATGATCATAGGAATGAAAAAGGTAACATAATATTATTAAATGTAACCTGGTTGGATTTGTTTCTACGACTCGTATTTTATTTGTTCGCTGTTCCTTTCTTTTTTATTTAGTTCCTGTGGTCGGGCAGTCGATCAAAAGACCATTTTAATTTTATTGCTTCGAAGTTTAAATAAACAGAATTCATTTATGTAAGGATAAATAAAGTACGATAAGCGTCTACAAGAATTCAGTTTCAGAGTTCTCAAATAACAGATCTTCTATCTCATCAAAATTTGTGTATAATGATACAAATAATTCATTATTAATGCTATTAACCTTAACTGAACACGTAAAGTGTAAGTATATAGTCGGTGAATATTACAGTTACTATTTACGATCATCAATAATGACTCAAAAAATTTGTGTAGGCCTTCTTTTTTTCAATTCTTATTTTTACTCTCTCTCTTATCATTCCGTGAGATTGGCATATTGTATATAGTAAAATACTTACTGCAATTAAATTTAAAATACCGGACCTTAACATTTCTTTGAAGTTCGAGGCAATTTAAACTCACTCTTTTAATAAATATCATTCATGACAATATAAAAATGAATCCCGAAATCTTTCTTCAGACTCATTATATACACAGTACTCCACGACATATATTATGATCATCCATATTTAAGTTACTGCACACACAGTGTAATATACTTTATCATTTATTATTAGTGAATGTTTGTACGTAAAAACTTCCCCGAGAACTGCACGACTTGTTTACGGCTTCACAGCAAAGCCTCATTTTAATTTCTAATCATAAAAGAAATATAAATAATAAAATCTAATCATTCTAAAATACCTATTGCTATTTAAAAATCTACGTACGAACATTTTATGGATTGAACTACGCGGGTTGGGATTGTGGTATATTTTTAATAATTTAAGGAGCGACCTACTTATTAATTACACATGTTTTTAACACTCTACAACTACTGCAAAACTAAAACTACCTGTACATGTGCTTTATTTAATCATAAAGTATTACCTACCTATATAATTACTACTACAGCAAGCACAAAACTACCACCTAACATTCTCAATATATTACTATTAATTCCTGAATTGTTGGTGCCTGGTGTTGCTATATATTTATATTATGCTATGCATGCGCTTAGCATGCAAATATTATTATATATTATTATATATAGCAAATATTATTTTGTAACCGATACTGATCATCCAACATGTCAACGTGCAGTTTACTCATCGGTGATGTAATTATTTTTGAAGCTTGAACTTGGAAGCAAAGATGACTTGGATTCTTTCAAATTCATTCATTAATTGTAACTAGTATCGTTAGTTATTTTCTGTTATAATATTCAACAACAATTAATTTTAAGGTGATTAATTTTATATTTATTAACCACAAAGCACAATTACTAAAATGCATGTGCAAGAGGTATAATATAGTAACTAATTCTATTTATCAAAACAATTTGCATGCGTTTATGATGGCTAAGTTCACAGGTTGAAAGTAGTTAGTACATTATCTAATCACTATAACACATTAAATGCAAAATTTACGTAATCCACGCTTTCTATTGTGATGCGAGGGACAGAATGAAGAAGAAATATACTGCTTTAAGCAACATTAATTAATCAAGGAACTCCACAAATGAGACTGGGAACATCCCTCGGCGTTTTCCTAGTTCGTCCAGAACCAAACCTGAGACAAAACACGAATCGTGAATAAATTACGGAAGACCACCAACATCAAACCCCAGTTTTGTAAAAATGGGAAATGCAAAAATAATAATAAATTTGAACTAGTACCTTCCATCCAATTGTCGTCATCAGTACGTTCGTTAAGAATGAGAATTATCTCACCCTGACGAAAGGATATCTCATCTGAGTTGTCCGCATCACAATCATACAGCGCTCGACACTTCTGTAAATTTTAAATAAGTATATAGGTACATTATATTTAAATGAAGTTACCTGCAAACTCCTTAAAATTTTAAAATTATAAAATGAGTTCAAAATACTTACTTTGTAACTGTCAATATCAATTGGCATTGAATACGGTTTGTTTCCGTTTGATATCATGGGTGCATTACTGAAAATAGGACTCGGAAGTGAAGTTGGCGTTGTTGTGGAGCTATTATTAATTATATTGCCCAGGATATTAAAAGATCCGCTGACAGAAGTATTTTGGAGAAAAGATTGATGAGGAAGTGATGAAGGTGGGATGTTGGGTATACTAGTTTTCCGAAGTGCTGGCGGTTCTCCAGGAGGAATTACTAAACGACCCAAACCCAATTTTCCAATAAGTGAATCTGATGGACTTCTCGTATGACTTGAAGGTGAGGGTGGAGGTGGAGCAACTCGCTTCAAGCGTGAATGTTTGCTTGATATTGTGCTTGTATTTGATAATGTTCCCGGAGTATTACCCACATTCCGTAAATCATCTACTTAAAAGAACAAACAACAGTGCTTTTAAAATTAAATCTAACATGTACACTGACATAAATATATATGAATTGATTGTGGAAGTGAAGTGTATAATTATTTTATTTCAAGTTCAAAGCAATAATAGCAGCGGCAGTGGTATCAAGACATCTAGACTCACTTGATGATTTATACGGACTTTCAATGAGAACTGAATTGGGACGTCTCCGTTTCTCTGGCGTAGTAGTTGGATCGTCTAATACTGTTGGCTCGTCATCTGAGATATCTGTAGAATCTTCTGTTCCCAAGTTCCAGTAGAATTCCACAGTTTCAAACAATGTTTTCTTTCCTTCCATTGCATGGAGCAACTGCACATGAACAATGGTAATCATAATATTGAGATAAATTCTTTCAGTACAAAGTAGCCCATCAAAGGAGAATGAGTTATATGGTATTCTTTATTTAATTTACCAGTTCTTCAACTCCGTGGTTTTCCCGTATTTTTGCTACTTCCAAGGCTGTATGTTTTTCATTATCCTGAACCTGTAAGTCTACACCAGCTCTTAATAGCAACTTAGCCGGTTCGGTTCGACCAGAGAGTGCACAATAATGAAGTGGGGTACTTCCATTCCTTGTCTTTTTATCCGTTGCTCCTGAGTTGTGAACCAAAAAGTCGACAATAGGTAGGTAACCTCGGAGAATTGCCATGTGAAGCGGAGTTTCACCGGATTCCTGCATAAAATAATGTTGAAATTTATCATCCGACAAATTTAATCATACACAACGATGAAACTACATAACACATTAAATTGCATCCATATTATTTATGCAAATGTCTTCACAGTTAATTTACCCTTGAATTTAAAGGTTGTCCCAATTTTGCTCCTTGGGCCCATGTTCTGACTAGAAGTAATAAATCATCCGACTCAATGGCTAATTCGACTCGTCTCGTCAATGATTCTTGGTCTACAGGACCACTTACATATTTCTTATCCAAATATTTGGCTCGGATGAACTCTGTTCGCTCGTCCCTGCAAAATTAATGCACAGAGTGACGATTATATTTGAAAATGTACATACTAAAACACTCTAATAAAATCTCAGTGTATACTGAAATTGCTTTGAGGCATCCGGTAGTTCTCGCTTATCATGTTTCATGAAAGGAAAACAGATAGTTATTGTGAAGGAACCAGGAGCTGGCGTAAACCGCTCAATTAACTTCAAATTTACAATCAATATTGACTAAAATATTACAGTACACCGTTCTTTCACAGAAACTAATAAAAAAACTAACATGGTTGCACAGGGATGTGGTTTGTAGCCAGGTCTTAGATTTTCTTCGAGTATATCGTTGATCGCGGCATTTCCCAGAGAGACAGAGAGTATTAACAGAGATGGTGGAATCCGATCCAGTGAAATCGATTGAATTCTTGATACTCCGACACCAAGCGTACGATGCACTCCGGAACATTCGATGCACACCATTACCCCCAAGTTGACGGAGAGCCAAGTTACTTCTGTGAGTTTAACCAGGATTTACAAAAAGAAGAGATTTACGCAAGGAAAAAGGATTTCGATATATTTCGATCCATAAAAGGTAAATTTGATTTTGCTTGTTTCACAAATACAGAAACATTACTGTGACATTATTTATTTGATGAAACAATTCTAGACTTAAGTAATCCAAATAATTCAATTGAGACGAAAAACATCCACTTTTTAATATTATAACTATACCTTTTTCCGAGTCGCAGTCAGCACATCTATCATTTCCCGGAAGAAGATGAACATGTCCTAAAATAGCTTGGGTTAGCTCAAGGAGACCATCATTATCAACTTTTGTATCTGCATCAAATGCTTTGGTCATGGCAGCTTCCTGGAGATTATAAAGCACAAATTCATTACAAACAAATTAATCATAACTGATTAAATTGACACTGGGTAGCGTTGCCGCTAAGCTGTCTCGGCATCTATCTATAATTATTAAATTAATTTCACATTTAACACACAATTTCCTGAGTTAATTTTTTACTTTGCTATTGAGAAGAACAGAAATCCAGTCTTCAGCGTCATCCTCGCTATATAAATGATAAGTTCGATTATAGGAAACCAAATCAAAAAACTTTTTATCGTCCGACACAATTTTTAACTGGCAGGTGAGTAGATTGACGCGTGAAGGTTGCTTTGTCTCGTCTCCATGAAATATTTGAAGAAATCTAAGAATAAAAATATATCAAAGCTGAATATAAATATATGCCTTCAAAATTTCATCTAGTCAACGACTAGCACAAGGAACTATGCAAATTACATAATTATTATTTATTTCTTATAGACAGACACACAATGGGTCCAGAGTAACTTATAACAAACAAAAAGTAGAGATATACGCAACAGCAATTAATAGTGCTAATGTAACAAATAGTAAGGGGTTATTCCCAAACCAGAAATAAACATCTTAATAGAGGTAGACAAAGATAAAATAAAATAATTAACAAAAGTGAAACTAATACAATAAGATATCATAGCTAAGAATCATAGGATTATATGATCATCTGAGCTGAAGGGGGAGCCCAGAACAGGTTGGGATAGAAGTTAACACAGATTTAGGGCAGGGGGACATAGATATGACTGACTAAGAATGGAAGAGTTATATAAATTGTAGATAGTTGAGTTGTCTGAAGTCGAAATTCTACGTAGTAGGGAATCTTTTGCGAGCTTGCAGACTTCATTTAAGGAGCCAACCCTGTTTTCGCGAAACATATCAGTAGCACTACAGTCCCGTCTGTACCCAAAAATGATTCTGAACGAGTCATTATAGGCCACTGTGATTCGGTTATTTACAATAATATTATTAGTATTTTAGGATCTATATTTTTCAGAAATGATTATATTTAACTCACCCGTCTCGGACATCACATTTTCGTTTCTGCCATACTCTTCTCATTTTACCTTCAGATTTTTTGTTCAAATACCCGTTTTTTGTGACACCAACACTTTTATTGCCTTGCATTTGGTGCAAAGAATAACTGGGTGGTCCGCTTACACCTCCAATATTGGAGAGCTATAATAAAATACAACCAAAATATAAATATAGAGATTTACAACTCATTTCTGGTGTTTAAATTTTTTCTTCACAATGTTGAACAGCTGAAGGAAAGGTTACTGGTTGACGTTGCTATAACATGAAAGGAAAATGACATCAATATGTAAATTGCAGTCCACTCATAGCGCTGATTCCCTGACACTAAATGTTGCTAATGCAGCATCCAATTGAGATTAATTAAAACAAACTTGCAAATAGCACATACCATTCAAAATTAAACATCACTAAATAATTATAGGTAAAGCGCTTTTTTTCTTAACCAACACTCTGCTGCCATAAACATGATTAGGGAAAGTAATTACGCAAACGGGGAAATTGAAGCGTAAACACATAGTTATGATGTAGAATTATAAATACATAATTCTGTAATGTCTAAAACTATTCACATTTCAGACAAGACTATTATTCTCCTTTCTAAAAATGTCTGCACTGAAAATAAAAAGTTAATGCATAAAACAGCAACATCCAACATGAGCAACAACACCAACTAGTACCTACTTCTAGATTAAATCTGAATCTAGGAATTACATTCAATGCAGTAACTATAACTATCTTTATGTTAAAGCTAAAAAAAATAAAAAGGACGGTACATTCAAAAGCGAGCCGGACACAGAAATACAGGCAAGGTTCTGTACCTCCTTCTCTAGGACAGGAGTTGTCCGTAGAAGGTTACGCATTTCTGTGAGTTTTCTTTTCTCCTCATCGTGCCGTTGTCGAATTTTTGTTAAATTCCCTGACAATATAGTTACATAAGATCCAAAATGTTCCATCGTTTTTAAGCCATCTTGGAAATAGCTAGAACCACATAAAAAAGGAGGAGAGTTAAAAATACAAATAAAAAATAACACATTTTAATCTCCAATATAGATGAACAAAAAATTAACAGTCAGTATAAGAAAGTAGTATGTCCATCTCGCTTTCATTTATCTATCTGTATAATGAAAAAACTAAAAGGACTTACAATACATTTATTTTCTTCTATTTATCTAGCGCTGTCAATTTGTGTTTATGTAAAAAGTCTCAAAGTATAATATACGTACAGTATAGAGAAGTGAGAAGTATAAGCTTCATGTGTATAATATGTGCAACTGTAAATTAGATAATGACTTACTTATTTAGAGCATGATAGTATTCAACTAAATGCTTGAGCAGTTCTACGCCCTTCTTAGTTCGTATTTCATTCACTTTGAGATAGTATTCACTTAAATGTAATTGAAGGAGCCGTCGTTCTCGTTCTGTTTCATCAGCAATTTCTGCTGAGGTTACTTCTTTTCGAAACATACCAGCATCTCGAGCCTGGGCTTTCTTTTCCTGTTCACGTTCACAATTCACATATGTATTTACAACCCTTGATTCTTACACCACATTATATCTAGAAATCCATCAGCGGTGGATGATAATAGTACGTACAGTACGTGTAAAATATCAAACATCCCCATCTACAACATCACGGAATACTGCTAGGATAAAAAATGTGGATAAATACTTTGACCATCTCTCTGTCATCATGTATATTTATAAAAAGCCTCTCAATTACAAACTAAAAAGCTAAAATTCAAAAGTTTATAAAATTGTAGCGCGAAGTCAAAATGTACATCACACAGTACCTACCTATATGTATACTGATAATATGTAACGTTGACTCAGTAGACTATACCCATTATTATTATTAGATTATATTTATTGGGTAATAATAATGAAGGCGCTAAACCCTATTACCATGATCATACATCAATTACCTTTTCAAGTTTTGCATGCCGAGCTTCATAATCTTTTAAAGCCTTGTCAAAAGGTCGTTTGAGCTCGCCCTTCACTCCACGAATATCACCTTTCAAGACAGAGTCCAATGGAAATAAGATCATATTCTGTAAATTCTGCATCTAAAAAGGAACACATAAAAAAAAAAGATCTCATACACTTAAATGAGTTATATCAACGCGGACGAGATTTACAACTCAACCCAGAACTCAATCAGTTGATGATCAAGTCACGACTAGTACATTCACATTACTCATAATCCTTTTTACATCCTTACCTTTCTTTTCTTTTACCATGGAGCATTAACTCAGCTTATGGGTATCTACCTACCTACTACCTATCTTTTCTTTGTTGTTATGTATTTTACTATATGTATACCATATACCTATGCACTATACATACACGTATGCTCAGTCCATGTCCGTGTCCGTATCCATATCCATACCTAACTCACTCCTCGTATATATAGTAAAGCTAAAGCAAACAACATAATGCAGAAAAGCTTTCATTCTAAAGTATCTAATCATTTTTACGCTGTACAGAAAAGATAAAAATCATATATTTTCAGAGAGAATGTGCTTTACCAGCGTTTTCTTTAGGTTCGATAACTCCTTGGTCACAACTGCAAATTTTAGGAAAGCCGCTCCCAAGTCTGGCTCTTGGCTTAGAGCTCCATTCCCAAGTCTCTCTAATGCTCTTGACAGACCTAATTCACTCTCCACGTTCACATTCCCACTTTGATGTATAGACTTCAATGACTTTTTCATCTTCATTAAACCTTCTCGATCCGAATCCAGAGACTGAAAAATTTAATACAAAAAAGAAGTTGTTACAAAATTTGAAGCAAACAAAAATTTGTATCTATATAAAATTATATAAGAGGAAATTACTACTACAACTGGAATTTTTAGCATATAATGATCACGTGAAGAAAACGATCAATACTCCATGTGTTGTAAATGTACATGATATGTAAATATTAACGATAGGCACAGTGTATGTCAAGCAGTCAAGTGTAATGCATTCACTGCTGTATATTCTGCAGCATTATTTTCTACGTTCTGTAACAGCGTCACGAATTTTATTTTCTATAGATAATTAAAAGGAAAACTTTGCCACTTTAAATCTGCGCCACACAAATATAACAGCCAGAAATTTAATTACAGGGCTTTCAAGTTCACACTAGTAAGAATGCTACAAAGTATAATAAGAGTATAAAGTTTAGTTTAGAGAACTTTTATGAATATGAAAAATTTCATGAACTGAAAATAGAATAGAATAAAATAACCTGAATACCTCATTCATACCAAGTTGAAAAAGACTTGGAAATTCCAAGCCCAAGATAAAAACATTAGTAATGTTAGTATTTAATATATGTTTATACATAAACATGTAATTACAGCACCTATAGCAAGCCATAGTAAAGTTTCCGGGATATCTGCATTATTATATACACACATTTTGAAACAACAAAATATCAAATGCGCTGTTTACGTGTTTAAAGATTGCAAAACTTGGTGCGGCATCTGCATGATTTGGAGTTCGAGGAATGTACGTGAGTTATAACTACATTTATAAAACAATGTTTTGAGGTTTAAAAAGTAGGTTCCACCTATGAAGATATACTCCATATACACTATCTTCTGTTTTTTAAAGTTTATTAAATATTTTCAAGAGGTATAAAAAGAAGGTAAAAAATTAAAGCTATGTGTTCGTTTTATTACGAGACATGCAGACATTTCCGTTGTCCACTCAGCCATCTTTGTCTAACTCGCAAAAAGACTACCGATATAAGCATTATAGGTATTTGATTTTCAATAAAAAATAGTTATGACAGGTAGTGCCAGGTTTAATCAGGACTTAACAGCATAAAGGCTTTTGTTGCATTTTGTTGTTTCGGCTTTGGATAGTAATAACATTAATAATAATTAATTGTAGCATATAAAATAGGAATGACACATCGCCGGCGTGAATTCCTTTACAAGTCATAATTTTGAAACTTTAGTGGAAGATCGAGTTTTGTTTGATTGCTTTACGCTGTAAGTAGTATACAATACAAAATACTGTCGGCGTCGATCGATTTCCTTTTAGTGGACCTGTCTTGTATATGCATGTTAAATGAAATACTATATGCATAGTACTTTCTTAAGCTTAGATACTACATTATTACCCACTATATAGTGCAAGGTCGATTTGGATTATCAATTGTTATAGCTGTGGCTGTATTTATGATGTTAAGGGCTCCGTAATAAACATTTGATTTAGTGTAAATGAACAGTGGGTCAGTCTTTAAATTTGCCGGAAGCATAGCATTATTACTATTACATTTACACGGAGAAGAAACCAATAAATAGGCTGTGGGATAATGTCCGTGCATAAAGTACTACGAGTCATAAAAACCTAGCCACGAACTGCATTATTAGACTCACTCACTCCTCCATCACTTACACGATACAGAATGTATATATACAAATGTGTAAAGTGCAAATATAAAAAACTACAGGAACGTTTTCATTTCCCATTTACCTAATGGATATACCTATAACGATAAAAGTTACGTAGGTATAAATATGGATTGGTTCCCATTAGTGTCGAGTCTTCGAGAATTCGACTTTCCATGTACTAGACAAATTGTAAAGAATAAAAAAATAGCCTGGAGATTGAGCACAATCAAGCTACTTGAAATGCTCCATGCTTGCTACCACTATACCTGTATACTCCAGATAGATACGGATGTTTGTTATGCATCCGTGCCTAATAGTACCTGCTACCTAGTTTTAGGTATGTACATACATATATAAGCTCCAATTCCATTCCGAGTGATAATACACCTTAACGGAACAACAGGTGACAAGCTGTTCCAAAAGCCATTATCCGTTAGGGGGAAATGATAATAAATTCAGGATGGGTTCGCTTCCTTTTCCTGTATTCAACGGATTCAACCTTCAAATCATAAATAAACGCCGTTTTTTGTTCAGCTTAACAAATAATAGTCTCGGCTCGGGGAGTGTATACACAACGCAAGCTTGTATACTGACATTGCAATTTTTTAAATACTGGCTAAGCCCTAATATTCTAGTTCGGCGATGATAAGGAATACGGGTTTTTGTTTTTAAGTCTATAATGGAGCTGAATATAAGTCTGACATTTTCCCTTCGTCGTTGTTACTCCTTTAAGGAATTCAAATAAGTAATGATGATGCTCTACCTAATAAAGTACAGAAGCTACACCTACCAATGATTATAATTAAACGCCCTTCAACTTAAACATCCACGTTTTTGGTTTCACTCCGTATAATCCGAACACTACTGAATCAAATAATGTTTACAGGAATAGCTGAACCGAAGCATGCTTTTACTACCGCACTACCAATTAAAATAGGTGTATATAATTTGTTTACAATTAGAAGAGTTATAAACATCTGACAAGAACGACAACGACGAAACACACACTATACCATTATGTGTAAGCACAAGTAACGTAAACGGCAGTGACATGACTTGGACTTGTTTCTAAGCAGAATATATCTGCACAATATTTTAATTTTAGACTTGTCCCAATAATAATTAGCACCAAAGTTTGTGTATTTGAAAATGGTAATTAAAGTTGAACGACTGATCGTGAGTGTACAATGCGTAGTATGGCATGGCTAAAATGGTACGGCGCAATTAGCGGGGTTCTTTGTTTGAATTAGGTAGATATTTTTAGAAATATCTGCCAATAAAATTAAGAGTAAATACAGTGTAGTACTGTCTCTGTCAATAATAACGGAAGGCTTAAATATTTGTTAAATGAATGGGCTTGACTTTTGACTTGAATTTTCTAGTTAGACTTATACCGGTTGGCTGTTGATGTTGTTCGCACTTACTGTATAGTTAGTAAGATATTATATTATGAGGGTTTCAAAATCACAATAAAAGATAAAAAGATAAAAGAGCAAAGGAGCTACAGATAATTATATTATTATTTTTAGTGTGTGACAGCGTGCATAGTCAGAGAGTGATGGTGATGGTGCACGCGCTTGTGTATCAACCATGTTATTTACCATTTAGAGCAACCCTTTTAAAATTAGAACGACGATGAATGAATGGCTAGGCTTTCCGTTGGTCTCTTGTAAAAGTCTCAAATAATTACCAAGCTTTAAAATTAATGACGATGTGTTTCTTCGCTGTAAGTGTCTGTATGACTATGCAAAGCTAAACTCTATATGTTCTGTATTAAATTAATGCTCTAATATTGTACTGATACTTATTCCAATTGCTAGTGCTATAGTACCTACTCTATAGTGGTGGATTCTGGTCTTGTCTGGTCATATTGATGCAACGGTAATGGTCGCAATAGGAATAATATGAAATGGGGCAACAATTTTTAGTTAAGTAGTGACTATGCCTTGATACTCATATAACCTCATAATCTGTGAGTTTTGAAGAGACATTACGACTGGCGGTAAGGGGAATATCTAAAAGCTTTCCTGCTAATTTAATCCGTCTTAATAAAGTAAGTAATCATATATTATTACTGTGAAAATCCAGACAACTTTTTTCAACGACTTCTTAGGATGTACTGTAACACTGTACAAAATTTTAAATACCTACCTAACTACCTATGCATGTATATTACAATATCTAAAATTATACTCAAATGAATATAATGAGACGACGAGAGGATGAGTGGGGAAGGATGGTTAAGATTCTGAATTCTGTCAACTACAAACGACATCTACCAAAGATACCTTCTAGATATTTGGTAAGATATATAATTAATGGTATTCGTTGAAAAATTCTATACAAATTGGTTTTTACATGTTGCAAAGATACACATTTAGATATAGCAGCTATGCAAAGCTACAGATATATGCGAGCATAAATCTTTAAAATAGTACTTTTAGAGTTTAGAATCATTGTGAATTTGGCATTTTTACAAGAGACGTTAACGTCTTAAGTTAGATAACCTTTGTACATAGTATCATTCGTCGAGAAGTTACAATGTCAGAAAATAGAACAGCTGACCTCTTCGATGCTCGTGACTGCATTCCTGCATGATGGAATCTTGGATACGAACGTAGATGTTGTCGGGGAGTGAAAATCCTCCCTGGTTTCCTCCAGGAAATCACTGACTGCTATCATTTCGGGCATTTTGTTCTTTTATAAATCAAATCTCCGGAATGCAAAGGTTTTCCAAGGTGGAATAAAAACGTGAGATTTCCTCCGTTTTACCCTATTCAGCCCTATTTAAATCCAAACTTCTCTCGGGCAAATCAATAGCCCCTGCAATAAAAAAACAAATATACAAATTAATTTATTGGGAATCAAAATTGTAAGATTTTAATAAATATCACAATACTTTCAATATCCACATTATTGGAAAATAATTATTGATAATATTTTATTTTTGAGTATTTACTGGTCACAAACATTGAAAGATGGTGAATTGTCGTAAACAAATGAATCGATGTCTATTATTACTATTTATTATTTTGAATAGATACCCAAACGAAGAATTTTGCAAAAATTAGAATTTAAAAGTTTAAATTAATACTAGTGTAAATCGAATGTCGATTAGTTTAACTAAAACTTAAAAACTATCGCAGAAAATATTAGAACTTCTTAAATCGCAGTTTTACTAACTGATATACAAAATATGAAAAACAAGAGATTAAGAAATGAACTTAACCGCATGTCACTGTATTTCAAATTATCAACTTGGGTTAATTATTTACAAGATTATCTACATTTTTTGTCTTTTAGTGCTTCCATTTGGATAATATAATAGTAACCAAACCTTTTGAAACATTTCCAAGTTCTGCCTTTGAAACACGAGAAACAAGAAATATTTCAGCGAGAACATTAATTTTTAATCGAATTAAAACTGGAAATAGCTCAAACAATGAACAATGTAACTTTTTGCTCATGATAAATTTAAAAAAGGATTCGATCACATTTTTGTACAGATTTATTTATTCTATTCTAAATTCCAAGCTGTGTACATAGTACACACAATTGACATGATGTAACACTATATATCACTACCCCAGGTATTTATTTCATAAAATTTTAAGTAATATAATGTACTATTTAAACGAATTTATACATGAATAGATAGAACTATACTGTGACTTTGTGTGTGGCAAGTGTACTAGTTAGAGTATACACTCGATCATTTCTTAAACGCTAATTATGACAACGTAACGAATGAATCACATTACACATTATAAATTATATTATGTATAGGTACTTTATTATTTAAGTAGAAAAATATGAAGAACGAACGGAGAGAGAGACTATACAGAATACAGATAATTATTGTTATTATGAATTTTCCCACTGCACAATGAAATAACAATAGAGCGTAAACTCCTTCTCCTTCTCACCTTAATTTAAACTGCTGCTGCTGCAATATATTTTTATAATTCATGTTCATCGTTGATTGTACTCAAAAAAATGTAAGTATTCACTATTATTTAATAGAAGGTGATTGCTTCTCACGAAAATGAAAACAACGAATGATGAATGACGAAGCACTGCGCTGATCGTGGTTGATTATAATTTTTATATTATTTCAGATTCAGAGGCCCACTCATGACAGTGTATCCACATCGGTATGACACGAACAAAAGAACATCAAAACACCAACAACCAACAATGCCAACAACATCCAACGTTTGACGTTCAAATAATTTATTGAAACTCTATAATTTCAAATTTGTTTCGACTTGTGGAATTTTGAGTTTGAACTTGAAGTTTTGAATTTCAAGTAAAAGTGACGGACGACAGATTTTTGTTTTAACCACCTTTAAGTAAAAGAGCACAAAATCTCAACACTAAACAGATGAGGCACTCTCAACTCTCTTACACATTCAACTTTCATTCTCTATATATAATAATTCATTACAAAGATCTCTATGTTCAATGTTGGAACTTCAAACTTGTATTATCAATTATATTGTACTTTTGTGTAGTAGTATACTATACTATAACAGCTTTTGATTTTTTGTTTTGCTATTGATATTAATTCCTTGACAGCTGAAGTGCACTTAAAGAGCCTTGCACCTATCAGCTATCAAATCCAATTAAGTTTACAGAAATATCATAGCTAAAATTCTATTACACATTTAACTATGTAAGTACATCAGGGGGCACGGAAACGGATGACACAGAACACACAAGTACTAGTTCCAATGGCATTTTCCACGAAACGATGAACACGATTGACGATTGACGAGGTACGACATACGAATTATTATAATACGAAGAGACAATCCGACCGAATCGACAAAAACGAATGAAATCTTCTTTCTGGCCTGGCCGTCAGTTCAAATATAGTCAATCCAATCCAATCATCAATTTCAATTCAATTCAATTCAATAGTCAATGTAGTAGCTTCAACAAGTCTGTACTGACTTCAACTCGACTCCTAAAGCAAAGTACTTTACACAGTCAATCACACACACACCCTCACTCACTACACTACAACACATAGTATACTTATATATATTAAAGTCAATATATTAAAAAGATTAAACGGGATCGTGTTGCACAAATTACAAATACGTTATTACAACCAACAAACCATGCAGATGTTGATTATTTTATTCTACGACACTTCTACTACAGTTCCTACTACTTTATATTATAATATCTTCTTGGTTTCTGCTGGATGTGTTTTGTTGTGTGCGGATGCTATTGCTGATGCTGAAATAACAGCAAAAACACACTGCCTTCTACAATCTACTACACTTTCCTCTTAACTATCTATATATTGTAGCATGTATAATATTGAGATTTTTTTGTTCAAGATATATAGGTAAGGTAAAGTTGGAAGTGCTTAAGGTAGGTAGTGTCGTATCGCACTGACTGACTGTCCTCGTCCTCCCTCTCCGCTCTCTGATCTGATGTGACTTCTTCTCTTCTAGTGTATAAATCGATGTGTAAAAAGCGTTCAAGCGCTCGCTCCCCGTCTTCCCAACCAAGATTCACAAAATTCACATAACAACACACAGAGCAAAATACGAGGACCAGGACAGGACCAGAACTAGAACCAGTACAGTATAACCCAACACCAACACAGTCAGTATAACAGTATAGCGTTATACTCGAAACTTTTAATAACACACAACAGAGACAAAACAGGAGGGACGAAGAAAACTGAAAACGAAGGAAGAGCGGAAATAAATAGCAAGTAGATAGATAAATATTAGAAATTAAAATAATATACTATTGAATATAATATTATGCAGAATGCAGAAGCGACCGTCCGTCTCGGTCTCTGTCTCGGTCTCGGTACCACCGCCCGCAGATAATACCGTGCGTAGTTTGTCACTTCGTAGTATAAGTATGTAAGTAGTTTGTAATATTATTTAACGCAAAATGAAACCCTTTTTGCTGATGGCCTTTTATTATTTTTTTCTTCTTCTTGAGGCTGTAATATTATACTTTTGACTTTATGATAGCGATTTAGGAGTCGTAATAAGTAAAGCGATAGCGTTGTCCACTTCCACTAAATACTGTATAAAGTATAAAGTCAAAAGTTTCAACAGCACAACTATTAAAACGTAAGTCGTCAGTAAAGTACTAACTAAACTAAACACACACCTTCCTTCATTTTACTTAGCTAAAGCTTTTTCTCATTTTTTACATTTTCTTCATATATTTTAATACCCTATAGCATATACTGATAGCAGCATGTACATTGGGCGGCACTGTAGAACTGTAGACAAAGTTAAGTATATACCTATATACTGTTCCTTTCATTATTTCGTCTGTCTTAAATACTAGTTAGACTCCGTATGGAAATGAGGGGTAGGTAATTTAAGTAAAGTTGAAGTACATAGTCAGATATCTAGTATAAAAATAATACAATATATTTTTATTAATATTACAGAGTATAGCAGTGAGGGGTAAAAAGTGTAAGGGATTTTTAAGGAAACATTTTCAGTTTTCTTTTTGATACTTTAGAAGCAGGGGTAGTATGTAGATACACGTACTTAGTCCACACAATGCATATCAAGTTTATAAAGTTTAATAGTTGATGATACTCTTGAGGTTGATAGGACTTCTTGGACTTCTTGAGTGAGTGAGTAGTGCGCCTCTCGTTTACTCCAACTTTCGCTGCGCTACACGGCATATAACACTTGTGGTTGGTCTTCTTCTTGGGAGTCGAGTCTTCATTTCAGTTTCTGCGAGCACATTTATTTCATTGCAATATACTTACAATATAAAATATACAATATAATACTTATTTATGTATTCCTTCCTATACCAAACCATTTTTCAAGAAGTAAAATCTAACACTTTTCCACTTCCAATTTTCTATAACGTCTTACAAAAAAAAAGTCCACACACACAACCAAAACTATTAAACACACAAAAATCCTCAATCTTTTACTACTGTGGCAGTGGCAGTCTGAGCGACCTCTCAGCGTAAAGTACTTACTATACTTTTCTTGAGCACTTCAGTCAGTAGTCGGGTTCGCCAATTGCCAAAAAAGATAGGCATCTGTCTGTACTGTACCTACCTTGGTCATAATAATAATAATATATCTATATAGTATTTCGATAGAGTTTTAGTTTATTGTGTTATTTAGTCCTCTTCGTCATTTTCGCTGTTAGAGGAAAGGGCCACGCAGTAAGTTAGTTTAGTAGCCAGGCCAGGAGTTAGCGAGTTAAAGCAAGTGAAAACTGTGGTGTGTGCAAAACCCATATAGGATACCATACCATGGTGAATGCTCATAATAATATAATATCATCATGTGGATGGGGAACATGGGAAATATACAGAGCACAAAATTTATGTAGAAAACCTAGCCAACATGTAAATAAATCAAGTAGGTGAACTCTTTTTCATCTTTCCACAAGTAGTGGCATATAAGTTGTAAAGTAATACTTTTGCAATTTGCAATATTTACTACGAAGAACCAAACCACGACTGTACGAATAATACGAATAATATTATAATATGATATACAGGCGAGAGGGAAGAAAGAAAGACCTTCTACGCTACTCACTGTGTGACGGACGATAAAGACTCTGAGGTCTCTAAACAGTGAACAGTGAGCAATCAGCATGGGCAAGAGCATAATAATATAATAATAATATTATTATGGTACACAATGCAAGACAAACTACATACTTATATTATAGTAGTGGGATTTTATATGCATAGACAATTTGGCTTTGGCATTATTTCATGTATCAGTGTAAAGTATGGAATGAATATGGGATTGGATTGGATTTCGTATTTAAATACCTTAACCTAAACTACTTAAATCTCTCATGCTTCAAGACTTGATAGAATACATAATAAATATAAGGAATATAACAGCACTGGCACTGGCCAAAGCTGGCCTCACTTCACTTCCAATTTGCAATCTACGATAGTGATATACTAGTTAGTTTGCTTGTCATGTCGTTGTTGTTGTTGTGAGTAGCCTCTTCTTCTTGAGTCGTCAGTCTTCTCCTTGCCAAAATGAACAAAACGAAACGAAACTTATGATTAAGGAATTCTTACGCGTAATTACATATATACATATACATAGTGGTTGACTTCTGTCGTCAGCCGTTGTTGTCGAGAGGCAACCCCTCAGATTTCATATCCTCATCGTCAGCCGTCCGCGTCGTCCGTCCCCGTCCCATTCCATTCATATCTAGAATCTAGATTATTTCCTCGTGAGTTCGTGTTTAGCAAATGAAGCGGTTAAGTCACAACAACATTTGAGTCAGGGCTACTCTCAGACAGAAAAACTCTGTATGAGTTTAATTATGCATATTACTATATCACTATTATTTTCTTTTAAAATTTTTCTATAAATATTTCTGTGTTTTGTAAGTTATTAAGTAAAAATAAAATAAAAAAGACTCGTGGTAAAAGATTCAGTTTCTATATTTATTATCACTTACAAATATTAATGTTTGAGTCTTTGAGTTGTCAGTTTGCCCAGCTCAGGCAGTCAGTCAGTTAGCAGTGACTGACTGGAAATTCATAGTTTACTTATGGGCTCATCTGTTTTCCATATAATATGACTCTAAAAAATATGAATTCTATTATGAAAATGAAAACATGACTAAAATAATATAGAAAATAATTATATCAGTTGTCAGAACCAAGTGTGTGTGTGTGTTTTCCTCATATTGCAGTTAAATATAAAAGTTGAAACTTGTGAACGTGCAAAATGCAAAATACAAGCCAGCGCCAGGCAATATCCCCTCAAGTTAAAAAACTGACACACTATTATTTTTTGTCGAGGGAAATGAGATACAGACACAGATTACTGATACTACGACGACGGGCTGTATAGAATATGCACTTTACTTACTTATGTAAATAATTACACATATATATTCATTATAATGTAGGTTACCAACTCAAAGTAATTATGTAGGTATGTACATTCGTTAAAAAAAATGCCTTGACTGACTCTCGACTTTTTCCTACTGTTATTCATTCGTTCCGTCGTCGGCGTCGGCCAAAGTCTGTTTCAACTTATTTGAATGTTGCAGCGAAGCGACGCGAATGGGAAAGAATGGAGTAAATGATAATGATAATAATAGGGAAGAACAATGAGAACAAATTAGTGAGCTGTCCAATTGACGCAAGAGACATCTAATCAAAATGCAAAGAATTTTATACGGATTTTTGAATTTTCCTCCCTACAAGTTACAAGTACATCATGAGCTCGTGGGAAATTCAAAATTTTAATAGTATTTACCTACATTTAATTTCACACATTCATTCACTGCTGAACGCCTGTGACTGAACACTGAATCACTGCTTGTGTGGCTCATTTCCACATTTGTCTTGTTAAAATTAAAGATGTACTTTATCAGTCGGTTCGGTAGTAGTGAGTAGGAGTAAGTAAAAGTTGTGAGAAGTTGAGAAGTAATTATAGATGCTAGAAGTTGGAAGTGAGTTTTTACTAACTTTTAAGGAATGTTAAACATTTTCAATTAATGTGATAACAGCCAGCTTAAACGTAAAAAACAATCTTAAAACTTGAAAATTACGAGTGTAATTCAACTGTAGTTCAAGTTTCATGGGAAAGGATAAAATTAAGATATGACTGAAGGGGCAATTAAAGGTAAGGCAAGCAATCCGTAACACTAGAGGTACATATTATTAATTTTGCTTGTCACTAGCACTTAACTTTTTCGATAATGACAATTAAATATAAAGTTAACATTCGTCCATCGACTTGCACCTTCAACCTTGCACCTCGTATTGTCGTTGTTCGTATAGTCAGCCGTGCTATTGAGGTTTCCTAAAGCACTTCACGACTTATTTTCCATTCCTGTGATCAATTTATTTTCTGAATTTAAATATTACTTGTTCATTGATTAATTCAACATTGTAATTCTAAAAATGGCTTAGAGCAAACTTTTTTCTGTTGTGTGTAAGCGTATTCGTAGTGCGTAACTTTGTAATAAATCATTTACAAATAAGGTATGAGAGAACATACAGCTTGGAAGTACTTTGCTGTTCCTTTTAATTGGATAACGATATATTTTAACGAGTTTGTTGTTTATGGATGAATGGTTTTGTTTTTCTGCAGACGCTAGTGAAATATATTCGTCAATTTTTGATCATAAGCCACTCCTAAGGAAGGAGATTGAATTCTTTGTTCGAGAATTTGAGGTGAGGATATTCATTAGTACAACTTACCGAACTTAAAATGTTTGTGATTGAGGCCCCGTGTTCAAGACATTTTTTACATTGCATTTTGTTCTCAAAAATAAATAAAGCAAAGATTACATGTAAAGGGGCTGTGTGTAGGTTGTAACGCGTTCGTATTATTGGCAATCGTAAATTTTAATTAAAAACCTATATAACATAATGGTTTATTTTAATAATTCAAATATTAGGATACCCGACGAGATCGTGAGGTGGACAATTTGTTCCGAATCCTTGAAAAAGTAACAGAACTTAAAGACACGGATATTCCAAAATCGAAATCGTTAGCTGACATTCATTTGCCGAAGTTCTCTGCTGAGCTACAAGTAGCGGAGTCAATTTCTAATAAGCTTCTTCAAAAGGCTGATACGGCTAATCAGAGTTCTGCCACAAAACTGAGCTTAAAAAGAGCGGAAAGAGCAGCAGAGTGGGATGCATTTGTACATGAAATGACCAGCAAGTGTATCCGTATTGATAATTCATACAAAGCAAAAGAAGCTGAAATACGAGATTTATACCTAAAAGCGGAAGCTAAATTCGGGGATCCTCCGAAGTCCAAGTAACAACTGGGGTTTAATAAGTCAATTAATTACAACAAAATTTGTTCCTAAGACTTGACTACTTTCTTTTTTCCAAAAATGTCTTCTGAGGCTCCTTTAAATCCTGATCATGACCGATCAAAATTAGGCAAAGTTTTCGACCCAACCATTCGAGTGAAAATTGGCAAGAAGCTTAATCAATATTTGCAAAGTCGTACTGATCTTTATTCGAAAGTGCCGGCCATCTTCACTATTCCTCAAATCAAATCACTACTGAAGTCAATCAATGAAGACAAGAAAACTATGAATTGTAAATCAAGCCATATATCACTGTACGATTTGATGAAGGACTCCGAAATACTATTGCCTTCATTAGAAATACCTACTAGAGACCCCGAACTTGATAAAAGAGTTAATAAACTAAGAAATCAGTTAGCAGAGAAAGAATATCAGCGAATGACTAAAAATGTAAATTTTACTAGTCGTTTTAATCCTGAAGACTCTATTGGTGCCGAATGTAAGAACTTTTTCAAGTGCCAATGCATTTCAATTGTTTAAAAAATCATATAATAGTCTAATATTCGTAATTTCATGGTTGTAGCGTTTAATCCAATCCTTCAAATTGTTAATTTCAGTAAAGAAAATGAACACGGGTCTAATCGCAGTCTTCCAGTTTATAATTACCGTTGGAGCTGCTTTCGCATTCGGATTTATGGGGTTGGAAGTTTTCATAGGGTACACTTTTGAGCTGCCCGTCAAACTCCTCCTAGGAATAATTTTCAGCCTTATTGTGGGTGCAGCCGAGTTATATTTTCTAGTGATAAACATGGATTTAGGGGACGCGGAAGACGATGGCCCTGCTGTTAACAAGAATGAAGTTCGTCTTGATGTTACCACAACCCCGCAAACAAAGAAAACTAATTAAAGTATCATTAAATTGACAGCCTTCATTCCACATTCACATGAAAGTAGTTACATATATTTTGTAGTCATTAATACGTCGTAAATGCAAGTCAACAATACCATGCATTTCATTTATAATAATGTGATTCGTATACGCTAACATATGTTTCATTTCTTCAATCTTTATACAAACTCGGTCAATTTGTATTGTGTATTACCATGTTTCTGTCGTCAGTTTGATTATTTCTTTTTTTTTGATGTAATAAAGAGTATGCAACTTGTATGAATTTATTTCTGATTTTTGAGTGGACTTATCAGCTTTAAAGAAACCTATGTTGTATTGATTTCATCCACCCCGAATGTTCTAATTTCATGTCGGGTCCGATTTAAAAATTGGGAACAAAGATGATTGTGTTTGTTTCACACTGTAATGATGCACACATAAACATATAAGTTTTTGCTCATCAATTTAATATTTCTTGAAACGGGGACTTATTACTTAATTATTTGCTGATAGGATATTTGAGCACGCCGTATATAAACATTACTATACTTTGCTAAGAAGACGATTCTGATGGACATAACTGTTGGGAAGCTATTGTTTGAATAGCCATCTGCAATCGTAAAATAGATAGCACAATGCCTCGTTTAGAATACATTTAATAATTCATTGTGAACAGGGAACATGTGACAATGACGTACATTTCATGGCCATTTTTTCATTCTGTTTGCTCTGCCTAAATGAAGTCGAACGAAAATTTTTCTTACCAGCATTCCACGTAAGTGGAATAAAAATAAATAGGAAGAAAATTTTCCAGCTATTTCAATGGCCTGGATTTCATTAAAAATCGTCATTATCCTGTTTGCCTTTGGTCTAGCGGTAAATACATTAGGGGTAAAACCCTCAAACATTAAAATTAAACAAATCATATTAGAAATATCCAATGTAAAAGGAGTAAGTATTGTACAACACATTAACATTTCTCAATTAAATAAGCTGTATACAATTTTTGAATTTTCGAACATATTCTGCAGGATGAAATCGATAAAAATGGAGATTCGAGGCCACTAAAAGTATCTCATGACGTAGAACTGCCCATGTTAGTATTCTACGACTAGTTATAATAAAATTATAGTTCGCTAAATTTTTAAATATACTGGTTATTGTACGCTTGAATTTTTCCTTGGTAATAGCCCCAACTTCAGAGATACGAGAGGTGTTGGCGGTGGTAAACCCCTACACGGAAACGGAAAAAATCCTGGAGTTAGTCAAGACAATGAAGGAGTCCAAACCATCACGATTGCCCCATGCCAAAAAGCAGGGTTCGTTTTGATGCAGGGCCGGGCAAATTACTACATCAAATGTATACCGAACCAAGTACACGGAGGATTCTACCAGCAAGTGTTCCTTTGCCCATCTAATATGAGATCCGTCGCTGACACTTCCAAATGTATTCCACCCCCTGATTGTTCCATGTGTGGAGGAGGTGTTGGTCAGGAACAACAGGGTGGTTCGAATAGTGGCGGGTTGGGAGGCAATCAAGCATCTGGTCAGGCTAGTGCTAACGGTTATGGGTTACAAAGCAGCAACGTGGCTGCACAGGCTAATTCTAACAGCCAAGGTTTTGGGGCAAACGTTGCAGGACAAGCCAACTCTAATAGTCGCAGTATCGGGAGTAGTCTTGAAGCTGGCAAGGCTGGATTTACAGGTCAAGGATCAATGGTGAATGCAGGACATCAAGCTAGCTCTGTTGGAAATGCTTTTGGAGGAAGCCAATCATTGGGACAGACAGCTTCTAGCGGATTTAATGCTGGACAGCAAGGTTCTAGCTCACAGGCACTATCATCGTCAGCTCAGAATCAAAACCAAGGGTATTTAAGCAATGATTATACTTGATTATTTTAATTATGACTACATGTTTTTGAAATGATTAATTCTATGGGTTTTACAAAATAGTTCAGCGAGTCATGTGGCTAACATGGCACAATCAGGAAGTCGAAGTTTGGAAAGCAAATCCTCACAAAAAGAAATTCAAACACAAACGCAAATTTTGAAAAAAACTGTCGTTGTGGAAGTCCGAGAGGGACAATCAGGAGAACGTCAGATGCATACAGTGGGTGAGAATCACCAAAGAATTATTGACCAATCCGTAAACCATATCCAAGCAAATCAAGGGGCACAGTTCCAAGGTCAAGCGGATGCACGAGGCGCAGCCTTCAGCTCAGCAGGGCAATCAGGGGCACATTCTAAAATGGGTTCAACTGCTCACGCAGGAGGCGTAACGTCGGCACAGCAAACATCACAGGCTCAAACGTTTGCAGGGATAGTAGGGGTAGGAAATACAGGCATGTCTCGGGCAGTAGGCCAGTCTGCAGTCAACGCTAATGCTCACGGATCCCATTCCTTAAATCAAGTAAACAGTGCGCAAAATCAACATAGCGGACGTCAAGGGCAGCTATCGATTGGGGGCCAGACTGAAAATCAAGGATACAACCAACTAAGTGCCCAAAACCGAGGTTTTAATCAACTAATAAATCAAAATCAAGTACAATCTAGTGTACAAGGCCAAAACACAGCATTTAGCAGGGCTCAAGGTCAGCTATTATCCCAAGCACAAGTCCAAGGACAGCATCAAATAAATCAAAATCATGGAAATCACAATGCACAATCCCAGAGTCTTGGGTATGGAAATCTAGGACAGAGTGGAGGTCAGTCAGCAACCCAAGTCGTAAACGATATTCAAGGACAGTTAAAATCACTCGGCCATGTACAAGGTAATGTTCAAAATGGAATTGTACATGGAGCCCAATCACATTCAATAAATCACATCCTGGGACAATCAGGGGCAGCAGGAGAGGCTAGAAGTGTAGGCCAACAACAGGCGCTATCAAACGTGCATGGACAGAGCCAAGTCAATGCCCAAAATGCGAAGCAAGAGCAGAATCTCAGAAATCAGGGACGGCATTTAACTCAGGCAGGGCATATACAAACGCAAGCTCAAAACAATGGACGTTCTAATGCCCTCTCATTCACACAATTAATAGGACAAACTCAAGGACAATCTAGATCTGTTGGACAGATCAGCATGAGTGGCAGAAACCAAGTAAATTCAATAACACAAGCTCAAAACCATGCGAATCATCTTAATCAAGGGCACGAATTACAAGCCCAAGCTGCTGGACATTCTTTAGGACAATCTGCAATTACTGGACACACAGTGGGTCAATCCGGGGTTAGTGGTCACTCTTTGGGTCAAGCTAGTGCTAACCATAATTCCGCGGGACTAATTGGAGCTCACGGACGTTCCATGGGAGAGCTTGATGTTAGCAGGCATCTTTTGGGCCAAACTGATGCTAGTGGGCGATTCTTAAATCAAGCTGGTACTAGCGGGCAATCCATCGGACAAGCTGGCGCTAATGGAGAACTTTTAAGTCAAGCTGGAAATAGCGGGCGTATAATGGGTCAAGCTGGCGCTATTGGACATTCTCTGGCTCAAGCTGGAAACAGCGGGAGCTCCTTAGTTCAAGGTGTGGCTAATGGACAATTTTTTAATCACGCTGGATATAATGGACAATCCTTGGGTCAAGCTGGCGCTAATGGGCAATTCTTAAATCAAGCTGATGCTAGTGGACACTCAATGATCCAAGCTGGAGCTAACGGACAATCTCTGGCTCAAGCTGGAAATAGCGGGCGCTCCTTGGGCCAAACTAGTGCAAACGGACGATCTCTGGCTCAAGCTGGAAATAGTGGGCACTCCATAGTTCAAACAGTGGCTAATGGGAAGTTTTTGAATCAAGCCGGAAATAGAGGGCACGCCTTGGGTCAAGCTGGCATTAATGGACAATTTTTGAACCATGCTGGAAATAGTGGGCACTCCTTGGAACAAGCTGGTTCAAACGGACAATTCCTAAATCAAGGTGGTGTTAGTGGACACTTAATGGCCCAAGCTGGCGCTAACGGACAGTCTCTGGCTCAAGCTGGAAGTAGTGGGCATACCTTGAGCCAAGCTGGTGCTCATGGGCAATTTTTAAATCAAGCTGGAAATAGTGGGCAGTCTCTGAGCCAAGCTGGAGCTAACGGACTTTCATTTGCTCAAGCTGGAAGCAGCGGTCACTCTATGGGCCAAGCGGGCGCTCATGTAGATTTGTTAAATCAAGCCAGAAATAGCGGTAACTTCATGGGTCAAGTTGGTTCTAATAAGGAATTCTCTAATCAAGCTGGAAATAGCGGGCACTTCTTAAGCCATGCTGGCGCAAATGGAGAGTTTTCAAATCTGGCTGGAAACAGTGGACACTCCTTAGGACAATCTGCCGCTAATGGAAAATTTCTGTCTCAAGCTGAAAATAGCGGTCGCTCCATAGGCCAAGCTGTAGGTATCGGACAATCTGTAACACAAGCTAGAAATAACGGCCATGCTATATTTCAAGGTGTGACTAACGGAAAAGTCTTGCTTCAAGCCGAAAATAGAAAACTATCCTTGGGTCATGGTTTATCTAATGCACAATATCTGGCTCAAGTTGGGAATAACGGGCACTCCATGGTTCAAGGTGGGCTTAATGGGCAAATTTTGAATCAAGCTTCAAATAATGCACACTCCCTAAGTCACGCTGGCGCTAATGGACACCTTCTGAACCAAGCTGTAAATAGTGGGCACTCCTTGGGTCAAGCTGGCGCTAATGGGCATTTAGTGAATCAAGCTGCAAATAACGCGCACTCCCTCAGTCACAGTGGTGCTAACGGACAATTAGTAAATCAAGCTGCAAATAACGCGCACTCCCTAAATCAAGCTGGCGCTAATGGACAATTATTGAATCAAGCTGCAAATAACTCGCACTCCCTAAGTCAAGCTGACGCTAATGGACAATTATTGAATCAAGCTGCGAATAACGCGCACACCCTAAGTCAAGCTGGCGCTAATGGACAATTATTGAATCAAGCTGCAAATAACGCGCACTCCCTAAGTCAAGCTGGCGCTCATGGACTATTACTGAATCAAGCTACAAAAAATGGGCACTCAGTGGGCCAGGCTGGGGCTAATGGTCAATTTTTGAAACACGCTGGAAACAACGGGCACACCTTGGGTCACGCTGGCTCAAGCGCACATTTATTGAATCAAGCTGGAAATAGTGGGCACTCCTTGGGTCAAGCTAGCGCTAAGGGACAGTTTATGAATCAAGCTGGAAATAGTGGGCACTCTTTAGGGCAAGATAGAGCTAATGGACAGTTTCTGAATGAAGCTGCAAATAGTGGGAACTCCATGGGCCAAACTAGTGCAAACGGTCGATCTCTGGCTCAAGCTGGAAATAGCGGCCACTCCATAGTTCAAAGTGTAGCGAATGGGCAATTTTTAACTCAAGCTGCAAATAACGCGCACTCCCTAAGTCAAGCTGGCGCTCATGGACTATTACTGAATCAAGCTACAAAAAATGGGCACTCAGTGGGCCAGGCTGGGGCTAATGGTCAATTTTTGAAACACGCTGGAAACAACGGGCACACCTTGGGTCACGCTGGCTCAAGCGCACAATTATTGAATCAAGCTGGAAATAGTGGGCACTCCTTGGGTCAAGCTAGCGCTAAGGGACAGTTTTTGAATCAAGCTGGAAATAGTGGGCACTCTTTAGGGCAAGATAGAGCTAATGGACAGTTTCTGAATGAAGCTGCAAATAGTGGGAACTCCATGGGCCAAACTAGTGCAAACGGTCGATCTCTGGCTCAAGCTGGAAATAGCGGCCACTCCATAGTTCAAAGTGTAGCGAATGGGCAATTTTTAACTCAAGCTGGAAATAGCGGGCGCTCCTTGGGTCAGGCTAGAGCTAATGAACAGCTTCTAAATCAAGCTGCAAATAGTGGGCACTCCTTGGGTCAAGCTGGCGCTAATGGGCAATTTTTAAATCAAGCTGGAAATAGCGGGCGCTCCTTGAGTCAGGCTAGTGCTAATGGACAAGTTTTGAATCACGCTGGAAATAGTGGCCACTCCTTGGGTCAAGCTAGCGCTAATGGACAGTTCTTAAATCAAGCTGCAAATATTGGGCACTCCTTGGGGCACGGTAGCGCTAATGGACAGTTTTTAAATCAAGCTGCAAATATTGGGCACTCCTTGGGGCACGCTAGCGCTAATGGACAGTTTTTAAATCAAGCTGCAAATAGTGGGCACTCCTTGGATCAAGCTAGCGCTAATGGACAGTTTTTGAATCAAGCTGCAAATAGTGGCCACTCCTTGGGTCAAGCTAGCGCTAATGGACAGTTTTTGAATAAGGCTGCAAATAGTGGGCACTCCTTGGGTCAAGCGAGCGCTAATGGGCAGTTTTTAAATCACGCTGCAAATAGTGGGCACTCCTTGGGTCAAGCGAGCGCTAATGGGCAGTTTTTAAATCACGCTGCAAATAGTGGGCACTCCTTAGGTCAAGCGAGCGCTAATGGGCAGTTTTTAAATCACGCTGCAAATAGTGGGCACTCCTTAGGTCAAGCGAGCGCTAATGGGCAGTTTTTAAATCACGCTGCAAATAGTGGGCACTCCTTGGGTCAAGCTAGCGCTAATGGACAGTTTTTGAATCAAGCTGCAAATAGTAGGCACTCCTTGGGTATAGGTGGCGTTAATGTGTATGCAGGAAATAGTGCGCAGTCCATTGGACTATCTGCTTCAAACGGACACTCTTCGAACCAAGTAGGATCCAGTGGACAGTCATTAGGCCACCTTGTTTCCGGTTCACATTCTGCGGGCCAAATTGGAGGTAATATACATTCATTGGGGCAAGCAGGAGCTACCGTCAATTTATTAGGCCAATCTGCAACTAATGGACGTTCATTAGGTCAAGCGGGGGGAAATATTCTTGCAATAGGTCAAGCAGGAGCAAGTGCAAACTCGATCTCTCAAGGTGCAATTAATGGACACGCCTTGACTGAAGGTGGAACTAGCGGTAAAACTTTGGGTCACTCTGGATTGAACGTACAGCAAAATGGGCAATCTGGAGCAACTGAGCAATTCTTGGCTCTAGCTGGAGCTAACGGAAGGTCTTTAGCACAATCCGGGCTACAATCTGTAGCCCGAACAGGTGCTAGCGGAGGGCAATTAGTTCAATCAGGAGCTAACAGCAGATCTTTAGCACAATCAGGGTTACAATCACTGGCTCAATCAGGTGCTAGCGGAGGACAACTAATTCAATCAGGATCTAACGGCAGGTCCATGGCACAATCGGTTCTACTCTTTCTAGGCCAATCTGGGGCAAATAGCGGGCAGTTTGTTCAATCTGGCGCCAACGGCAGATCTTTGGCACAGTCAGGTTTGCAATCCCTTGCCCAATCTAGTGCAAGTGGTGGACAGATAGCTCAAGCTGGTGCTAACGGCAGATCTCTTGCGCAATCAGGTTTACAATCCGTGGTCCAATCTGGTGCCAACAGCAGATCTTTGGCACAATCAGGTTTACAGTCTCTGACCTCATCTAGTGGAAGTGGTGGAAATTCGGTTCTAGAGGGTGCTAACAGCAGATCTCTGGCACAATCAGGTGTAAACGGCGGGCAGTTTGTTCAATCTGGTGCTAACGGCAGATCTATGGCACAATCAGGTATAGAATCTCTGGCCCAATCTAGTGTAAGTGGTGGACAGATGGTTCAAGCTGGTGCTAACGGAAGATCTCTGGCGCAATCAGGTTTACAATCCCTGGTCCAATCTGGTGCAAACAGCAGATCTTTGGCACAATCAGGTTTACAATCTCTGGCCCAATCCGGTGCAAGTAGGGGACAGTTTGTTGAAGCTGGAAGTAACAACAGAGCTTCGATGCAAGCAGGATTACAATCTCTGGCCCAATCTGGTGCCAGTGGCGGACAGGTTGTTCAGTCTGGCGCTAACGGAAGAATGATGTCACTGTCGTTACAATCCGGTGCCATTAACGGGCAGTTGTTTCAAGCTGGTAGTAACAGCAGATCGTTGGCACAATCAGGGTTACAATCCTTGGCTCAATCAGGCGCCAGTGGAGGTCAATTGGTTCAATCGGGAGCTAATGGCCGATCTATGGCACAGACAGGATTACAATCTTTGAGTCAGTCAGGTGCTAGCGGGGGCCAGTTAGTTCAGGCGGGAGCTAATAATAGGCTTTTATCTCAAGCCGAATTACAATCTATGTCCCAGTCCCAATCTGGTTTCAGTAATGGGCAGTTGGTTCAATCGGGTGCTAATGGCAGATCCTTGGCGCAATCCGGATTGCAATCTGGAAGTCAGTTCGGTGGTGTTATTGGGCAGGTTGTTCAAGGAGGGGCTAATGCTGGATCGTTTGCCCAATCAGGTTTGCAATCTGGCCAAAACGTCGCTCAATCAGGGGTTCGGGGTCAAACACAATCATCGCTTGCTCATGGTGAAAATGTAGTTGGAATAAATTCACAACTAAATGAAGCACAAAGTGGCTCTCGTTCAGCAGGTGTTAATAGTCAGAGCAATGCAAATTCAGCAGCAGCATCTGAAAGCATAAATCAAAGTCAATCTCAGAAAAACTCAAATAGTCAATCATTATCAGCCTCTTCATCTGTGGATTCACTACTAACCTCATCCGAATCATCCGAAATTTCTGCGTCTTCCTTTTTTTCAAGTTTTAGCTCATTTATTACAACTATAACATATGACATTATAACCACAACTACGACTATTATCACTTATGGATGGGATTTCTCAAGTGACACTGCCTTTGAAGATTTTGCCAACATTACTTCCGTTCCCGCAGCACAAACTATAGTCGTTGGAATGCCAGTTCCTCCAAGCTCCGTTCCTGCATTTGCACCGACTAGTTGTTTTCAAGTTGGTAAATTCCCCACTGAAGATCGATCCTTATACTTGGAGTGTTCTAGGAACCCAGCAGGAGCTATTCAGCCAGTTATCAGACAATGTGGGCT
Organism: Dicyrtomina minuta; assembly: GCA_949802685.1. NCBI lineage: Eukaryota > Metazoa > Arthropoda > Collembola > Symphypleona > Dicyrtomidae > Dicyrtomina > Dicyrtomina minuta. Next base: position 52,547,559 of record OX461810.1, read on the forward strand.
TAATTACCTATTTACACCTAAAATTGGACAGTGTGTTCACACTTCATCTGTCGGCCTTCTCAGAGATGATCTTGGTTTGCATGTGGGACCCAGTATCAAACAGCCCATCACAATGCCTGGGTCTCCGTCTCTTATTGGCTTCTCGGACTTTCCTGGTCTTCCAAATACATGTAGCAGCCTTGGTCTTTTGCCATTTGGGCACGAAAATCGCTTTTATTTGAGTTGTACTGAGCTTGGTGCACCAGGTAGGACAATTAATTAATGAAATCACACAATAATTAAATGATTTTCTTTTATGCATGTATCTGACAATATCACAAATAATCCAAAGTAACTGTATCTACTCTCCTTTCTTTTAGCAACTTTGTTCGGATGTCCAACTGGTTATTACTTCTGCAGTCGTAGATTGAAATGTATTTCCGGTTACGATCTGCAAACAAAACCTGGGGAACCACATATAACTGTCCCAGGTATTCTTGTCACCAAAGGATCCCCGATGTTTATTTTACCCGAGTGCATTTCCACTGGAGTCTTTGCGTATCCTGATTATCGATTTTATTACACTTGTGAAACTCAACCTGGAGAATCTCAGGTGGTCATTCCAAAATTATATCAGTGCCAAGTGGGACTTTTCTACAACTCCATCTTCCGTACTTGTACTAAGGCTTCATCGTTTTTGGGTAGAGACGTAAGTGTAAAATAAATAATTATAATAAATTTAAAGGACACATTTTTTTCCATTCAAATGACCAATTAAGCTGCAATTATTGTAGTTTGCAATTTTTTGATTTTTTTATAGTATGTCTACAATTGGGCTGGAGTTCATACTCATTGGGCTATCAGTGACCAAATGGATTTGAGGAGTGGAGTGATAGTCTCCATAGGCTCAGTGCCATTCCATGTCCCAGCTTCACCTCGGGAAGGGAAATTCTCATTAGCAGATCTCCGATATTACTATATTACGCGCCAGATCCCTAATGCTGGTCTCTCATGTAAATTATACATTTGTCACTCGGGCTTCTTTTTCAGCCCTCGAATGGGCTACTGTGTCCCGAGTTTCCTTCACGAGAACGTCCTTGCCTCAGCCAGTTACAAATTTGGAGTGGATATTGCTAGAGAAGTAAATCTGGTTTTGAGAGCAGCTCAACTTCTGGAAAACCATGACCCAAGCGTCATTTTAAGCGCAAGGCCAACTGTGGGATTCCCAGTAGCACTTCAAAATCCTAGAGCTATATTTGGAACACGTGTGGATGTCTCGTCGTTCTATATTGATCTTGCTCCTTGTAATACAGCGGGCTACTTTAGTTGTCCCGACTACGGCCACTACTATGCGTGCAAATCTAAAGGTCAATGGGGTATAGATCGAGACGATGACTCAGGGGAAACGGAGGATCATGACAACGATGAAGATGACGAAGTATACGAGCAAATCCTGTACCAATGTCCACCAGGATTATTGTACAGTGAAAGTGTTGGCTTCTGTGTAGCACCCTATGCTTTCAATAATCTTGGTTTGGGTGGATATGACAAGTACTTATGGGAAGGAAATCAAATACGGTCCAACGGTGGTCTACAAAATAATGCTGGTGTAGTGATTAGACCAGAGGCCATTCCATGGATTGTTCAGTGCCAATCAGATGGACGTTTCGGCTTAAGAGATCCTAGGTTCTACTTGAGCTGTCAGAACGGTCAACAACAAGTTTTCCTGTGTCCTACCAACACATACTTTAACAGGAAAACGGGAGCTTGTGTCCCCATTATAAAATGTGATTGTTGGCAAGAAGCTGGACTTTTGTCTAATCCTGCACCTATTATTAAAGCACCAGTAGGATTCGGTGGTGCAGGGATGGGATTAGACATTCAAATTGTATTGGATCGATCCTACCTTCAATTATTGCGAAGAGTATCGGATACCCTAGTTAAGAGAGGAGTTAAGGGAGGCTTGTCGCATGGGAAAGACATTTCCTTGTTACCTCGCCTCATTTGCTTCTGGCGTGAGATGGAAAAGCAAAGAACATTAAAATATCCGAACAAGAGTCCAGAAGATCCGTCAGATACCAATTCTAACCAATTAGGAGGAATACATCCAGTTCCCCCGATCAATAATGGAGGTCGAGGCTTAGTCCCTAACCACGGTGTTCGGCGACTTGGTTAATCCAGTGGTCAGTGGACATACTTAGCCACTGTGTCAAAAATCAAGCACAACTGTTTAAAAATAATTTGAAATAGTTGACCAATATTCCACGAGTCTTTGACTATTTGTTATACAGTAACTACAAAAACTTATATCTGTGTAGATCTAAATTAAATCTTATGTTGTATTGCTATACTATACCTTGCGAAATTCCACGCATGTGTTATATTTAAAGATCGCCAGTTAATAAATAAAATGAAATTTTTGAGGTATTGTTATTTATTGCATCTAAATTTTTATAATATTATTATTTTAACTTTATTTCTATAATCTTCAAATAAATATAAAATGACAATGACTATATTTCACTATTGACCGGGGATGCTTCCAATTTCCCTATGATTTTAATTGGATGGATATGGATAATGGATGGAATTATTGTTCCAAATAATGACAGAGAACTCATAGTAGGAGCTGTAGCTATATGCCGTTTTCATGTTTTCAGTAATACAAAAGTGGTTTCCTAATTTTCTACTTTGCCCATACACGAATTACACGATTATGTCAACGATTATAGTAAGCATTAAGGGGGGAGAGATACATGAGAATGTACTTAAGTGGCCTTGTTTATAACATAGGAAGTTGATCCATTCGACAGTAATAAATTATATTATTCGATTTTGAGATTCGTATATTGTCATCCGTCTCCGTCCGCCCCGTAAAAAATACTAAAACTAACCTAGTAGGCCTAGTACTAAATGTCGATTTTGGTCATGATTTTTATGCTCGTTTTTAGGGCCATTGCCATTATGCTTTTTATGCTAAAAAAATGTTTTTCGGATATTTTCCTGTGTAATATATTGCCAAACGTTAAATAACCTGGCGACCGCATATCAAACGTGTTTTTTTTCTTTTTCTGCTTTTTATGCTTTTCCGGTCGCCTTACACATTAGTAAAAAAAATAAAGAACAAGTGTGTAATTTGCCTGTATTTAAATTATGTGCAGCTCTCATTCGATCTAATCCATGCTGAATTTTCCTGGTAAATTGATGAAAAATAATTATGATAGTTGAAAAAAATTACAGTTAGTACAAATTATTATGTTGCAAAAGTTAGTTCAACAAAAACGATACCGTTCAATTAGTAGTATTTATTTTAGATTAGCTGTATAGCGCAGTGCATATAGATAGTATACATTTATTTTTGAATTTTAAATTAGACATTATTAATATTACTATTAGGAAAAGTTCAAAATTTAAAATGTTTTCAATATGAAAACTCCTTCATCTAAGTAGTTTCTATATAGTGCTTCCACAAGGTATACAGTACAAAGTCTCCCCGGACATTTTTATCCCCCCCCCCCCTCGGTCACTTTTCCCACAGACACTTTTCTCCGATAAGTAGCAACGGACATTTTCCCCCCAAACTCTTATTTAGGTTACTGAAGTGTACAGTGTTGTAAGATTAAGATATGATTTATGAAATGTTGGGTAATGGGAATGTGTTTTTATTTTATTCTCGCTAAATGTATTTTATCTCACGAATCTAATGCAAAATATATTAATCTATCGCAAAATTGGAATGAGCAATAATTTTAAAAAACTGAATTTTTAACTTAAAAAGTAGGAAATAAAGTTAAGTAGTTTAAACCATAATCAAATTCTGAACATTATAGTTTAGAATTTTTTAACGTTTTTTTGCATTACAATTTATTCCAAGCTTGTGGTTTAATAACGTATATTTTGCATTGGATTTGTGAGATTATGCACATTTCGCGAGAATAGAGTAAAAATATATTCTTATTACCCAACATTGTATATCACTTAATCTTACAACACTGTGCACTTCAGTAACCTTAATAAGAGTTTGGGGGAAAATGACCCCTGTTAATTATCGGGGGAAAGTGTCCACGGAGACTTTATATTCCTACAACCATAGTATGTACTTCCTAAGTAAAACCATTTCTAAAACCGCAGCTATAGTTTCTTAATTGTTTTTCGGCAAATTAGTTTGTAATATTATAATGTGATGAAAGTAAGCGTGATTTTAAATTTTTATATTTTGTTTTTAAGCTCCATAATCAAATACTATGCATTTATCGATGCCTTCAGTTAAGGGCAGAAGCTCTTCGTTGGCGAGCCGAATATGATCAGCGTGTTTATAATAAACATCTAGGTCTTCTTGGCTCAGAAATTCCATAAAAAGACCATAAGTGTAGCCCTTAATAAAATTTTCAGGGTACACATTTTTTCCAAAAGTATAAGACTGTATTTCGGGAATAGACGTATTTTTTAAATTCCCTAATTTGACTAAAACTTCCTCTATCTGCTCATCAGTAGTAGTTGGTAACACTTTCAATAGTACAACGTGGTTGATCATGATTGTAGTGGCTGTAATTATCTGTAGACACAGTATTATTCAATTTCGTGTAACGGGTCTTGTATGATCTTTCCTTTTAGTGTCAATCGTGATGTACGTGGTTTGGTTCCTGTCAGCTCGCGTCAAGTACTATCTGCAATAAACAACAATAGCAACTTTAATACTATTTGGATATTAGTTATTCCAAAGCTGAAAAAATATACTAAGGCCAAAAGAACTATAAGCACACATTATTATTGTAAATATTCTTAGAATATGCCAAGAAAGTGTTAGAATATGAGTATTAGACAGAACTTATTATAGAATTAATAAGTTAGATTCGTTTTTATGTATTCTCTGTAATGTACCTCAGAGTGACAGTACTTAATTGATAGTATTGTAAAAATAATTAAAAATGTTTAGGAAATTCAGTGTGTTTCCTCGCCAAGTTCCAAAGTTAGAATGAGATGAATGCGAGAGGGAATTATGCTTTTGTAGCTTAGCTGCCTCACCAGAAATTCTAGTGACTGGCAAAAAAGTTGTTCACATAATTACATTATACCTTATTATATACAATTGTCTGTATAAAACAACGGATAGTGCGAGTGTTGAACTGTAGCGTTGCTATAAATTGTCTAAAACTAAATACCGTATTTCCTGTTTTATACCATGGGTCTAAAATTGTACACGGGCCTGCATTACTACACGGGTATGGCAGGTCAGATTTTGAACAGTTTACGGGTCTGTAATAGTACCCGGATCTGTAATTGGCACACGGGTTTGTAATTCAATACAAATCTATGTCTTTACATGGTACCAAGTACCAGGCTTATCCATGGGTTATTTAGTCGTTTACAAGGTTTTCCACTTCGGGTTATTCTCTACAGTATAATATTTAAGCCACAAGTAAAATGTAGTTTAACCTAACCTTTAAGCGTTCGCCATTCAACCAAATTTTAAAAACGCTAACTTGAAATTATATTTAGTACACGGGCCTATTTTAATACATTTAATACACGGGTCTGGGGGATCGGAATTTTAATAGTACACCCCGTGTACTATTACAGGAAAAAAATACGGTAATTAAGTTACGTAAGAGATTCCACGTTGTTGAAGACGCATAAGACTTATTCCACGGTTTAATTGGGATGATACATAAATGACGTGACTCAAATTATGGGTCGTCCATAAAACACGGCGCAATAGAAAGGTTCAAAATGTACTTTCTAATCCAATAAAGTTCAAAATGGGACATCTACTCTCTAAATCGCAAAATGCGATATTAACACCATTTAAGTGCGAAATGTGATGTCTAGAAGTATAAAGCGTGTCATCAATCAACACCTTTAACTGAATCACCTGTGCATTTTAGTTCCTTCTACTGTTCAATACCAATAGTATTTCCAGCAAACTAGCATTTACTGAAATCTTTCTTATCGTTAGAGGCATTGCAGTATTGCACCAAGAATAAGATGTAGATATAAGATCCTGAACTCACCATATTATGCTGTATATAAAACAGGGTTTGGCCGTGGTAAATACAACTCTGGTAAATACCAGGGTAAATACCGGTTAATACCATAGGTGGTAAATACTATTTTAGTAGCACATTATACCAGTATATTGGCATATAAATTGAAAAGGTTTCAATTTTTTAGCGAGCTGGCTCCACTTACAGTTAAGCGTTGATTGAGCGAATAAATATAAATTAAATATATGTACCAATGTGTTTACTTTAAGTTGATTTGTCTACATAGCTACAGTGTACAGTTGCTATAAGTTCTGAGGCTATGCCCTATTGCTTTATTCATAACAGGAACATAGGTAGAACGTGGAAAGTAGATTTAACTTTAATCTTTAACACAGCGTGAGATACTTCCAATTTCCCTATGATTTTAATTGGATGGATATGGGTTTGGATATGGATAATGTATGGAATTATTGTTCCAAATAATAAACGAGAACTCATAGTCAAAAAAAATAAGTAGTAGTAGCTGTAGCTATATGCCGTTTTCATGTTTTCGCAGTCATACAAAATTGGTTTTCTAATTTTCTACTTTGCCCCCATACACGATTATGTCAAGGATTATAGTAAGCATTAAGGGGGAAGAGGTACATCAGAATGTACTTAAGTGGTCTTGTTTACACATTGGAAATTGATCCATTCGAAAATAATTATATTATTCGATTTTCGATTTTGAGATTCGTATATTGTCCTCCGTCTCCGTCAGCCCCGTCTTTTCAGCGGAATGATGAATAAAAAATAAAGTACTTAGAATAAACATTGATCTGTTTTGTGAATAAATTATGTTGAAAATTGAGAGACATTAAAAAATTACTGAAAGATATGATTTCGATTCGAGCAACAGGAACTGAATTGATGGACTGCCACAATTATGGAGCTTATCCAATCACATCAACCCGTTTCCGGATGTCATTGGACTCCTTCTGAGATTAACGTGTTACTTAATAAATCACTCTTACTATACTAAAATTATTTTAAGTACAAACACACGGCAATTAGAGTGACAATTGTAATTTTATGAAAATCAAAGGGGAATTCAACTTTGACTTGGAAATCCAAATCAACCATCTTATGCATTAAAGTACTTCATGGGATGGGGGGGGGGGTTCTGATTTCAATGTACATAAGAGGCTAATGCCGACTTTTTGGCACATACAATTAACTTTCTTTAAAATTTCCTTCTTTCATAACAGTGAAGATTAAACACATCCCAATAAGGCTACCATATAATATGCAAAATTTTAGTGTTGCAAAAATTAAATCTAGTTGTAAAATTTTGGTTTCTGCACCATATTGTTTTATTATAGAGCGTTTTTTGATTTTGAGTAATGTTTATTTGTTGCTTAATCCTCTTCAAACCATAACAAGAGACCATATTTTCTTATTTGTTTTAGGGATTCACTGACTCGAAACGGTCTGGTCCGGTGTCATATCCGTCCCTACGTTACTCATGCTGTGTTGGCGAAAAGTAATGTAATCGCCTTACGCATCTATTTGATTGCTTTCCAGCAGATTTGACTTTTACGTTTTAAAAATTGTGCATATGGTGGGACCAACAAAATGTGGCCTGGTATGGTCTGGTCTGGTACGGTGGAGTCGGACCAGATCAGGCCAGAACATACAATTATTGACCATATTACAAATTAACTACATATCTGCTTTTCTGTCGCGTAGGCCTCTTAATTTTTCTGACTTCGAAAGCACTTGCAGCATAGCAGATTAGGGATATCATAGTGAAACTGCAAAAAAAAATGAAAATTCAACTCATTATTATGTATGTGCATAATAATTTGTAACTTCAAATAAAAAACCATTCTAATACATACAATTTTAAATTTCATCTACCTGCATCACCACCACCTCGACGGCGCTGTCCGTTTTTCATCGACTCCGGAATATAATTCAGAAAAAATTACAAAAATAAGAACCACATTTTATGAATTTATGGTGTCGCTGTTTAAGTTTGATTTTTCTTTTAACGGGCCAATTTATTCAATATACAGAATACAGTATAATATACTGATTGCCAAACACGGAAATCTTAAAAATACAAATAATTATAATAATTGCAAGTATGCGTATGATATGTTTTAGTAGTAAGCCAGGTAAGCCTTCTTAACGAGCTGTAGTTATGTAACGAAAATCTCGCATCTTTAAGAAAATTATTTTAGGTTTTTGACGTACGTCATAAAAAACAGAACTACAGTAATAATCCAAACGGCCGATAAAATTAATTTCCTCTATCTCTGTTGTTTTCAAAGATTATTGGGGAATTATTGGGGCAAGCTAGGTTAAAAACTAAAATTCTTTGATAATTTGCAATTTTTAAAGCAATGGTTATTCTATCCCCCACGATGACAAAAACCGACCAAGGACCTACTTACATCCTTCATTTAACTTTGGTCGATGTTATTAACTACCTATTTATATTTACTCACTAGTCAGTCATTAGATACCACATTTTGCACTCCTGACGCGTGCTAGGTTCGAAATATAATTTTAAAGGCTGCTTATTCTGCAAAAGGCACAGCTATTGAGCTATGTTTAAACAAAGTTGTGAACATGTGGATACATATTTAACTGGGGGATTGGGTGATGCGGACTGGGATTTAATACATGTAGTTTATTTTTCTTACTAGTTAGCTATGTATGGATTGCTTATTACAAAATTACTACTGTATAATGATGTAACGATGTAATAATTAGAAATTGTGATCGAATAAACGCTGAAGAATGTTGAAGGACCAAAAATAGCGTAGCGGTGTGAGTCATTTGTATAAAATCTGGTATTGATCTAAATGTACTTAATTGATACAAGTAAGTTAAAAGGCACAGTTATCAGCTCGGTTTGGGGATATTTAAATCCCAATGCCTACCTCACTACCTCTACTTACCTAATAAAAATCATCACTATAAGTAGCATGGAATGGTCCGTAAATGATGTCACACAAATTATGACTCGTTTACCACCCACCCATTTCGTAACCTAAATTGCATAAACAATATTTAACATGGTATGCCATCAATCTTTGACTAATCCCACCCAACCTACTCATGGCATCATTTATGGATGATTCCCAACCCATTGAATGAAATTATGGCAGCATGGTGCACAGTGAGGAAAGCATAGCACTTCGCCACCTTACGATGTATGAGGGACACTGCGTCTGTTAGAAGGGAGCATAAAAAATACGGTTAGGGAAGCGTCTGCGTTCTGCTCAAATAGAAATCGGCGTGCAAAAGTTGAAAGTTTGAGAGGAGAGACTGAGATTTTACTTTTTGATAGTGGTTTCGTTGGTTGGCTTGTTTTGTTGTGAGTATTGTGTACAAGAAGGGTGTTTTAAACATTTAAATGCATTTAATCGAGCGAGTGATAAATTAGATTGAGTTTATTTATTTAACTGTGTGAGTGTACATATTATTCGATTAAATGACGGAACCGAATAAGATTCATTTACCCCAATTTTTCCCCGAACCACAGTCACTTTCCTCCAAGAAGGTATTTTCTATTTACATTTTGTAATACGCAGTACTTTACGTATACTTTCAAGTCTTTTGTTTTCTTTTGTTTTAGTAGTAGACTTCTGTCTTTTAAATTCTTTGTCATCCCTAAGTTTGTGAGTAAACTGGTCGGAGTTGATAATCTATGTAGTTGTTACTTTGAATGAGTCAGATTTCCGATTTGAATTTCTTTTATTTTGAAAAACGAATAAAACTATATTTTAAATATGATGGTTTTTTTTGTTATGATATGAATGATGGTTACATTTGTATGATCAAACAGTGTATTTCTACTATATTTGGGCAAGAAGGTAGTTGCAAGTAAATATTTGAATTTTTCAAGTACAAAGTATATTGTCAGTTTTAGTATTTTTGTGACGTGATGTCAAGTCATTGGGATTTCTCGGATACTACTAGAATATCAAATATTGTAGATAACATGTAATAGTGTATCAAGTGTTATTCTCAATTCTAACATACTGCGAACTGTTAAAAAAATACAAGTTAAGTTTTGAAGTTTACTTTAGGATACTGACTGTTGACTGTTGTACTTTGTTCACAAATCACAATTGTTATTTCGTTTGTGATTGTGAAAAATGGATTGTGCACAATCACAATACCCATCACAATCACACAGCAGCAAACAAGATCAAACATGTTTTTCCACTCGCCACTAACGAAGGTTTTGTGAACAATCACAATCTTTCACAGTTAAACTCTTAGCCTGCTAAACTACATTGTGAACAATGTAAATTGTGAATGTTTTGTGATCTTAGAATCACAAATATTCACTAACAAAATACAACAGTACTTTAGGAGATAATAATTGCATGAAGAATTTTTAAATGACATTGACATTGCCCATTCTTTTTTTGGTATTTGTTTGAATTTGCAGTATTATTACAATAAACTTTTAACATTATTCTGATATAGCGTTCACTCCTTCAACAGTTTGATGCTTATGACTAGTTCCAATTGAGTATGTTATGCTTAATATAAAATAATGAATAATGAATTTGCTAGGAATTATTAAAAGACAACTGTCGACTGTATATTATAATGTCGCTTTGGTTGAAGTGGAGGAGAGTCCTTCTATGTATGTCAATTTTACAACAGCTAAAATCAGTCTAACTTTAATTGTTTTGCAGGATCGAGACAAAAGAAACCTTCGGTATGTTCCGCCTGCTCCAAGACCACATCATATTCGCTCAGCGCCAACTCAAACTAGACTTATTCATTCACGATCAAATGATTTTCATGACTTGGATAACTCATTTCATCTCCTATCAACCAGCAGTGGAAACGGAAGTTCGCAGACATTTTTCCGACAGTTTTTCGAGATACAAGAAAGGCTCGGCTTTGGTTCATTTGGGGATGTTTTTAGAGTAAAGTCACGGTTGGATGGAGCGGAGTTTGCCATCAAAAAATCTCGTAAAATGTATACTGGAGAAGGAGATAGGTAATACAGCAACTGCCGTTTTAGTTTTTTGTGTTCTGCTAGTTTGTTGCCCATGGTGCTTTGTAAATATATTTTTATTATTTATGAATTTTAAATGTAAGTATACTTACTATTTAATTTAGGTCTCGACAGCTTAGAGAAGTGCAACGCGTAGTAAACATTCCTCAAAATCTCCATTTAGTTGAACTGGAAAGAGCATGGGAAGAGGATGGTCACCTCTATCTTCAAATGGAATTGTGCCAAAAGTCACTTAATCAAGAAATTGAAGATTTTGCTTCAAAAGGCGACTCAAACCGGAGCGAAATTGAAGTGAGTATTTTTTACTTAAAATTTTATAATGTGCTCACGCTTACGAACAATTTTGGAACTGTTTGTAAGTGGAGGTTGATGAAAAAGCATTCATGAAGCATTTCAGTGGGATGAAGTGTTTCATATCTTTGTTAAAGTGAAAACAAAATCGCTATCGCCTAACCTAACCCATTTATTCATTTGATTTCCAATATTTTCAGACTTGGAATGTTCTCATTGACATGTTGTTGGCATTACAACACTTACATAAGCATCGGCTAGTCCACATGGATGTCAAACCTGACAATATCTTTTTGACTATGGATAATCCTCCTGTGTACAAATTAGGGGATTTTGGCATTGTTGTTTGTCTTGAGGAACAGGTAAGTTATTCATGGCCAGGCATATTTTAGTAATTTTAGCATCGACTTCGAGTCATAATCACATGTATGAAACTACGTGAATAAGAGTTAAATCCATTGTGGAAATTGCAGCAAGATGTATCCGAGTTTTCCGACGGCGATTCCAGATACTTAGCTCCTGAAGTAATTCAAGGTCATGTAAGCACCAAAGCAGACGTTTTTAGCCTTGGTTTGACGATACTTGAAGTTGCTTGTCATGTCGATCTTCCTAAAGGAGGGGAGCTGTGGCATCGGCTCCGATCCGGTGGAGACTTGCCAGACCCTTGCGATAAATGTAATATTTGTTTTACATATCAGTCTATAATCTATTTGCTATGCATGCATACACTACTTAATATTTTTACCATTTTGCGAATGTGTTTTTTGTTTACGGCGTTATGCATTGCTTTACTAGTGGTCCCCCATTCATTGGAAAGGGTGCTCAAGCTTATGATAGAACCTGATGCGAGTCGAAGGCCAGAGGTGCATGATATTTTAAATTTACCTGAAGTCAGAAAACATTGGAGGCGTAGATATTGGACCCTAACTAGTGCCATTGTAAGGAGAAAATTATATGCTTTATCAAGAATATGGCAAGCTTTTCTTAGTTTTTTGACGTCGTTAATTTTCTTCGCAAAAAAAAAGGATAACCAGGATAAAGCTGCATCTGTGAAGGATTGTAGAGCAACTCCAGAGCCCTACCCTGTAGAGAGACAAGCTCGTACTGTTCCTGATCTTTTGCTCAATGATACTTCGTTTTCGGATCGTAAGTTGACATTTGCTGAAATAACCACACAGTATCTACTTTTAGCTTACATTCATTTGTTGTGATTTTCTAAACCGATGAACGGATGAAGTGCACCGTTATCACGTTATCAGTAATTCTTTATATTTTCTTTTTCTAGTCGACGACGATCCTCTTCCTCCTACAAGCCAAAGGTCTACGCCTATATTTGCTTCCACTCCGATCTCTCACTCCAAAACAAAGTCTGCAGGGTATGTTTTATACTGCTTTACTTTAATTGCCATTGAATCGCGATTTTTAATCTCAGCTCTAATTTTGCCAATGAATTTAAATTTGTTTAGGCGACTTCGAAGTGGGAGAACGTCTCGTCAAGGCTCAGACGGAGAAGTGCGTCCTGTTGGGAGCCCTACGTCTAGGAACTTACTGAAAGAGTTCGAAGCTGTTTCAGAGTAGAAGAGGACGTTATTTTTCTACGTTTCGTATTTAGAATCCAAACAGCGTCGTTTTTCGTAACGGTCTAGTACATATTATGATTATGTAGATTTTATTGAAAGTTGTATAAATCTTGTTCATACTATTGCGTAGCAACTAAGAAGATATTGCATGTATTTAATCATGATATAGGAACTAATATCAATCGAATTATGAAATAAGTACCTAAAATTGTAATAGTATATTTCTATCAATAATCATTTATGTGTGCAAAACTTACTTGGTTTTTGCAGTAGCTTCGAAGCCCTAACCTACCTTACTACAATAATACATGGATTTCTGCCATTAACATTAAATAATGTAATTCCTGAAAACGTATTTCAAAGTCACGATTTAGTCACTTGTATAAAAAAATGATTTAGCTATCACGTTTAAAAAAATTCATATGCATCTCTGATGAGCTTTCCTTAATATTTTTGTTTTGATTATTACTCACTAAAGGGAATACAATGTAAAGTGGAGACTCATTCCGTGATCAGTTTTAATTTTTATATCTCTATGGATTCAAACGCTTAAGATTTTATAAACGTACCTACGAATTTGCAGAAGTAGGGTTGATGACTAAATAATTATCAAAATGAATTAATAATGATAAAAACTGAATTGATCTTGATATCTATTTGAAACAGAGGTGGCCTTAAGAGGAGATTAATCTTTTATGTAATTCTTCATTATTGTTATTAATAAAAATATCAATAATTATAGGGCTAGAAGAGGATTAGTCCAATATACATAGGTATATACATTTTTCGTATAAAGCTAATTGCCTATATTAAAATATCCGTAGGTGTGAAGCAATAAGCAATTTTGTCAGAGTTGTAGTAATAGTTATATTTTTGATCCTGAAATATTTAAAATATATATATAATTATATACATATTATACATAATGCGTATTTATTTAGTGATTATCAAGGCCTGTGTGAAAATAGAAACTGTTGGGCATGTTTTCATACGTTATTGTTGCTCAGTCACATATGTCTAATAAAACCATACAATAATATACTAGTGCATAACCTCTTTTCTATGCTAATTATTTTAATGTTGAATTGTCGTAAAATTTTATATTACATTTGGATATGATAAAGTCTAGAGTCTACACGCCTTGAATGAAATTAATTAGTATACATTTTTATTATACTCTCCGGCTAAGAGTGTGAATACAGTGTATGTAGGTAAATTTAAAATCAGTAATGAAATAATGAAACAGGCCTGCGCTACTAGCCGTCGCCTGATGAAACTCAATTGTATGCTTATACTTAGCTATTATACTCTTTTTTTTGTTAAAGAAGTCACATTTTAAATTATTTATTATTTACTGCGCAAAAAATTTGTTGTCTTATGTTTAAAAAGAATGATATATTAAAGAAACCATAATATTGTTATAAACAGTGAAGGACTAAATTGTTATATTTTGAATGGAAAGCGTATTTTATATTTACTGACTGACATACATAATATAGTTTTTTTGACATACAATTTGATGATGATACATTTATAGTACGTGCCTACGAAGCAAAGTCGGTAAAATGCGACCGACTTTGCTACTTCATTCAATGATTGTCAAGTCAATCCTGTCCTGTCATATACCTATAGTCTACTTCGTGCATATTTACCTCAAAATCTAATCGGAAGAGTTCTTGAAAAACCTTGAGTTTCTTTGCCTCCTCATTCAATCAGAATAATAGACGGGGGAACGAGAACATGTAGGTATTTCAAAACCAATAGTGGAGCTCTAAAGAATTCAATAGACCTTGAACTAGAATACCTCAATAAACCAATACCTGAGTGTCTATATTTACTTACTACAATTTCGTATTTATAAGCAAGCAAAAAACTACAAAAGCTATCGCGAGACATTCATGCATGTAATTATATTGCGTTGCCAACAGGTAGTTATTGTATATATTACCCACGTTTTCGACGTTTGAATTTGTGTCGTTATGCTCCCGTTAAGGTGCAATCAGTACATACTGTCTATAATACGATGTTTTCAACAAATGTAAGTTGGAAAATATGGCATTTCCAGTTATTCAATTCAAAGTACATATACATACCTATGTTACAAAAATAATCTATTGTGCATATCTACTCTGTTGTGCTTTACGAACCAATTCCTAATTTAATTTTTAACAGTATTTTATGGAAACATACAAGTCGCGTACCACCAATTGATCTGAAGCAAAATGCTCTTTAACACATTAAATAGGCAGTGCCGGTGCCGGTACCGGTAATGATAAATGTAGAGTAAATAGAATACGCTTAACTCCCATGATGACATTATGGTTGGTTTTTTTAATTTAAGAGACATTCAAGTAAACTTGGTTGCAATTGTGACAAAATCGATTATGCGGGAATGGAAAGGTCACATATTTACTATTATAATGACATTTGTTTCGGAGTTTCCAGTTCGTATATACATTAAATTTTAAAAAGTTCAGATAGTTTATTAAATAAATTTCTCTCGTATTAGTAATCCTAATCTTGTTAATAATAAAACATTATACTTGCTTTTGATAGACTCAAGTGTAATCTCTCTCCTTCCTATGCGAATAAATTGTCATTTGTCCTTGCAATGCATCAATGTAGGAATAATAGAGGAAGCAGCTGGGACAGAGAAAGTTCTAAAGTATAGGGACTCATAAACGTAAAAGAAAAGCCTCTCATTTTATAACACATGTGAGCCTGATGGCCAACAACAACTCTTTAAAGGTGACTAGGTGTGAGGAATATTTACTGTTAGAGTTGGAAGCTTGGGATGACACGTGTGCATGCGTGGATCCTAATGGTGTCCAACGAACAACTTGGTACATATAGTGCAAGCCAGCCCAGCCAACAACTAACTTTACTAGTTAGTAGTAAAAGCAGATTCAAGTGCTTGGGTATATCTTCAGGGTATATGCTTACATTCATATGCTACCCAAACGGAAAGAAAGAAATACAATGGCTGAAGCTGAAGCCGATCTTCTCCCACTTTTATCCTTTAAAGTGCACTATGTATGTACCTCTACCATCATAGCATATCTGACACTGACAAGCCTTAGTCACACTCACTATAGTCTAGCCAACAGTACCTTTTAACTTCGTATGAGACTTTTGTGGAGTCAAACTGATGGTGGATGCTACGTTAATGTATTATGTTGTATAAAGGTTGTATACACCAGTCGTACTGTACTTTAATGATGTTGAGTCTTTGAGAAATAAATGGTACATAGGTAGGACTGTAGGTAGCTATTTTTGACAACTAAAGCAAAAGCAATATAAGTAGGTAAATAAGTTATTTAAATAGCTATGGATTATAAATGGAATGGAAAATAGAAACTCGGAAAGCACCTCAAAAATAAAATCTCACACACTATACTTAAGTGCGTACATCTGCATAACTTCACAAATGAACTAAGCTCTGATTCCGATATTATGTATACTGTTAAAACTATTTGTAGTAAATATCCATTAAATACTGAAATTTTAATACAATATTATGATTATGTCCTGTGTACCTTATTGATCGTGAATAAGTACATTTAACGTAAAGTTAATACTGAGGATGGATTTTTTGTAAATTATTCGTTTCCAAAATGAAAGCTTGGAGAAAATAAATAATAGAAGAAGAAGGTATATTGAATTCAGTTGCGTCTCTGAGTTTCGAAATTGACGCAGAGCTTTGACTTTAATATTAAAATTGCAAAAGGTATTATATATTGTTTCCTGAAAGCTTGGAATTTACTTTTTTTGAGCGTGTGTGGAGAATACCTTGGGCCTTGGGGAGCTG
The DNA here is from genome assembly GCA_949802685.1 of Dicyrtomina minuta. Taxonomy (NCBI): domain Eukaryota; kingdom Metazoa; phylum Arthropoda; class Collembola; order Symphypleona; family Dicyrtomidae; genus Dicyrtomina; species Dicyrtomina minuta. The sequence continues at coordinate 52,564,233 of OX461810.1, forward strand.
ACGTATGATTCAGCTCCATGTCTCCTGTCATCTTTTGTCAGTGTGTATATAATATTATTATAGGAATTATTATAGGGAGGTTTAGCCCTTGTTTTAAAGTCGTGTGGAGCAATTGTCTCGAAGTCTCGACAGATTTCTTTTAGCCGAGATATAATAAGAAAATGAAAACGAAGACAGTTGTTGATGTTGCTACGAAGTTTTTCGTCTGACTATCTCCTGTAATCTGATGAGGATCTGACGGAATTCTGAAAATCAGAATCAGACTTGTTGTTCTGTCCTGTCTGTTTCTGCTTCGGTTCTTGTGGTCTGGTGGTCGTATTCTTGCTCTTATTCGTATAAATTCGTATTTATTATCTATATGTGGTCTTTCACTTCTGCTCTTCTCTTTTGTGAGTCTGTGAGTAAATTCTCTTAATGCTCAGAGCTACACAGATCTTCATTCTACTGCTATTTTCTGCACCGTGTATAACAAGAGCATTCAGTTTCCCCGTCATCCGTAATCCGTATTGGATCCGTAGCCCGTAGTCCGTCTCCGTAGAGTTTCATAAAGTTTTCATGTAGAAGTTCTTCTCCGTTTTCCACACATGAAATCCAATCATCGACAGTAGTAGTGTGTTAAGCTATCCGCAACGTACATCGATTTCCCGTGTTAAATGGATAGGGCCCCTTCATGACGTCCCGTCCAATTCTGTCTAGTGGGTAGAGAGGAGCGCGCCTTAATACAAGGCTACAGTCCCTCCAGCACGCACGACAGCATGCTATGCTGGAGGGATAGGGCCCTTCCAGCAGCACTGGAAAAGAGAAAGGGTCAAGTTCTGGACACAGCACACTATTCTCTAAGCCGTTAGTATGGCTCAGAGGCTAAAGAGCCAGACTTAGGTGTAGGTAGGTATAGGCTATAGGAATAGGTAGGGACGAGTCCAGCGATCGAGTGGTGGCGGCGGCGGAGATGGAGGTGGTGGTGGAGGAGGTACCGGGGGGTGCAGCGTGGTTTTTTTTCGCGAGGGGTGGCTGCACAAAAGGGGGTTAAGGGGGTGGAGGGAGATTGACTTTTCCTTATAGGATCTCCCATCCCCTCCACTTTAAAGAAAAATTTAAATTAATTAATTTAATTGTTTTTTTTTAAATTTTTTTTCGCAATTTTTGCGACTTTAAAATTTAATTTAAAATGTAAAGCAAAGGTAGTATTTGAGGAAAATGGAGATGATAAAAGTGGTAGAGAAGGGAGGGATGGAGAAGAGCGGAGCTGGTGGGAGTTGTGGAGGGTGCAGAGTTGGAGGAGAGCGGAGCTGGTGGGAGTTGTGGAGGGTGCAGAGTTGAAGGAGAGCGGAGCTGGTGGGAGTTGTGGAGGGTGCAGAGTTGGAGGAGAGCGGAGCTGGTGGGAGTTGTGGAGGGTGCAGAGATGGAGGAGAGCGGAGCTGGTGGGAGTTGTGGAGGGTGCAGAGTTGGAGGAGAGCGGAGCTGGTGGGAGTTGTGGAGGGTGCAGAGTTGAAGGAGAGCGGAGCTGGTGGGAGTTGTGGAGGGTGCAGAGTTGGAGGAGAGCGGAGCTGGTGGGAGTTGTGGAGGGTGCAGAGATGGAGGAGAGCGGAGCTGGTGGGAGTTGTGGAGGGTGCAGAGTTGGAGGAAAGCGGAGCTGGTGGGAGTTGTGGAGGGTGCAGAGTTGGAGGAAAGCGGAGCTGGTGGAGGGTGCAGAGTTGGAGGAGAGCGGAGCTGGTGGGAGTTGTGGAGGGTGCAGAGTTGGAGGAAAGCGGAGCTGGTGGGAGTTGTGGAGGGTGCAGAGTTGGAGGAAAGCGGAGCTGGTGGAGGGTGCAGAGTTGGAGGAGAGCGGAGCTGGTGGAGGGTGCAGAGTTGGAGGAGAGCGGAGCTGGTGGGAGTTGTGGAGGGTGCAGAGTTGGAGGAGAGCGGAGCTGGTGGAGGGTGCAGAGTTGGAGGAGAGCGGAGCTGGTGGGAGTTGTGGAGGGTGCAGAGTTGGAGGGAAGCGGAGCTGGTGGGAGTTGTGGAGGGTGCAGAATTGGAGGAAAGCGGAGCTGGTGGAGGGTGCAGAGTTGGAGGAGAGCGGAGCTGGTGGGAGTTGTGGAGGGTGCAGAGTTGGAGGGAAGCGGAGCTGGTGGGAGTTGTGGAGGGTGCAGAATTGGAGGAAAGCGGAGCTGGTGGAGGGTGCAGAATTGGAGGAAAGCGGAGCTGGTGGAGGGTGCAGAGTTGGAGGAAAGCGGAGCTGGTGGAGGGTGCAGAGTTGGAGAAGACAGATGGAGTAAAGCGGAGTTGGTAGAAAAGGCCAAGACGGAGGGGAGCGGAGTTGCTGGAAGTGGTGGAGAAGGCTGAGGTGGAGGAAACCGAGATGGAAAGGAGTGGAGATGACCGAGATGGAGGAAAGCGGGGTTGGGGGAGATGGCCGAGATAGAGAAGGGCAGAGTTGATGGAGGAGACCGAGATGGAGGGGAGCTGAGTTGGTAGAGATCGAGGAGGGTGAAGTTGGTGGAAGTGTTGTAGGAGACGAAGGCAAAGGAGTGAGGGTATGGTGGTGATGAAGATGGCTTAGGAATGTGAAGATGGTGGAAATTTTGGTAGATGCTAGGGTAGGGAAGATGATGAAAGTGGAGTGGGAGACAGAAGAGTGAGAGTGTAGTGGTGGAGATGGGATACGAAAGCGAACGAGGTGGTGTAAATGATGGACAAGGCTAATGTGGGTGAATGCGAAGATTGTGGAAGCAGTGTGGGAGACGTATATAGAGAAATGCGAAGATAGTTAAAGTGGGGGAGTGAAGTAGTGGCGTTCGAAATGGTTTAAGTGGCAAATGCAAAGCGCTTCTGAAAGTGGGGGGGGGGGGGGAGGTTGGGAGAAGCAATAATAAAATAGAAATGGTGAGGAGCAGAAGATGGAGTAGGATTTAAAATTAAGATGCAAATATCTAAAGAATAATGTATGAACTTTGGATGAAAAAATAATATTAATTAATTAATTTCTATTTCGTATGACAAATTCATAAATTGGAAATACAACATATCTGTGATCAAGACTTTTTTTATTCATAAAAGCACGTATTCAATATATGTACACAATTTTAAGTAGTGTTAAATTAAATTATGCCTGTAAGAAATCAAAACCAAATGTACAAAATTTTAAATATTTTACATTAAATTATGTAATTGTTCATATACAATTTCAAGAAAGTAATTCTTCCTCAAAATCTCTCCATCGTCAAAACAATCTTCACAAACAACAATTTCATCGTAATCCAAATACTGAAAACAACGAAAAGCTGGTCCGTTTTCTTGATTTCGAATTTCATTCGCAGCAGTAGGACGCATGGCTTCTTCTCCACTGCACAAGCAGCATTCAAATGTATAAATATCGGCAAACAGTGTATTCCAGTTGGCCTTTGTCTTCACGGTTCGAGGAGAATCCTTTTCACGAGTATCAGAAGAGTCAACAATAGCCTGATGAAGTGGGAAACAACGTCCGCAGTACGAAAACCATCCAAAGCCAAAGGGTTCAACTCCACGTCGAATACCTTGACAGTAGAGATATGAATATCCGCAATCCCTGCACTTTAGAGGAGGCAACACAGAAGCTGCAGCTCTGATGGTAGCTGCTACATCTATTCAAAATAAATTAAAACCTTATGACATTATAACTCCAAATTAAAAAGTTTACAAAAACCAGAAGAATTAAATACCCGATATTGACTCCGTCTCCAGCCTTGGACGTTTACTTGAAACCAAAGTTTCGGGAACAATAGCATCTGGTGGTGTAGATTCAGCTTCCAAGTCAATCACCTCAAAGATAGTAGTACGTCTGGATGGGGTAGGAGGAACTACAACTTCCGCAGCAATAGCAGTTCTTCTCGTTGGAGGAGAGTCTTCTTCCAAATCAATCAATTCTGGAACAACAGCACCTCTTACTGGAGTCGGAAATGAGAAAAGAGTTGGTACTTCGCGGTCTTCAATCGTACACATGATGAGAATTTCTTGAAACTTTAAGCAGAAGCAAAAGTGAAGGAACATTTACTATCAACAGTGAAATTGAAGTAAAGACAGTTTGAAGCAGCCACCTTTTTATATGCAATTTGAAATACAGCGGACGTAAAAGTAAGCACCAATTTCTTGGAAACTAAAGTCTTATACGTTTTTAAGTTAAAAATAGAAGGATTAGTAGTTGACCTTAAACGTTTTAAGGATTATAAAAGACATACCTGGGGTTGAAAAAGTCAATTTGAATTATATTTACTTTACAACGAATTGCGGATTACAAAGTTCAACCTAAAGTATGAGTAAAAATAAACAGAACTAAACCAGTTTTTTTATTGTACCAAAAATATAATTCATTTCATTTGATATTTTGACGAGTGAACACTGTAGTGTAAAAGATTTACCATGGATTCAAAAAATAGTGAACCACCTTGTAAAGGCTCAAGACTCAAAAATCCGAAACGTACACTTGATCTGGCTCCTGAAAACAGTGAATCCAAACGCCCAAGACTTGAAATTTTGAAACGAGCACTTGATCTAGCTTCTGAAAATAGTGATTCTAAACGTCCAAGACTTGAAATTGTTAATGGTAAGTAACTAAAATTAAGTAACTACAATTAAAATTGCAATTATTAAGTGTGGTGTTTTACAAGATTTTTACTACAAGATTGAATAATTCATTTAACTTTTTTGTTGTTTACCAGTTGATTCCTCTTGTAACCATGATCAACAACTACCCTTTGATGAAGCTTTACAAAATGAAAATGAAGACGCATTATGCATTCAGGGTGTGGAAACGTATGAAAAAGAAGTTGAAGTTGAGGAAAATGACTTTTGCGATAAGAATATGGCGCAATTTGAACAAGAAGTGGAAGAAAATAATTTTTGTGATACGAATATGCAAAATTACGAAAATAAAGAAGAATCAAAGAAATTTCAAGCACCATCAGAAGACGATGTTCTTTTCCTTGGGATTGGAAACAATAACGCTACTGAAAACATAATTCCAGAGTATGTACATTTTGTTAATAACATCCGGTCGACTTTATTTTGCCCTGAGTGTATGGTTCAACTATTAGACAAACAAACTGCAGATAAACATATGTTTTCAGTACATAGTGACATGTTCAACTCTGTACAATTTGGCGGTGGTCGTATCGATCATAACATTCACTTTGAACTGAGAGAGTCTTCGTTTAAATCTGCTGTCAACATGTATACGGCTAATTTGAAAAAGTACAAGTTCACAAGTCCTGTAGGATTAGTTACTGCAACACATAAGCAAGTAAAGTCGATACTTAAAAATGAATTGAAATCAAAACGAAGCTTGAAAGTCATAATGAAGATGCAAGTGTTTTTTGAACTCAATGATAATATAGAAGAAAAGTGGATTTCGTCGTATGCTCATTTTTTTCTTCATAAAACTAATACAAATAATGTCATCAAGGCTTGCATTGGAAAAATTTTGCATCAGATTGATTCGTTTTGTGAGGGAGGGTCTGGATTTACAGTACAGAAAATCAGTGAATTTAATATTCTTTGCATGAAATTTAAACCATTTCGCGGCGGTACATATATGACATTACCACCTTTACTAGCTAAAAAACGAAATTGTTTAATAAACGTTAATAATAGTGCAAACAGTGATGTCAAATGTTTCGTGTGGTCAGTTTTGGCAGCTGAGCAAAACATCCAACGCTTATCAAATGCAACAAATATTGAAAAGTATCGTAAGAAAGAAAAAAAGCTAAATTTGAATGGCTTGCAATTCCCAATGACAGTTAACCAAATTCCAAAATTCGAAAAACAGAATCCAAGATATAAAATAAATGTATTTTCATATGAAGATCATGGGGAAACTGAGCAAAATTTAAAATCAAAAGATGATGATATGTTAGATGAGATTTACAATGAAATTAATCCATCAAATGCAAGAAATAGAATCAAAGAAAGTAACCAAGCTAAAAAACTGGCTGAAATAATACATAACAACATGGCGCCAATTTATATATCAACAAACAAAAATCCTAGTAGCATTGATATTGATTTACTTTTAATTGACAGTAACGACAAAGAGCATTTTGTTGCTATAAGACCGGACAATGGCCTTGGCACTTTGCTTGGTGTCAATGGAACCTGCCTAAAATATAGATGCCGATACTGTCTGCAACAGTTTGAGGGAATAACTACACTACACAATCACACCCAGTATTGCGCAGCTTTTGGTGCTCAAAAAGTTATTTTTCCAAAAGAAGGAGATAATAAATATTCGTTCACTAATTATAGTTATATGATTCCAATTCCTTTCGTTATTTACGCGGATTTTGAGTGTTATTTAGAAGATAATGAAGATGACACACTTGATACAAAAAAGAAAATTCCTGACAACCATTGGTTTAAGTTTCAGGACGGTAAAACGTCTGGTTCAACTAAATACAAGCAAATTCATAAACCCTGCGGATACTCTTGGAGATGTGTTGATGAAGATGGAAAAACTCGACATGCAGTAAAATATCGTGCTACTGAAAAAGATGAAGATGTTGCCCGAAGGTTTATACGAGAAATTACAAAATACTGTAAAGATTTAAAGCTTGTAATGGAAACTAAATATCAAAAGTATCAACATGTAAAAAACATGATATTTACAAGTGCCGATGCAGATATACCAATTGATAAGTGTTGGTTTTGCGATAAAACAATTTCAACTAATGAAGCAGTACGTCATCATTCACATTTTAATGGCAAATTTGTAGGCTATGCTCATAAATCATGTAATATTAACGCTAAAATATCTTATAAGGTACCAATTGTAATGCATAATTTTTCTTCTTATGACTGTCACCCTATAATGAAAGTGCTTGATGATGATTGTGTTAAGAATCCAGAAGTTATCGCTTTGTCTACTGAAAAATTCATTAGTATTTCAATGAACAGTAATATTGTTTTTATAGATAGTTTGAAATTTCTTAATTGTTCTCTTGAAAAACTTGTGACGCAACTTCGAGGTGAAGGTGATGATAAATTTAATGTTACAAAACAATTTTTTGATGAATGGGATAAAGGTTTAGCTACAAAAAAATTTGAACTATTATTGCAAAAAGGTGTATATCCTTACAACTTTGTTAAAACAGCTGAAGATTTTAATTACAATCGTTTGCCTCCTAAAGAAGCTTTTTTCAATAATCTAAGTAATGAAGATATTTCTAGTGAAGAATATTTGCATGCTCAAAATGTTTGGGAATCATTTGGATGTGAAAATATGGGAGACTATCATAATTTATACTGTGGGTTGGATGTTGCGTTACTTGCTGATGTCTTTGAAAACTTAAGATGTATGTTTTTAACTAAATTTAAATTGGATCCAGCTCAATATTTAACTCTCCCTATGATGAGTTGGGATGCAGCTGTAAAATTTAGTGACATACACTTAGACTATATTAAAGATGCAAATATGCACATGTTTATTGAAAGTGCAATTAGGGGTGGACTAGCTAGTGGTGGCTCTATAAGAACTGCTACTGCTAACAATAAGTATTTAGGGGAAGATAAATATAACCCTTCTGAACCTGAATCTTATATTTGGTACCTTGACGCTAACAATTTATATGGAACCGCTTTATCTTCGAGTTTGCCTACCGATAATTTCAAATTTCTTTCTGAAAAAGAAGTAGAGACATTTACGACCGATAAAATATTAAATTTAGATGTAGATGATAGTGTTGGATATTTGATTGAAGCTGATTTTCACATTCCTGAACATCTTCACGATAAATTTAATGATTTTCCTATTGCCCCAATCAAACGCAATGTAAATTTTGATGAACTATCTTCCCACCAGGAGACGCTGTCTGAAAAATTAAATGTTAACAAAGCAAACTTTAAAAATGAAAAACTTATAGCTGACTTACATCCTAGAAAAAAATATGTTCTTCATTATGAAGAATTGCAAGTGTATTTACTATGTGGGGCTGTGTTAGACAAAATACATAGAATACTTTCTTTCAATCAAAAACCATGGTTGAAGGAATTTATTGCATGGTGTACAGAAAATAGGAAGAATGCTAAGACAACATTTGAGAAAGACTTTTGGAAGTTAATTGTTAATTCGTTGTATGGTAAAAGTATTCAACAAATGCGTGATAGGTTAAACATAAGAGTTGTAAAAACTGTAACACAAATTCTTCAGTATGTAAAAAAAGCAACTTTTAGTGATTACAAATTTATATCAGAAACATTAGGCTTATGTATAATGAAAAAAACTACTTGTAAACTGAACAAACCACTGTATACTGGTGTGGCTTGTTTAGGTAAAGCTAAAAAAATAATGTGTAAATTTCATTACAAGCACATGAAACAGTTTTTTGAAAATTTAAGATTTGCGTATTTTATTGTTGGTAAAGATGTATATGAGCATATGATTAGTACCCCAGAGATAAAAGATATGTTTGACTTGAGTGGATTTTCTAAAAACAGTACTAACCCACATTTTCAAAAATTAAATTTACATGATAATACTAACAACAAGGTTCTTGGGAAGTTTAAAGACGAATGCCCTGATAAACCTATTTATAAATTTATATTTTTGAAACCTAAAATGTATGCTTATATTGATAGTGGAGATAAAGTAAGCATGAGAGCAAAAGGTGTTCCTACTTCGTATGTTCGAAAATATCAAAAGTTTGAACAATATGTCGACGTTTTTAATAATGATACTGAAACGTCAGTTACAACTAATTGTATCAGATCTAAAAATCATCAAAATGTTACTGTGGAAATTACAAAAAAAGGATTAAATGCACTTTGTACTAAGCGTTATAATGTAAATAGAAATGAAACATTAGCCTATGGACACTGTAAAATAAGACGTTTAAATTAAAAATACGTTAGAAATTGTTTTGTGTAAGTATTGTAAGTACATACAAATGAATTGTTAATAAAAATTTCAAAAAAATATAAAACTAGTTGGCATTATTTATTTGGTTTTAGTTTAAAATAATTTGTCATCATGGAAACTTATACAGTTGATTGCTCTCTCTCCGCTCCTTTTAATATGATTGTAAGCGGTCCAACGCAGAGTGGAAAGAGTATACTTACACAAGAAATAATACAGCGACGAAACGAAATAATATTTCCAAACGTAAAGTACGTTGTATACTGCTATGGAATTAATCAACCACATGTTTTTCGAGAAATGAAAACTAAAATACCAGAAATTCAGTTTCATCAAGGTCTACCTAAAGAATACGGAGACGACCTTTTAAATCCTTACTTATATATTTTAGATGATATGATGGAAGAGGCATCAAAATCAAAAGAAGTACTTCAAGCATTTGTTAGAGGTTCACATCATAGAAATTGTTCGATAATATTTATTACTCAAAACTTTTTTCATGAAGGTCTAAGACCATTAACAATAAATGCAAGATATATGGTACTGTTCAAAAACCCAAGGGAGACTCAAGTTGTCAATAAAGTGGGATGTCAAATGAACTGTGGAAAAAAATACTTGACTATGGAAGATGGATACCGTCAGTCGGTAAATCGACCTCATGGATATTTATTTATAGATTGTAGTCAAGGACAAAATGATAATTTTAGATTGAGAAACAATATTTTTCCAGACTTGGATTGTGTTTTATTTACAAAAGCATAAAAATAATACATAAAACCTTCAATTCTTTTTAAAATAATTTGTATGATATCGTTGAATAAAATTGAAATCCTTGTAAGACAAAACAATTTTGTTACTTCCTTGCATGAAAGTAATTTCTTGGTTGGCACAATCATTACATTTTTCAGTTATAGACACAAAAACAGACTGATTTGAATTAGTAATCGATTCATCGGGAATGCATAAATTACATTTGTTTGTTTTAGGCTTAGTAAAAACAGGAATGTTGTGAATGGGATTGACTTTTTTCAAAGTATTTTTCGGTTTTGATTTTGAAGAATGTTTTTCGTCCAACTTCAAGTTCTTACTTAGTTTACGTGACAAACTTGATTTAGATTGTCGTTTTTGTTGCTTTTTCAAAGTCTTCCCAATGTTCTCTTCAGAAAGTTGTGTCTCTGCTTCAAGTATGTGAACAGGAGCGACTCGTTTAGTGACTGCAAGTCCCTGTATTCGACTTGGAGTAATTTGTACATCCTCTTGCATGCCTTGCCCTTCATCAGGTACCAGCTCAGTAGATGGTGATTGTGAAACTTCAAGTCTAATTGTGTCAATAACAGCTTTTGGCTGCATCAGATTCCAATCCCAATTGCCACAAATGTCAAATGAATCTTCTGGAAATGCACCTGCAGCAGTTAAAACAATTTTATTAGGTATGAATAAGGAAAAGTACTACATGGGAAGGGTTGGGGTTTTAGTTACCCCTCTCCTTTATTTACAGCCGCCGCCGCCGCCGCCGTTACTTTTTATGTCAAAAATTATATGTTTAAAATGTACACTTACCTTTCCATGAAATTTCTTGCTGATCCGACAATCTAATTTTTTGAGTTTCCATAGCAGTATTATTAAAGTTTTTACAATGAGTATGCTGAAGTTTAATAAAGTTAGAGACTTGTTTCTCTTCAAAAGTTTTAGAAAGAATGAATACTCAACATAAAATGAATGCTCCTTTTATAGTAATTTGTTTTTATTTTAAGCTCCAATTTTTACAAACAGAACGTTTACAAATATGAATATGAATGTTTAAAACGTTTACAATAGGATAAGTCAATTTCTCAAAACTCTTTTATTATATTTACAAACGTATTTTGTTTAGCCTAATAATCCTATTGCTATATAGTACATGTTTTTATAATTTAGTCTAAGTCATTAACCGACGGTTTGCCCTCCTTTTCACGCTTAGACATTTCTTCTTCGCATTTTTCGATACAACTTTTCAAACAATCATGCAAGTCCTGAACACTACCAGCATGTGATATATTATAATAAAATGTTAAATAACTTATAGCTTCAGGTACACGATCCATTTTAAAGTTGAGTTTCATGACATCACCCTTTAACGTTTTTCGACGAATATTAAGATATGCGTGATTCTTTTCTCCACATCGTGAGTACCAAAACTTTGGGCGTGTAGCATCTGTAGGAGCTCCAACCATCTTAAATGAAGGACGGTAAGTTGCAACCTTTGTCTTTACTGGAATTGACGAGGTTTCTTCTCTTGAAATACTATCCATGTCAGAAGACAAAGACACAGTTTCTCCAGAATTAGTATGCTGATTGTTGATTTCTCCTTCCATAACAGCTTCAATTTTTCTGCAAATTCGAAACATAGAAAATATTATGTTAAAAGATTTTGCTAGCATTGTCAACGAAAAGCACTCCATAATAAATGACCAAGATTAATTCAAATATTACCAACTTACGCTTTAGTAAATAAAGGTGATCCTTACTTGTAGGAGAGTAAAAGCTGAATGAAACATTAAAAATTTTTGTAACAGTATTTATACAATTTTTGTTCTAGTAGTTCACTTTAGAAATTTCACGTTCATAAAATCCACCTTTTATATTTACATTATTTTTGTCCTTTAAATAATACATACGTGGGATTGAATTATTAATCCTTACTATAATGAATACTTCAGACTGAAAACGTTTGGCGTAACCTTTTACAAACGTTCGATTTTTGTCAATAGAAATTAAAACCTTATCGTTTATTTTTAATTTTGTTGGTTTGTTGACCTTAAATTTTTCATGTCCGTACAATTTCCACCAAACATCAAACTCGTTGGTTTTATTAACCTTTGCAGGAGGAATTTTAATACTTGTATGTTTTGTATTGTTATAATTTCTAACTAAACTTTCAAGCACATGAACAAATTTGTAACTTTGTTTGTGCTGCGTATAGCGACTAATCCGTTCCATAATAGTGCGATTAAATCTTTCTACAATGCACGCTTTAAGTTCAGACTCGACATGAAATATATTAATCCCTTTTGACTCACAGAAACTTTTAAATGTTCCTTTGAATTCGTTTCCTTTATCGCATTGAATGCTTTGTGGTTCACGACCTGAACGTTTCAATATCCCCTGAAACGATTTTAATACTTTACTGCTTTGTTTGCTTTTTATTGGTTTAACAAATGCATACTTACTTAGTACATCTATTACACTAAGTAAAAAACGATGACCATTATTATATTTAGAATATTTAGAAATGTCAATAAGATCCATGACCCACTGTTGATCAATGCTGCGAACAATTACACGTCGTCGTTTAAATTTTCGCAGGGCTGGAATATTTTCTGTATAAGCTGGAATTCCTTGTAAGACATTTAAAACTTGCCTTTTTTGTAAATCTTTATTGTGTTTCATAAACGTATTCAATCCAGAAAAACTCCCACGACACTTCGGATTTAGGTAAAGGCGCTTTATTTTAGACTCCATTCTGAATGAGTGATGTTTTTAAAATGAAACAAAAGCATGTGTTACTTATCATTTTATTTTAGTTTGACTAGAACGCTTCACGAATAAACACATTCTTCAAAATGAAACGTCTTATCCATAATCGAATTTTTTTACATAAATGCAAATGTAAAAAGCGAGCAAAGAATGCTGTTAAAGAAGCTAGCAACGATGAAATAAAAACTTTAGCTGAATGTGCAAAGAATATATTTATAGGTAATGTACCTATAACTCCTCGTTCAGTTGCACGTTTGAGACCATATAAAAAACAACTTCATTTACTTTCGCTCAAAAAAACATCTATTAAAAAAAAACGTAATATTTGTCAAAAAGGAAGTGGATTTTTTATACCAGTTTTAGCATCGTTAGCATCAACACTTTTATCAAATTTAATTTCAAACAATGGCAGCTAAGCGAATGCGAGTCATGCCTGAATCATTATTTAATGCTCTCATGAAATTAAAAGACGAACAGGAGCATGGACAAATTCATGAAACAAAAGAAGATATAGTGAATTCTAAAGAGTTAACTGACGATGTAAAACAAATTTTATATAGTAATAAAGTTCGAGAAATACGAAACAAAAATCATTTCTTAAATCAACAACCAACTTTAATTAAATCAGTTGGCACCACTGGCAATATTGATTCTGAACACAAAGAAATATTTAATTCTGAAGATAAACTCAAAATGATGGAAACAATAAAAAAACAAGTACAAGATCTTGTCTCTCAAAAATATGGAAAAAGAAAATCAAGTAACCATTTGTTGAATGACAGTGACCATAGCTTACTGGATAGCGAAAATGAAGACGACTCACCAACTAAGCAGAATGCAACTAAAATTTCTATTCGGAAAGGAATAAATGCACGCGGAAGAAAATCTGTATCGTTAAAAAAGACACAACCATCAAGAAGTAATAAATTTTCTGGACAATATGGTAAAGGTGAAATGAAGTACAGTATTGCAAATGTTAGATGGAAATCATTGTAATTTATTCATATTTAAAATGAGTAACACACTGATGTGTTTTATTGTTACAACACAATTTAGATAATAAATATTTTTTTGAAAGAATAAAATCATAAACTATTTTGTCGTTTAATTTAAGATTATTAGAGAACTGACAATAAATATGCATAAGTGAACACTGTTTAAGCCGTTTGTACAAAAAGTATATAGCATAATGACCACAAACAAATGAATTATAACTTTGTAATTGCTTAATATTCTCTTTACATTTCACACTAAATCTTTTTAAAAAATCATCAAAATCTTTAGCATAATTTTCAATACCATAACCATATGAATCGTAAAATTCTAGCATTTCTTTTTTACTATTTTTATAGAACGATACCCAATGTTCCCCAGGTTTAGTACTAGGATCAGTATTTACAACTAAACAAAGTGGAAATTTATTTATATTTACATGTTTTAACTCATCACACGAGATACAGTCAAAGTAGGCTTTACGTCCTTTACAAATAACTTTTAAATAATTATAAACTTGGGTAGTATTCATGGCTAATTTGAAGTTTGAGAATAATCACTATAATAAATAGATTTGTTTTTATCAATGTGTAGTGTTCCTTGTGTTTCAGTATAGCATAACACTGTCAGTGGATCTTTTGTTGAATCACGGAAACGAAGCTCAATTTTGATATTACCAAATCTTGGAGGACTTCGGGCATCTGTTATAGGTGAAATTTCATAAACAAATAAAGTTTTATTGTTAATAAAATCTGAAACATTGTAGTCAATACTAGCGTCCTTATTTTCAATTCCGATTGAACGAAAAAGATTACTCAAAGCTTCTTTAACTCGTAATGATCCTGCTCGAAAATCTACTTCCAGTGGAAAAGACTCGCAAGTATCACCATTAATTGAGACGTTAATATGAGAAAGTCCAAAGTCACTGAATATAAATGGATTAGTAGTAACCGATCCATATACGTTTTTACTAGGTACAATTGCAATAACAAGTCGTTCAGGTAGTTGTCCGCCTTTAAAAACACCTTCTTCAATACGCGACAACGTTCCAGTAGGCAATGAGAAGCTTCTAACGTCAACACGAGTTAAATAAAGGTTTGCAACGTCATTTTGTTCCCACTGCCGAATGTGATTAATTGCTGCTGCAGGTAGAACTGTATGTCTTACAATTTGTAGTTTCGCTTCCAAAATTTTAATTTTGTAATGTAGTTGAGTGTCAGTTCCTGTTGCAGCTGGCGCGAATGTAGCGAAATCATCTGTGGATCTTGAAAATATTATTTTTAAGTCCACACCTGGTGGTAGAAAATCTGGCTGAGCAAATAAATCAATGTGAGGACGACCGATAACTTCAAACACGTTACTAAGCGCACACATAGTTTGTCTTGTTTTATATGATGAGCTTTTATTGGGATCTGAGGAGTCTGGATTGTCGTCTTTGTAATATCCAGAACATTCTGATTGGGTTTCATTGTATTCTTTAGAGAATAAAAGAAGTCGTTCAATATAACTACGATATGGGTAGTACGTATTAGATGGGGTAATTAAAGTTTCATTCAAATAAACTGAACACTGAGAAAATACTGAGTGCAAAATATTGTTAACTGGAGCGACAGTAGTTCCATCTTTCAAATTAGTACCGTCTGCATTAGTTATTTGAGCACGATAGTACAATCTTATTTTAGATAAATCAAGATAATGTCGGTCAGTTCCATTCAAAATAAAATTTAGTGGAACAGAAGATTCCGATAATGGGGCAGCAGGATATATATCATAGTTTTGTGTGGTCAGAAGTGACATATCGTAACCATCTTTCTTGAAAATGTCCAATTCACTTCTGAGATAATGGTGTTGAGCCATTATTTTTTTATATAAATATATTGTTCTGCTTTTTATTTTTCTTAGACGACTTTTTTGTCTTTTTCTTGGTTGTCTTTTTTGTCTTTCTTTTTACAATTTTTTTCAACTTTAAAAATCCTTTTCCAGTTTTTGGTTTCTTTTTTGCTTTTCCTTTACCAATTTTAATATCACGTTTAATTTTTTTGTATGGAAGGGACTGAGCGTTTGTTATGATACGTTTCCGTCTAACACCTGAACCAGACTGATCTAAAATATCTTTTCCTGCAGCTTTTATTGCAGATACCCCTCTGTCTTTTATTGACTCAGAAAATGTTCGATTACCATTGAGGACATCACCTGCAACATTTTTCACAGCATTTACTGCATGTGGTAGTAAAAATTTTTTTGCAAAAGGAATGAGAGTTCGAACAATTGATCCAAAGAATCCTCCAAGCCCGTTTCCTTTTTGCCTTACATTTGACGCTCGATAAAATAATAAGTTTCCTCCATATTGTAAACCATTACCGTGTTGTGGGTGATGAATACGATACAATTTACTTTCCAAATCCATAGTTGACATTTTTTTTAATAAGAGCGAGGACGAAAATGTAGTGTACACTTGAAGTTTCCAAATTCAAATGGTGGAGGATTTCCAGATTCGTTTCTAATATATGTGTGAATGGATTCTAAGTTCTGCATTTTGACTGGAAGATAAGTTGGATTGTAAAATTCATGTTCAAACGGTTTTCCATTATTAAAAACTTGGGGCATACTTCGTAGTAGTGGCGCAAATGTATCTCCAACGTACTGGTCTTCAACTATATCGCAGTATAAAAATAATAAATTATTTCCAAAGGATTTGTAAACTCTTTCGTATGCTCTTTTTACATCCATGTTTTTTCGGTCTGTGATCGTACCATTCTCAAGTCCAAATATTTTTTGAACTTTATCAGATAAATATACATTGTGAACACCTTTAAACGTTGTTTTATTCGAAAGAATTTCAATAAAGTTATTTGAATTTAATCTATAGGTTTTATTTGTTTTTGACGACAAATAGTCACAGAAATCTGCAACATCAGTAAAATTATATGGAGCAAGTAGTTCCACTCCTAAAAAGTTATTGTTATTTGTATTTTTCATCCAATTATCACCTTTTTTATTTAAGGGAAATTTACGAAATTGTTCAACTTGATCAGTAAAAACTTTTCCTATAATTTCGTCTTCTTTTAAAAAAACATCCGTCGAGGTATACGTACACGTTGTAAGAGCAACTTCATATTCTCTTGTTAATAAATCAATTGGTGATGCTAACTTATTACGAAAATTGGATATAGTATTTTCAGGATAGTAACTAAAAGACGAATCACTGAGCACTGTAATTGTGAAGCCTGACATGATGGAAAACCTTTGAAGAACTAATAGGTTTACAAAATGGTTTTGCAGTTTATATGTTTTAAGTTTAGTGATAAATTTTAACAAGATTTAAAATTTTTGTTTTGCACTTGCAACATTCTTTAACACATTTAACACATGAAACACAACCTACCATGTGTCCACATTCCAAGGATATCATGACGTTTGGTTGGTCTAAGCACATTGGGCATGTAAGGATTGCTCTTGAGTTTTGTAATTCTTTATCTTTTTCTATTTCGGTCATATGTGCAATGGCTGGTGAGGAGTCTTCTTGCTTTTGCGTCGACTCAGGAATGCGGCTTAATAAACATTTGTCGAACACTTTAGCATGTATATGCACTGGGTCGTAATGTTTTTCCCACTTTAAAATACTAAACCCACAGTATGAACATGCACATGATGTGGAACTAATGCAAACCATTCCAGCGTTGCACATAATGTCAATGTTGGGAAATTTACTCTCATCCCACTTATGCCTTATAAATGTATTTCGACGCTCTTCATAACTTCGAATATGTTTAGGTAGATATGGACCATTTCGTGTTTTAATAACACGTTCAATTGGAAACTGCTCATATCTCTGCTGGTAACATCCTCTAGTCAGCTTTCTAGGCGTACTTGAACTTGCCATACTAGTTGATCCAATTTCTGAATCGTAGTGTTCAATTACTTGACGTGGATTGCGCCAGGTTTCGTTTTGATCTTGAAAATTAATACCACGATGTGCTAGAATTCGTTCCAACGATAATAATTCTTCTCTGGTAGAGTGGAGTTCTCGGACCATGCGATGAATTTCTGTTTTTACACATACACGATCTAAACAAAAGTCAAAACCTGAAATTGTTGGTAGTCTATCAAATGTATGAGCGTATTCAATCTGATAGATTAAATCTGCTATTTGTGATGTGAGAATGTATCGCTCGTTCTCGTATTTTCGTTCAACAAAAAATGATGGGTAGTTATTCATTTTGCTTTGAAAACTTTTAAAAACAGAGCACTTATATGGTGAACTTGTTTTCTCTCCAAAAGCTGTAGAGCGACTGATTATTTTGCTAGCATTTTTTGTTGTTTCTAATTTGACATTAAAATAATAACTTCCTTACTCGGATAAATGCAAACGCAGCACAAATTAATATGACTAAAAAAAAGGGGCTTACCTGTTTTGTGAGTTGACAATTTGTATCGCCTTCCAGTGTATCTGAAATCAACAAACATTATTCACCCTATCCTAGATTTGAACCTACAAACTAATAATATAGTAAGCATAGCTCTACCTACTCTGCCACACTGGTTGGCATTGATTATATTACAAATTGATGAGCTTATATTCTATTAATTTGAATTTACATTTTAAAATAGATGGTGTTTTTTTAATGTAGTATAGATGTATCGTATATTCTCACACTATCACAATACATATATCAGAGTGTATCACAATACATTCTTTCACCCCCCCCCCCCCCCCATTTATTATGATAACCCCTAACTATACGCATGTAATGTCATAAGGGATGACACCCTACAACATAAATTGCTTTTTTGTAACTCCACCCCCACTTTCGTGGGTACGATCCCTTACCCACTAGGCAGAATTGGACGGGACGTCATGAAGGGGCCCTATCCATTTAACACGGGAAATCGATGTACGTTGCGGATAGCTTAACACACTACTGACAGTCTACATCTGCAATCTCCTACACACAATATATTCCTCCACAGACAGAAATTTAAAATACTGACAGATACCTATACAGAGAAGAAGATTGTGTATAGTATTTAAGTACCGTAGAAAGAGGGATACAGAGATTGTCTATAGTAGGGCTCAACAGTAGTTACACGGTCTGTCTGTTATCGTTCTCTCGTAGTATTAGTTAAAGTTGGTATAGTTTTATTGTGTTGGTTTGGTAGAGTTATTTGAGAAGTGAGTTTTACAGTCTTTACAGACGTTAGAGAAGTCAGAGTCAGTGGCAGTAGTGGAAGGTCTCTCTGGTCTCTGTGTCTGTTTCTGTTCAAGTGTTGTTGGAGTCGAGTGAAATCTGTCCCTCATTTCTCCGGTTCTCCTGAACATATTGACCTTAGATTAGACCCTTTGTGCTCAGTTTATCTCACCGGTTCTTCGGTCTTATTACTAGTAAGGATGGTGGTCAAACCGAGACGTGGTGGAAATAAAAATCCACCAATTCTAAGTCATGAATTTGTCATTCAAAATCATGCCGACATTGTGGCATGTGTCGCGATGGTATTTGTCATCGGCCTTATTTTTCAGGTATGTGCATATGAAATTAATCTTTAAACATCTTGTTTTTGTATTTTCTTTACCTATTTCACTGTCCACTGTCACTGTATTTTAAAATTAAATATTATAATCATGTTTTGATAACTGTAGTAGTGTTAGTCCGTATTGGTTCACATTTATAAGTTATCGGATCAAAGGATGCACTTTTTTATTAACTTTCATATCATGTAGTAGTGCGTAACCTCCCATGTCCCATGTCTAAGTATGCATGTCCTGTTGTTAATTGTACCAAGTAATGTGTATGTATATTAAATGTTAAACTTTAATGTAGTGGTACTATCTTGCAATGATAATAAATTGTATTAGAAAGGTGTGAAGCAGAAACAATCTAGGCAGGTATATATGATTTGGATTGAGGATGTCATATTGACTACGTAGCTTGCAACGAATTGTGAATTGTTCCACGTTTAAAAAATGTACCTAGGTATAGTGGTGGGTTTTGATCATTAGTGTAACACTTTAATTTTTATTAGTTTATGTTTTACTTGCGATAATTTGGCCTAATCAGCCTAAAGAGTTTGCATGAACTAATAATTTTATGAAATTAGCATAAAAATGAAATGTATTAAGCTATTAAGGTTTTCTGCTTTATCTCCTTCAGGATACTAAGAAATTACCGCAGTTATTGCCATATTGTATCGCATACACACTGGTTTCGTTTGATTACCAGATTGGAATGTATGTTTTATATTTAGTATAACCGAAGATGATGGAATGAAATTATATTGCTCATTGTGCATTGTTGGTGATCCACCGAATCGAATAGTTTAATTTTAAGAAGAGTTCCATTAATATTAATGAATGACAGGAATGACAGTGAGTTCGAAATAGTAAATTTGTGCGCAAGTAATAAGCTGAAGGATTTCATTGATACGCATACGGCTAGAAACCTATTGTTTTATCATGAAAACTAATGAGTTGATGTCAAGCTGTAGGATGTAGGTAAAGATGCTGAGCGCAGAGTAATTTAATCAGTTGAATTCCATGTGACTGGGACAGTACATGTAGGTATGCGAATGATATAATTATAATCAGCTCAGCTAGGGGAGAACTAATAATCTCGCTCATAAAAGCCGATTCAGCAAAAATAATTAACTAACTGTGCCTGCTCAATACTATTCGTTTTCTAGTTTTTCCCAAGTATGTATGAGAGGTCCTTATCCAAGTGCTGCGGCAAGTGGCAAGAAATTTTGTGTGTACAGAAAATATCAAATGTCAAAACACTAGGTCAAGTTTTAACTTTAAATGCGAATGATACTACCATATTATTTTAAAGCCAGTGGTTTCTAGGTCTTTTGTTCTTTAGTAAGTATGTATATAGGATACGCATAAGAAAGTTTCTGAACTAAAAATCAAAAATCGTCCGTCTTATTATCGTTTGTTTTTCATCACCTAAGTAGCATCGGGTAGAAAAATAACTAATTAATTTGTTTTTGTGCTTAATTTGTATTAGGTAACTTCACCGTTAGCATCATTGTTTATTACGCTTCACCATAATACGACCCGAAATGCGTCAACTCCGACCCCAATGTTTGAAGAAGAGACCTTGTACACACCTGGGTGGAAAGACAGCTGCGCTATCTTCTTCTATACTCTCATAGCCATTGTGATGCATGCTCTTGTTCAAGAGTACGTTTTGGACAAAATTACAAGGAAGTTGCATTTGAGTAAAGTTCGTCATTCAAAGTTTAATGATGCTGGACAGCTGTTAGCTTTTTCATTAATTTCAACTTTCTGGGGAGCGAATATCATCGTGAGGTATGTAATTATAAGTCATGTACATAAGTACATGTTATTAATTAATTGTAAAAGTTGGCTTTGCATTGAATCAAGTTTAATATTTGTCTGCATGTATCAGAATTTGATAAACATAATAATGATATAAGCGTTGTGTGCCCTACAATAATTGTCGTTTTGTCAACTTTATTATAAGCAAGTTTGCTCTCCCCCTTAAGAGCTTTGGTAGCTAGATGAGTGCTAAATTATTTCATGACCTTTTTTTGTATAGAGAAAACTACTTGAGCCATGTGGCCAATTTGTGGGATGGATTTCCACATACACAAATGAATTTCATCCTCAAGTTTTTCTTCTTGGCTCAAATTTCTTATTGGCTTCATTGGCTTCCCGAGATTTACTTTTTGCGAATGAAGAGAGATGAAATCCCATCGAAGATTACAACTTCAGCCCTCTACATTGCTTTCGTAACTTTCGCCTATCTCACCAGGTAATTATTAATGATCGCTCCAATTATTTTTACCAGTAAGGGTTATAGTGATCATGAGTCATTAATATACAGAAAGCACGCGAGGTCGTTTACTACGTCGTTTGCGTTCCTACATTTTAGTGTATTGTTATAAATACCTACGTTATAAATATAAATAACGGATCTCGTGTACATCTTGTATCTTTTGTCAAACTAAAAAGGCTCTTCGGACCTCTATCGCATAATCGCATCAAAATATAGACAGTTATGCGCCTATTTTTTTACAGTAAATGATTATTTGTACGAGTTTTATAATTAATTAGAAGGCAAGATTATAATGGATAACATATTATATCTAGCTAACACTAAGTTCTAAATGAACATGAGACTGATTTAGCGGAAATCTGAAAAGTTTAATAGTTCTTCGTTTGATGAAGATGAGATACTCAATATTTTTAAAGTGGTTGACAAGAATGTAAAATTATAAATTAATTCAACTTAGTCCGTATTTATACGATGATTTTATTAATTTTAAATCTGAATTGATCCTCTAATGATAAGAGCATATAAAGCAAACCATAATTAGCATTTTATTCATGAAAAGTTATTTAACTTATTTGTTATTTTAATCGTCATTATTTTAAATTATGGTTTCTATCACATGAAATAATTATACATATTAATTTTGTTTTTTGTGTTGTAACTTTCCAGTTTGACAAGAATCGGAACAATTTTGTTGGTGCTCCATTTCATCCCCGAAGTGTTCCTGAGTCTAGGAAAATTGACTCTTTTTGCAGAGAAGGAATCCGCTGCTGCATGGCTCTTCCGTGTTGGCAATGCAATCTTCATTCTGGCTAGATTTTTATCCTTCATTTTTGCCGTCCTCACTTTCTGGTTTGGCCTTGAACCGTTTGCTACTCAAGCCTTACGGTAATTTTGAGATCAGTTGTCATCATGTGTAAAAATTAACCCTGTCTACTGTATTTACATTGTTGAAGTTTTATTTGTAATAAGGTATTTCTTTAATAATGTTTTGTTATCTTCACTACAGAATTGTTGCATTGGCTCTCGTCGGTGGTCTCCAGTCATACCTCCTGTTCCAGTTCTCGATATTCCACGTTAAGAGACTTCGTGCTGCTAGCAGCCCAGTAGCCAATCCAAAATCTCCTAAAAAGACAAAGAAGGCTGCTGTCAAAACCGCAGACAAAGATGTTTCTGACCTTCCTGAAGTTGATCAAAACACTCGTAAACAAGCTCAAGCAAAAAAATTGAAGCAAAAGTAAAGTTATGGAAAATGAGAAGATGGGTTTTAGTTTAATCAAAGGGTTATATGACAACCGACAAAGGAATTGTTGCCACGGAATATTTTCACGTCCCTATGCTCACTTTGACTCATATATGTACCTACAAATTTATTTACCACAAAATCAAGAAATTGAGAACATACCATACTTTTTTTGCTATAATTGATAACGACATTACAGTATAATTAATATTAGACCATAAAAATGCACTAACATTGCCAGTACGTTACGTAACTGAAAACTTTTGGGAATTCTGAACTCAAAGAAAACACTACTGATTAATTTGAGTTATTTGTTAAAAAAAGGAGAAAAATAAGAAATTATGCTTACATTAATGTTAAATTTTAAATTATGATGTTTATGTACTTCTTGCATAAGATATTTTCAGTCTTTTTGCTTAAAAAAAAGAAATAAAATTTAAAAAAATTTCAAAGTATATAACTGATTAAGTCGGAAGAATCCATTCCCAAACTATATATTTTGTGTAGTAGCTGATATCTATGGCTGCAGCCACAAACCTTTGTTATTAAAACCAATACGCAAAATATACAAAGTTGTTAGATCCCTAGCACTAAATTATAAGTATTAGCAAATTCTTCGCTTTATTTCCTAGCTAATATTTCATACACCATTTCTATAAAATTTCTATACTTTTTATGAATTTCCCCAACAAATCTTGAGTGTTGGTATAATTAGCTAGATACATACCTATACTTACATACCTGGGTGAAATTTGGGATAGATTAATTTTTTCTATTATTTTCAAAATATTTTGTCTCGCAGTCTTGGCTCGGTCATTGTAAAATCTATAATGGTGTATAACCCAAGATACTGTGATAGTATTACGAGCACATGAGACAGTGACCTCTACAGTTGTATTAAGATTGTATAAGTGAACCTGAAAAAAAATACTGCGAGATTCGTAGCTCCTAGGAAGGGCTCTGATATTAAACGTAGTATAAATAATGAAATTTCTTGGTAGACAAAATAATATAGGTATAGCAAATTATTACCATCACCTAATTTTACCTAATCGGCTCACTAGCACCCATTGTCTTACCTCGTAAATTTGAAAAGCTGCCAAATGTCTCGTATTTTTAAACAATGGTTAATTTTATCAGCATTTTTGGTGTGTGTTGTGACCACGTTGTGGTTATCTATGTTGAAGACTTGTGGTTATCTGAGTCTTTTATCGTACGGATTGTATGTTCAACAATAGTTTTACATTACAGGACAACCACAAGTGTTTACATAAAACACATTGATTAATTTTATATCATCCCTAAACATAAGTATGGATTTGATATTGACACTATTTTTTTAATATTCGAAAAAACTTTTGATAGTGTTGATTGACAGAAAGGACCTTATTTCAATTCCCTTACACAGTACTTAGCTACGTAGCATATTTATCTTGTACAGCGTTAAAATATTTTAAAACTTGAATGTGAGCACAATATGGTTGGTAATTGACAATTTATAGTGAGTTATTCGAATTGAATTAGAAAACATGACAACAACATATACATATGCAAATATTTAATGTAGATAATTGAGACTGTCAGTATAGCCACTGTAATTTATTTAAAGGCTTTTTATTCCAATAATTACTTTAACTGATTTGAAGTTGGCACTCGTTCCGAATCAGCTTTGTATAATAATTATAATTAATAATTAACTGTAATTCCCTCTCCTGCATTATGTACAACCTATCAGCCCATAGTACTTTAATTAACTTTCAGGTTTATTCAATTCAGTCATTTAGCAATTCTAATAATTGATACGTCACAAAATATTATAAAACAGTCTTTTTCGTATGTTTAAAAGTCTCAATGTTAACTTATATAGTGTACCTAATCACCACATTATATATATAATTACTCATATATCCCTGTCCAGTAAAAAATACAAATTAGATTTCACTTGACCTTAGACTTTGAAATTAAAATCGAAAATAGAAGTTGACGTTATAAGCCCATCCCTCGTTATTACTTATCTTTTTATAGCACTGTGATTATGATTCTGCGATCATCAGCAGTTTTCACTACATTTATATTAGATACATTATTTGTCATTTGTACTTTGAGAGTTCCGTTTACTTTGAGGATTCTAAACTTGAACCATTCATTCAATTTTTGACTCACAATACTTACGAGGAAAGTGGTTGAAGTTTACAGAGGTTTATAAATAAGAAAAATATAAAAATAGACTAACATAAAAGTTAAGTTTACACTAAATCAAAATATTTTGTGAAGATGGAGTCGGAAGATTTGAGAAGATGTAAGTATTTTCCTATATTGTTAATTGTTAAAACTCTTGTTGATTGATGAATGTCAATTTGGATTGCATTTATTGGAATGCTAAATATTATTTTGATGCTATAAGTAAAGTAAGAACGTTACAATTAGAAATAGGCACACCCTATAACACTATATAATATACTTACGATTAGTTTATATTTACAAGGAATATATAATAATGCTCGTATTCGTGGAACAAGTTAATTTCATTATCTATAAATTGTTACAATATCAAATACAAAAAGTAGTAGGTTAGGTCTATGACCCATGACCAGTCTTTTACTATACAGTATCTTAATATCAATATTTTAAGGTGTAGACGAACATATTAATTATCTGTGTGTGTGCAGCTAGGCGCTAGGCCACGCCAGTTGACTGATTGCACTAACTGCAGTTCTGCATACACACTCGTGTAAATTAGGTATAGGTACCTACTTGCATTGTTAACCATAATGTGTAAAACCGACTACTCATCTACCCATTGTTGTTTCTTTGTTCGTTAGATTTAGTATTATTTTAATGCGCACACTAAACAGCGCCAATGTTATATAGTACTGTATAGCATTTAAGTCATAAATTAATTTCAGTGGTGTTTACTTTGATTAAAATGTATGCATGCACAGAATTTGAATATTAAATCGTTTGTAGATATTGAATAAATAGTATTTTAAAACTTTAGCATTTCAATTTAGATTACTTATAGGTAGTGTAGTTTAGTTTGGTATTTGAATCTTATACCCAATGAATTTTTGGCATTATTGATGGATGTATGTATAGTAAGTCACTGTTTTAAGCCTTTTGTTTTGTTTTGAGGATGACAGTTCAATCATTTTAATTGCAATTAATAATAAATTCACTTCTATATTCGTAGAAAAATATGTTTTTTTTAAATCTCTCGACTAAGTAGTGTGAATTTAATCATAAAGCCCATACAAATCTTATTATGAAAATTCACGCTTACTGAATACTTTTAGTCTTGCATTTCTTATCGTTAGTACAAGTAGTAGGTACTTTGGGTCCAAGAGAGAAATTTCACGGCTCTCATCATGTTGTCAATAAAACGGGTCAAAAACGCAATTTGATATTTAAAGATCACTGTAATATTCATCAATTAGTGGAATTCGCAATCTTTCGCGTTTCAATACGACGCGACGTATTGATTGTTTAATTGCTTTTTCAAGCTTTTTACGGCCCTACTTTGAGCATGAAATACACACCTTTCCATCTGGGTTCAACTCTTTTACCTATTTTTTGAAACTTACTCTCTTTTTTTCTTACTTTGATTATTATTTCATCAATCGTATTTTGTGTAGCTTATTATACAGCTATTTTACAGTCTGCTTTTTTACAGAATAGGATTTAACCTCAGTCTGTGGTTTCTAGTTGTAAACTGTAGTTTGACCCATTTATAGAAACCATTATGAAATTATTGCAAGGCAAAACACTCAACCCATATCGTCTTTGAAGAACCAAAAGGACCCATATCCAATTTAAATTACTAGAATCAAAATGAGCTATGTTAAAGTTGTATGATATAAAAACAAAATAAGAAAAATGCGTAAAATGTTAATTAAGAGTTTTTAAAAAATGTAAAATGTTCAATTTGCATGTTTTTGAAAAGTGCAAGATGTTCTATATACATGTTTTCAAGACATATTTCAATATTTTTGTAGATAGTGGATGATGGTTTTAGCTAAAAATGGATATGGGTCATTTTGGTTCTTCACGGACTATATTAGTTTTCTCAATTTCACATAATATTATGGGAAAATTGAAAAGAAAGCAGATGTCGGTAAAGTATACACTTCATTCACCATAACTTCCGATTTATTCAAGCTAAAAAAGAATACTGGTATGAAATGTGTTAGCGGGTAATTTTAAGCAAAATTGATTAATTAAAAAATACACAATTTCGAAAAGTTGATTTGGTTATATAGTACAGAGTACAGCAAAGCAAAGGAAAATCTAAGGTAATGATATTTAAAGTGTACTTATCCTACATTAATTATTACTTAATTATACATATTATTCCCCTATTTATATTCATACATACTACTAAAAGGATGTGCTTTTGGAATAAAACTACAATTTACATCCATAATTATTCTGGTAATAACATTGTAATAATTTTATTTTTATTTTGCTGCGGGATTTTCTTTAGTTTGCAAATTTCCATGATGATTCATGTTTTTTTCCTCTATAGTCATAATATAGTCATTGCATGATTGGACAGTTAATACTTAAAAGAATTAATAGGCTCACAACAACCACAACTATATATATTCAACCCAGAAACACTTTAAATGAAAAACTACACGGGTCTTTATATAGTCATTATTGTCTAGAACATTATACCTTTACTTATACCTTATGGCTGTGTTGACTGTACATAACTACCTACTTATTTATTTTTCTCCCTCTGTAATCTATAGTTCTCACCAAAAAATCGTCTTTATGCCAAATGCTAATGAACTTTTCCTTGTTTGACAGATTGAGGACACGTATACCTATAGCTTTTCCTTACTATTAGACAAATAATAAAAATGGTTTAGGCCTTTGGGCATTAAACAAAATTCACATGCAAGAAATTAAATTACCCTTAGCACCCTTTTGCCGACCAGTAATAGTAATGTACATGCAAATGCAAAAAACTTTTCAATAGAAATTCTAAAGCTTCGTTTTTGTAAATTTAAGGTGCTATGCGGTGCATAAAAAGTATATATAAAAGTATAATGATATACGTATGAGTCATCCGTACAGTGAAGCTTATATACTATTAGCACTGTATGATGTTGGAACCCTAAGAGAAATTAAATAAATTAAGTGTCATATATTTATCATAATGCCGTGTGAAGTTTATAAAAAGGAAGGTGAAACAGAGGTTCTAATGATAAACGCTTCTGTATAGGTGTACTTTAGCACGTTTGACAATGAAAAAGTGGTATCGAAATAATATCCGCTTCTTCCTTCCTATATGTACTTTCTTTCCTTGTTTTTTTTGCGAAGCGCCTCGACCGAGACACGTCCTTTTATTTTTTCCCCCCTCTTTTAGCATTGAAAATATGATTAAATAATATAATTACATAATAAGTCTCCTGTTTTTGACTGTCTGGAAGTAATCGGTCACTGGTTTAAAGTGTTTAAACCACAACAAGTCTTGAAAATTCATCCTTGTGATTTTGGAATTAATGTTAAATAATATTTCCAGAAGCTTTACTGTACACTTTCGTAAAAGGCAATTCAATCCCTAACTTGTAATGTAGGCAAAATTTTGTTTGAAATTATTACTTAATTTACGCCCACTTACGTACCTATATAGTACTTACTAATTTTGAAACTTGGCCCCAAATCAGGAATGTCGTTTTAAATGGAAAAGTTGACTTTACGTTGGATTTCATCTTTTAGAGGGCATAATAATATGTAACTAGGAATCTGTAATTTCCAGAAAACTAGATATAGTGGAATAATTAAACTGATATGCATTTTAATATACATTTTTAATTTCCTTCCTCGTTTATTTTACTTTTTTGTATGTAAAATCAATAACCTGATTTAATAAGTTATTGCGTATTTAAATTTATCATTTTTGATTCTCCTAAAAAATGAATTTGTATTTTTTTGTGAACTCTATAATAACGTGTTCATTACCTACATTCACACTATATACACACCACCTGCACTAAACATATTTTAATAAATAATAATGGCAAACGAAGGAAATTGTAAATGTATTTTAAATAGAAACTTGTATTTTAAAATAAAATACTGAAGCGTAAATATGGCATAGTTGAGTAAGTTTTACACTGCAAAATCACATTCGTAATGGATACCAGTATTAATAACAAAATGAATATGAAAAATATCTTTACAAGGCAAATTCGTTGAAGATACATCGAGAGATCTGTGACATTTTAGCGTCAAACGCTAATATGCCTCAGTATGATTTTCAATCTATAGGTACATTACAATTTTTAAAAGTACATAATGCAATGCTATGGAAAGACTAGTGCCCTGTCAAACAACTTATGAGAATTCTCGTCGTCAGTTTTTTTTCATGCATGTAAAACGACTGGGAACGACTCATTTCTATTATTCACTCATTCAGTACCATAATACATAGTAGGTATATAGTAAGGTTTGTGAAAAAAACAAAGAAACACTAACCTACGCCATGGAATTATGAATTATGTGTATGAATAAAAGGTAAAAAATAACTTATTAATGATAAATAATGACAATATAGCTGTAGTAGATATCTTTGGCGGTAAATTATAGTGTTTTTATATATTTCAAAAGTTGTAAAATAAGAAAATCCTTCCAGGAGGAGAGGATGAGGTTTACCTTCCCTGAGAAATAATTGAGAAAAAAAATTGTTTACGATACAATACCAGGAATACATTTATGTGTATATCTAAGGCGCGAATCCAGATATGAGAAACAGAAAACGGGGCAGTTGCTAACACCAGAATTTTATTAAACATATAGCAGGCTAAAATATAGGGGCATTTAAACCCAGATGGCCGACTTGTGTACATGGCCCACCCACGAAAGAAAATATTTCTGGATCCGCCCTTGATGATGAACCTAATAGGTGAAGTATATAATATACTGTACATCTGCATGATTTCATCTATTTGCATTTTATAGAATTTTCGTCCTTTTTCCTAAAAAAAGTCATTTTTTAATAATTACTTATTTACAGTGATATCATCAAACTTTAGAAAAGGGTATTCTTTACATTAGATGTAGATAATTACTGCAATCTATATAGCACTAAAATTGGCAGAATATGAATTCGTTTTTTTACATTAGTGTAGTCCTAGTTCCTAGTGATAAGTGTAGTACCCATCCATTATGTACGTACATACTAACGATAAGCGTATGTGCATAATAATATACGCATTATATTAAACATAAACTTCCAATATTTTAGGCTGCAGTTTTGCACTTTGAACTTGACGGACGTGATGATGACCCATGATTATACATACCTGTACCTATACGTTTTAAATAATAGGCATAGGCTAGTGGTACGAAAATCCGTTGGACTTTATTTCATATCTGAATTCAAGCAATTATTGGTTTTTCTCACGAAAATAGATAGGGATAAGAAAACGTTGTATACAAGACACTCAAAAATGTAATAATTGTTTGCTATTATTGCACACAACGCAAAACACGCATCATTAGAAAATAGAAGCAGCTAAATTACATGTGTATAATTAATTACAGTGTATCTGGATTATGTAGGCTATCATAATTAGATACATATTGCGCGGTTGTTCTCTTGTTAAACAATAAAGGTGCAGTGCACGGCTTGATTCCTTTAGGTTAGGTAGAGTTTAGAAGTTTAGGAAATAAGGTTTGCGCAACACTAATTGTAAATCAAGTGTGTAGAAATAGATAGTAAAGACAATATTAAAGTAATTAAAAAAATAAGACGGAAAAAATGAAAATAAGAAGTCTGGGCTGCTGGTGGTGTTCTAGTGATCGAAACGATCTGGTCCTGTCCGGTCCGGTCCGGCCTGGTCTAGTCTAGTTTAGTCCGATGGAGTTATAGACTAGACCAAATTATGTCGTACCAGACCAGGCAGGACTACTGTTCTCTAGTCCGATCATAATACACAAAATCTGTGAGCAGTAAAAGCAAAATCAAGTGGGAAAAATTTGTTTAATTATGTTGCAGTCTTATTTCAAAATAATATTTATTATTCGTGAAATCCCTGCCAAAAATTAATTTTGCGTAATATTTGTGGCAAATTGTTTTTGTGCAGGTTCAAAAAGGTCTGGTTTGGCCTGGTCCAGGGAAATCGGACCAGACCATGCAATCAGGACCAGTCCATCTCGATCACTTTTAGTGATACTGAAACTTGCATTAGAGGGAATTCTTGTTATGAAATCCAGCTTTAATGTAAATTTAGATGTATGCAATAATAGTATCAAAGTGGATGACTAATACTAGTAAGGCTGCGCTTTGTTTTGCAATGACGTTATATGGTGTAGATATATGCATCTACATATCTACCACTGCTTCTTTATTATCCGTCGTATTAGCAGTATCTTTTTTGGAATGTTTTAAGAAATTTAGGCACCTAATTTAATTTTCCCATTCAATTGAATAGCACAGCCTAACTAATATATTTTGAGCCTTATATTGTCAAAACAAAAACCTGTTTTCAGTAATTTGATTTTAACAAATGAATCAACCCAATATAATCTTGTTTTTTATTCTACACTGAAATGCGTTGACACAATTGTGTGTCACCATTTAAAAATAAGTGCAACAAAAGTATATACTGATGGAGAATCAACATTATTATAATTCCTTCCCATGACCATGATAACTATACACGAAAACAAAAATAGTACGCGTTACGCATAATAATAACATTTGCAATTCCTCAGCAATATAACTGCATTCATTTTATTGCAGTGTTTACTATTGAAATACATACGCAGCTACAACTCTTTTAAAGTGCAAGATTGAAAACATTTAGAAATATTAAATGCATAATAATGCCTGAAGAAGCAAAATGGCTAAATTACAATTTTGATAAAGTATAGACAATGTTGCCGTTCCAACAAATCCTTTGGAAGGAAAGTGACCGTTTTTAAGTAGTTACTTAGATCGGCCATTTTGCATGTTGGCTTCAGCTCACAGAAATTATTTCCCCATGTATAAATAATTACACCTAATTATTAATTTAACTACAAAAAAGAATATTAAGATTACAGACACGAGCATTCATCAAGTAGGTATATTATCTTGTTTTGGTGATTAGTTTGTTGTCACTGTAAAACACGCACATTGTTTGCTCATACTTTTCTTGGTGTCGTAGTATCAGTTAAGTATAGTAAACAGAGAAACATGGAAAACATTGAAATTCAAACCAATCCACCGGTCACCTGACCTCGAGCAATGAACTGTCATCATACCATTTGGCAGGTTGCTAGAGTTATGTCATTAATTGTGTTATGTAATGTAGAAGGGTACAACTTCGAACGAGCCACAACAGAGCACAGTAGTTCGTTCAAAGTAAGTTGAAACCACACATAGGGCTATGTGATGACTATTTTGACTTTCAGCTAACAATAACGAAAGTTGTGGGATTGTATTTAGAATTTAGAGAATGTATGTGTAGGTTTGTATTATTGCATTGTTCAGTAACGAAAAAATGCGTTTAGTGGTTACTGATATACTTAGTTTTGAATCCCTTACACTGTGTATAGGGTATAAGTCTCTTTTTTTCATTCAATATAAATCAAAATGACTCTCGGCTACTATGTGCAAAAAATGGAGGTAGGTACATACGTACAACGTAAAAGTATACATAATATTGCGTGTTTTGGGTTTGTTTCGTTTGATCGCTTCACGTAAATGTTCGGCATCTTGTCGAGTCTCGTGTCTCTATAATGTCCACGGTAGTAATATAAAAAAAACTGTACAGTAACATCAACAGTCCCCATATTATGATTCCACAAAAGGTACCTCATATAAAGTAACTGCCAGCAGAGATTAGAGATATATAGTCGCTTGTTAGCTATAGCGCTACCATATAGGTGACTTATTAATAAGTAAAAGTGGATGTCAAAATTGCACTGGTGCAATTTGTGAATTGGCATGTATAATCTCTTCAGCTACTCCCTCTCTAACAACGTGGAGGATCATTGACACATTATTAAGGATTGTCCCTTAAAAGAGCATTTGCAATGTACATGCTTCACCTTCGTGGTCTCGAGCTTATGAACTTTTAAAATTCTATAATTCTCTTTCGATGTGTAAGTAATAATGTAATTAATGGATTCATGAGCCTCTCGCCGATGCCGATACTCGAAGATAGCCGATCGCAATCCCAACAGTAGACTTGAACTTTATGTAGGTACTAGAACCCAAGCCCACCTGCCTCCGGCAGGGCACCAGACAGGGGGGCCCGAGCGCGAAGAAAGGGGCAACAGGGCAAGATGCGACGAAGTCGTTATGCTTTGATGTATTTATTATTCAGATTCGGTATTAAGATAGCACATAGTCGCAAATAATAGTGTAGGGCCAGCACAGGTGCGGGCTCCAGGAGGGGGCAGGTATGGCGAGGCTGTAGGAAGGCGACGGGTAAGATGGGCGGGCATAAACAACTTTCGCCGTTTCGGGCAGCGGCCATGGCAACCGTGCCGAGTACGGCAGAGTGTGGGTGGCGCCGGGTTTGCGCCACGGCAACATGGGTGGGGTTACCTCCAACGTTTATTGCCGCGTCGCGGGCGCCCCAACGCGCCTGGCGCCTCACGCCAGAGAGCCGGCAACCGGGAAGCCACCGCTGGTTGCCCCGCCGTTGCAGCGAGCGTGCCCCCTGGCGTTAACGAGCGCGTGTGCGGGGTGGGCGCCGTGCGGCTGGGGGCGGTTGGAGCCTTGGCGGTGTTTGGGGCAAGTGGCAGTTGCTACGGGGCAGTTCCAAACCGCCCGGGGGCAAACGGCAGTTACAACACGCCGGTTGATACGGTGGATACGTGAAACGATGTAAGGTGATTCAGTTTATTACCAATGACGGTTACAACATTCGAAAGTCGGAGCACTGCTTCCCGTGCAGCCGCAAAAGCTCCTGCACGGCGTAGAGGGCTTTGTTTTCGGCAACGCTTTGCGGCATATCACGGCAAAAGTCCTCGCTTAAGGCGTCTTTGTAACGCAACTACAATTCGTTGCAACCCACAGGGTATCCGAAAACCACTATGTAGGCAAACAGGTCCCGTAGGACTTTCGGAAATTGAATTGTAATCGCCTCGTCTAGGGCTAAGCACCACTCGGAGTCGTCGGCAACCAGATTTAAATCTCTGCACGCGGCCTGAAAAAAGTCGTGCACAGTGCCGCGTACGGTGCGCAGATCTGTAAAGCTTGTTGCACCACGCACGTTTAGCAATAGCAATCGTAGACAGTACCGTTCGACGTCCTTTGGCGCGACAGGATGAATTTGGGTAACTACTGGCTTTTTGTACGCCCCCAAGCACTTTTGCCATCTGTTGTTGCCTTGGTGGAAGGAATAATGCAACGGTATTTCGGCATAGATGTACTGCTGAGCGGCACTGTCTTCCGCGTTCAGTCGAAAATATTGGCTAAGTTTACTTGGCTTGTGGTAAGCTATGGCATCTTCTTCACCCCCTATGGGAAAATACACCAGCTCCCAATTTTCCAAATAAACAGGCAGCCGCGTCACGGAGTGGGACATGCGTTACATTTTGAACTCAAACAAGCGCCAGCAAGCCTCAAAACTGCCAACAAACCGCGCGTCTGTGTGCGCGCGAAACTCGTACCACGAAAGTACGTCCGTTCCGTCCCTACGTTCCTGAAAACCTAAAGAGCAGCAGTCATGCCCTGCAACACAAAAAAGTGGTGTAAGCGGATGCATTAGAACGTAGCTGGCGCAAGAAACACGTTATACAGAACTCACCTTTGTGAGTATCACGTATTTAAACAGGTACTTGACTGCCTTGATGGACGTCACGATTTTAAAGTTAATGTAGTCGTCGAAATTTATTAAGGAAACGCTCGTATGTTTCCGTACGATGAAATAATCCGGCCTGCCCTTGGCGCGTACAATCTGTGACGTGAAAGAAGATATAGACGTTACGTTGTTACCTAGGCTATGTTACCCAAACACATATAAGTAAGACACATACACAACCGTGTTACAACGTACCGCCATCGCGTCGGCATAATGTTCTTGGCAGTTTCTTGGGCTGCCCTGAAAGCTGGACGGGAGTATCACGATTTTTCCGGCTTTCAAGCCTTGTTCGGTTGCCATGCTGTGGACGTCGTTAACAAGCCTGGAATACATCTCGCACCGCAGCTCACGTTAATGTGTCCTGCACCACTCCAGTCTGTTGGCTTCAGCTTTGCAGTATGCGTCAACTAAATACATTTGATACAGTTTCCCGCAGTACAACAACGGGTTGAACTCGTCCTTTCTTGCAGACATCCTGTAGGAGTAGTATTGGCTTTGCGTCACTCGCCGCGTACGTTTGTAGTGCCGTAGCAGCGGGCTCCAACCCTTTTGTCCTACAGAATAACCCATACAGAACGTTAGCGACGTGTTCAAACAAACGTGAAAGCTTTTGGCAACTGCAGTTAGTAGCGCATTTACCTGTTGGGTGAATTAGCGGGTAGACTAACGAGTCCAGGTTCGGGTCCAAAATGGATATTCGCTGCGTGCTGTTGCCTGCTCTGCTGTAAATACGCAGGTCCCTGTCGCCTGGGGGTGCTCTGTCACTACTGCAAAACACTGCGGCAATGTCGGACGTCGTACTAATGTTATACCGACGTTGGTCCTGCGTTGGGTCCTGGCCAAAAGTCATACATGCGTTGACGGGGCTACTTCCTTCGTGGGTTACTAGTGCCTCTTCTTCCACTTCCCGCATTGACTTCAACCCCTGGCGTACACGTTCACTTCGCGAATAACCGCGTCTAGTTCAGTCATGACGTGGGGCAGAAACTCGGCGTTTTCGAGTATGCATATGCACTGCTCGGCAGCAAGTTTGGTGTCTACAATGTATAACTGCGCGTACCGCGGTTTCTGGCCGCTCCGAGGGTGCAGCTCCGCCGACACAACGTGGTAAACTTGACCGTGCAGACCGACGTAAGTCTCCCCGGTGCAGCCCACGTTGTTTGTTTCCACAGGGAACGGTGTTCCCATTGAAGCAAAGGCAAGGGCACTGTTGTACTGCCGGATATACTTTTTAAAGTTTAGCCTCTCGTCGTCGGTGGCATTGGGCTCACCCACAACCAGGTACTTCTTTAGTTGCGCGGGATAGTCGTCGAGTCCGTTCAGACGTACCTTCCTCTTCTGGCAGCACCTTGCAACCAACTTGTTCTTTGGCTTTTCTGCGGCAAAGTTGTCGCTGCCGCGAAATTTGCATTTGACGTCCATCGCGCCGAGATCATTTTCTTTGTAGGCCTTTTCCGTTTCTACTATTGCAACAACTGCTTCGTTGACCCCTTTGACGGCTCTTTGCTCGCCGGCACCAGCGGCCACTAGGGTTTCACCTAGGGAGTCAGCTTGTGGCCCGACCGTAACTATTTCCTCCAAAAATCGCGTGTCCTCCACATGGTCAACCCGTGGTGTGCTTTGTTCATGGCAACTTTCCTCCGCTTTTACAGTAAGCCCGCCAATAACCCCGGCCCGAGCACGTTTTGGGTTGCTTTTGCGTTTGGTTATTGCCACTTTTCCGGAGACATTGCTTCTTCTTCGGCGCGTCATTTTGTCCTCAATTGCTTCTGCTGTGCTTACTCTCTTCGCGTGTTCCCTAATTCGATGAACTTACCGCCAAACTGCCAGCCGGGGTATATGCACGTACTGCCAAACTGCCAGCCCGGGCATATGCACGTACTGCCAAACTGCACCCCGGAGCATATGCACGTACTGCCAAACTGCCAAACTGCCAGCCAGGGCATATGCACGTACTGCCAAACTGCCAGCCGGGGCATATGCACGTACTGCCAAACTGCCAGCCTGGCCATGTGCACGTACTGCCAAACTGCCAGGCTCTACTGCCAGCCTGGCCATGTGCACGTACTGCCAAACTGCCAGCCGGGGCATATGCACGTACTGCTAAACTGCCAGCCTGGCCATGTGCACGTACTGCCAAACTGCCAGCCTGGCCATGTGCACGTACTGCCAAACTGCCAGCCGGGGCATATGCACGTACTCCCAAACTGCCAGCCGGGGCATATGCACGCACTGCCAAACTGCCAGGCTCTACTGCCAGCCGGGGCATATTCACGTACTGCCAAACTGCCAGCCTGGGCATATGCACGTACTGCCTATCAGCTGTACTACCTGGGCATTCGGTGTTTTTTGGTGGTGTACCTACCCTCCTTTGTCACTCTGCTTTCCTTTTGGGATTGTTTCTCTTCACCTGCGCTTCACTTAGCTGGCGTTTTCTTTTCCGGTCGTTCGTCCGTGTGCACCTGGTGGTCTTTTCGTGCCGTTTGAATTTTGTCAAAACTCAAACCTCGAAACTCTCGACTTTTGAAAAATGCAAAAAGTTTCCGCAGCTTTTTTCCTGCGACGAAATAAACACTACTAGTTTTATTTTCTTCGGTTGTTTTCTTTTCCTCTTCTTCAGTTTTTCCCTGTTTTTTGTTCCTATGGCCTTTCGTTAGGCCAGAAGACTTCCGTTTTCTGCATTTTTTTTCGATTTCGACACCCCCGCATTTCTGCAAAACTCGTCTGATCGTGGCGTGTGAGGTGTCAAAATTTGCGCCGTTAAATTTTGTATCTGCTAGTGTGGCATAACTTAACTGTTTTTGCACACATTGAGTGTTTTGCGCCCTGACAGCTTCCCCTCTTTTTTTAAATTTTGCGTTTGCCGTGCCTTACCCTCGCGCTGGGGTTGTATTTTTAGTACGATTCTTCCCAATTTTACTCCTTATATCTCTTCCTCGGTTCATTCTGCTTCTTTTGGTACCTTGCGGCCATACCTGCGTTGTTTCCTTCAAAAATTGTCTATCTTCCTGTGACCTACGTTTTTCCCTTGTTTTTCACTTTTGAGTTTCGGGGCTTTCTTTTTTTTGAATACGTGTTTCACATTTCCCTGAATGTTGTCGTTTGCCTGCATGCAGTTTTTTCTTCTGCGTCGTTTGGTACCAATTGTATTTTTGTGCGTTACGTAGTTTGGAACGTATGGCCGTTTCTGAACGGCGTACGCTCTATTCTACTGTAGAGTTAGACTTTTCCATCCCTTGCCCCTTTGCTGACGTGTTTTTCGGCTGTATTTTTCCTGGTTTCTCTCCTTATTTCTCGTCCTGGGTTCATTCTGATCATTTTGATACCTTGCGGCCTTTCCTGCGTTGTGTTGTTCAAAAGTTGTTTATCTTCCTGCGACCCCTGTTTTTCCCATGATTTCTGCCCTTCGGTTTTGGGCCTCCCCATTTTTTGAGGACGTGTTCCACGTTTTGCTTGATGTTTCTATCTACCTGTATACAGTTTCTCATTCTGCATCTTTTGGTACCAATTGCATTTTTGTGCGTCGCGTGGTTTGCGAGTTATGCCCATTTCCACACGGCGGTACCTCTAATATACTATAGATAGGTACCTAAGGTATGTTGTTTGTACAATATTCATATATCTACTTTTAATATCACACGATCTTGAGCTTTCGTCATCCTTTAATTTACAGATACAAGTTTATTATTGCATATACGTTTTGAAGCTGCAAGTTCATTCTCAATTGCAATAGTTATAACATTCAAGTTTCTAGATATGTGAATAGTAGGCTGACTATACTATACCCCATCAAAACAAAGACAATTTTTAAAGAGTTCGACCACGGTTTTATTACTTGCAGTTTTGCCATTTTTATTTAACCAGTATTGTACCCATTCCTTGAGATATTTGCTTTTAAATATGTAGTGTATATATTGGTACATATCATCACACCACATTTTTAACTATCGAGTTGAACTTCGTGAAACATTTATATCGCGCGTCTCCACACTTCATCTTTCTTACTATAGGTACTTGCTTCTCGCGCGTGCTTCTCATCTCACACTCGTCCCACTCCCAAATAACAAAGAATTTATTACTTAAATATTTGTAGTGCAACAATGATCAAAGGGATACAATTAGTGTAGCTTATAATTTTGTATAGTATCGGTCCGGGCTCCTGGTTATATAATTTTACTGCGCCTTAAGTTTTTTTAGATTTCCAAAAAAAAATGTTTCCTATTACATAATATTTAAGTTCCAATAATTCCAATCCATAATACAAATCTAGCCAAACCACTTAACTTGCTCAGATAGTTTGACCATATATAATGTACAAAACGTGTCGTGTTTGACAATTTTTAAGTTATAATGTGTAGCATTTTTTTTTACGTATTATGTTAGTCGTAGAAATTGAATTCAAAAGTTTATGATAGTCTCATGGCCAGTAATTGCATCTTTCCCGTAAGTATATTAGCTACTTAGTCAGGGCCGGATAATGCGCAGGCAGTCCCCGCTGCTTGAATTTTCAAAAAACATGTAAATGGAACATTTTGCAGTTTTCAAAAATATGCAATAAGAATATATTGACTTTTCAAAAACATGCAAAATAAATTTTTTTGTACATTTCAAAAACATGGAAATAAAACATTTAACACCTTTCAAAAAACATGTAAATAGATCATTTTGCACTTTTCTGAATCAAGTAAAAGGAACATTTTAAACATTTCTAAAACATGTAAGTACAAAATTTTTCTTCACTAAATAAAACCATTAATAAAATCAAAATGGTGGTTTCTGTATGGAAACAAATTGCTGCCTAAATCCAATTCCTTCCTCCGGCCCTGTGCTTAGTTACATAAATAACAGTTGACAGTGTATCTATCTACACCAACTTTTCATACAATGACCACTATACATAACACAAACAAAGCACAGCATAAATATAGTATTATACTACGTACAGAAAATGCGAAAGGCCGATGCCGATATCTAATTAATTAATCTAATTCTAATTTCTGCTTATTACGTATTATGTGTGTAACCTATGCACTTGATACTTTTGCGTGCCCTTCCTATATTTGCATTTGCGATTTGCAACTCTTCAAAATTATTGTTACACTCTGAACTTTGAATATACAACTTGCTCTTGGTGAATCAAACCCCTTTTTAGTTACAACACAAAACAAATTGTGAAAGACATTTTAATATGAGTATAGCAAAGTGCCTATAGGTATACTGATCAGATGACTTGATGTGTTTTGTAATTTTATTCTAGACAGGTTCACGATCACGTACACGTGTGGAGTACTGTGGAGCGGCAACCATATATATGCCTACATATATAACTGAACAGGGGTTATGCACGCTATGTTGGGGTTGTAAGGCCCGGTGCACCTTAACGTCAACCCTATTTGACGTTCCTCTGTGTAAATAAGAGGATTGGATGGTCTCTTCCTTATTCGCTATGAAGACGTGTTTGATGGGTTGCTTGGTGGTGTTATTGTCGATATCTGGGTACTTGGAGTTGGCTGGATGTTGGAGACAACCGTGTATGATGCGGTTGGGATGAGATGTGAGGAGGTTTGGACCAGATGTGAGGTCTTGGACCAGGTGAGCTGAGAGCCAAGTTGGGGTATGGGACCAGGTGCCGAGATGGGCCTGGGACCAGGTGAGTTGATGTTGGGTCTGGGACCAGATGAGAGCTGAGACCAGGAGTTGGGTCTGGGACCAGATGAGAGCTGGGACCAGGAGTTGGGTCTGGGACCAGATGAGAGCTGGGACCAGTAGCCTGTGCTTGAGATGGGACCAGAGACTGGGACCTGAGCTTGAGCTTGAGATGGGACCAGAGACTGGGACCTGAGCTTGAGCTTGAGATGGGACCAGAGCTTGATCTTGAGTCTGGGACCAGATGAGCTGGGACCAGAGCTTGAGATGAGACCAGAGAGCTGGGACCAGAGCTTGAGATGGGACCAGAGAGCTGGGACCTGAGCTTGAGATGGGACCAGAGAGCTGGGACCAGAGCTTGAGATGGGACCAGAGAACTGGGACCAGAGCTTGAGATGGGACCAGAGCTTGAGATGGGACCAGAGAGCTGGGACCTGAGCTTGAGATGGGACCAGAGAGCTGGGACCAGAGCTTGAGATGGGACCAGAGAACTGGGACCAGAGCTTGAGATGGGACCAGAGCTTGAGATGGGACCAGAGAGCTGGGACCTGAGCTTGAGATGGGACCAGAGAGCTGGGACCAGAGCTTGAGATGGGACCAGAGAACTGGGACCAGAGCTTGAGATGGGACCAGAGAGCTGGGACCAGAGCAGATGGGACCAGAGCTTGATCTTGAGATGGGACCAGAGCTTGATCTTAAGCTTGAGATGGAACCCGAGAGCTTGGACCAGAGCTCGAGATGAGATCCTCGAGCTGGGACCAGAGCTTGAGATGGGACCCGAGAGCTTGGACCAGAGCTCGAGATGAGATCCTTGAGCTGAGACCAGAGCTTGAGATGAGACCCGAGAGCTTGGACCAGAGCTCGAGATGAGATCCTCGAGCTGGGACCAGAGCTTGAGATGGGACCCGAGAGCTTGGACCAGAGCTCGAGATGAGATCCTCGAGCTGGGACCAGAGCTTGAGATGGGACCCGAGAGCTTGGACCAGAGCTCGAGATGAGATCCTCGAGCTGGGACCAGAGCTTGAGATGAGACCCAAGAGCTTACGAGCTGACTTGGACCTGGGACCAGGTGAGGCTTAGACCTGTTGAGACTTGTACCTATGAGCAGAGACCAGGTCTTGATCTTGAAATGGGACCAGAGCCTGGATCTGAGGTAAAGCTGAGGAAGTAGGCCGGTACGCTGGTCGGTCGGTCGGCCGTAGACTAGACCTGATATGGTTCTGGCAGGAGAGTCTGATCCGAGGTATGTTGAGCAGCTCTGACCGAGGAGGCGGATGTGAGATGGATCCTAGCCTGATGTAACTGAGTGGAGACCGGTTGTGATATGCAGATGCTGATCTAGCTATGGTTCTGAGCTGATGAGCGGGTCTAGCAAACTGTACAGACCGGAGGACGTGACCTGGAGAGCGAGTCTTGAGATGGACTGTGACCGAAACTGAGATGATCAAGAGTGCAGTGCGTGACTACATGCGATGCATGAAAACAGCACTGCAGCCTTTACTGTGGTATATGGTGGATGGACCAACGAGCTGAAGCTTGATGCACTTAGTGACTATGTGGTGAGATGGGCAATGTGAGACACTGAAGATGTAGCAGTGGTCGGATGTGCAATAAAATGGTGGATGTGATCTCCTAAGTGCGTGAATTTGGTAGTAATTACCAATTGACGTTTAATTACTATTAACACACTTAATTACACACATTACACTAAATAACAAGACGTGAAACACACTTAATTACGCACAATTACACTAACTAAGAAGGTTTGAAGTTTCAGTTTTGATACACCGAATAAAGAAGGAAGTCAGAAATATCTGACTGTAAACTTAATTTTGAGAAAAGGAAAGATGGCTGATCAGAGCTCAGAGCGGACAGGTCTTTTCGCTTTTGTGGTTTTTTGTCAACTGGGAGCAGTGCCAAAAGGGAATGACTGCTACTGCTCCCTTTCCTTTGTTTGAGCTGATGCTGAGGCATGCTGAGGCATGCTGAGGCATCGGCTCCTTCTACTACTTGAAGCTCTCAGACACATACAAAAGTGGGGGTTTGAGAGCAACTTAAGAGTCGTTCAGTACTCTGGGTTTGAGAGCAACCCAAACCCAAATGCTCTGACGTCATGGAAAATTTCTGACCATGCTGTACAGTCACTACTGAACATTCCGCCCACCATGAGCTCTGAGGGCTTATAAGCACTAGGGCTCATAATAGACCTTAATCAGGAATTTGAAATATTGAAATTGTGTACTTAACCTACGGTATCACCTAAAATTTGATCTTATCATATTTATAGGCACATTAAAGGCTAAGAGATTTACATTAGATTAATGTATGAATATAATTTCGATTATATAAACTAACCTAACATAATGAAGAAATGGGTTAATTTACTTTAATTTGTTTAAAATAAAGTATATGAGAATTAAGTTATTTGCTAAATCGCAGAAAATTATAAGAACTAACCTAATTTAGAGCAATACACCGAAATACAATAGGACATCATATTATCACATTACATGATTGAGCATACATAAGCTCGCTAACCAAATAATAGTTGATCTGAACTTATGCCTAGAACGATGAAATTGCTTGTAGGTGGTAACTGCCTTCTCGGGTGACTGCGCGGTGGTAGCAAGTATGCGATGGTCTGCTGCTGGGTGATGTGGAGTGACATTGGATCTTATCCAATAA
Organism: Dicyrtomina minuta; assembly: GCA_949802685.1. Classification (NCBI taxonomy): domain Eukaryota; kingdom Metazoa; phylum Arthropoda; class Collembola; order Symphypleona; family Dicyrtomidae; genus Dicyrtomina; species Dicyrtomina minuta. The sequence continues at coordinate 52,606,776 of OX461810.1, forward strand.
AGTACAGGATGATGTAGGTTGCTTAGAAGCCCAAATTTAATGATTTGGAGCTTCTTCCGAGGTATCATCCACCTTGGACGCTGCTGATACTCGTTAAGATTGTCAGAGTACCAGCGGTGCCAAGGTTTCAGATGCAGGTTGGTGAACCTAGACCGAGGAGACCGAGAAGGAAGGATAGATTGAGGTCCGGCTTGCTTGGGTTGGAACTGATGATCAGAGGTAAGTTGAGTGTTGAGTACACGTTCTGGAGGAAGAAGCACCGGGTGCTTTCTGCCGGATGAGAGATCGGAGTTTGTAGATCGTCCGCCCACCATAAGAAGCCCAGAAGCATCAATGGACGGATTTATTTTTGGTACGCTGATCACTGCAACACTATACACCTTTTGATCGGCCAGGCCGGTATTGCGAGTAGAGCCGGCATGGTAGGTTGGAGCTATTGAGCCTGTCAGGAGGGTAGAGCCAGATGAGGCGAGGACCTCGGAGCCGGTGGAGACTGTAGATTGAGATGAGGCGAGGACCTCGGAGCCGGTAGAGACTGTAGACCCAGATGAGGCGAGGACCTTGGAGCTGGTAGAGACTGCAGACCCAGATGAGGTGAGGACCTCTGAGCCGGTAGAGACGGTAGATTGAGATGAGGCGAGGACCTCGGAGCCGGAAGAGACTGCAGACCCAGATGAGGTGAGGACCTCTGAGCCGGTAGAGACTGTAGAGATGGAGACCTTAGAGCCGATGAGCATGCTTGAACTGGGGACCGTCGAGCGGGTTGAGACTGTGGAGCCAATACAGCGAGAAGAGCCGGATGAGGCACATACCGTTGAGCCGGTAAATTTAGTGGAGCCAGATGAGGCCGCGACCGTCGAGCCGGTGGACCTAGTAAGGCAAGTAGAGCCGGTTGATACTCTTGAGCTGGATGAGGCTGTGGAACTTGTCAAGCATGAGGAGCCGTTTGAGATGCTCAATCTTCTTGAGGCGGAAACCATCGAGGCGGTAGGGACGTTAAAACCGGGTGGGGCAGTAGTCACTGTTGAGGTAGGAACTGGTGAGCCGGTAGCTGAGGCAGAGCCGGGCACCGTCGAACCGTTAGATGCTGTTGAGACTGGGACCGTCAGGCCAATGGATGTGGTCAAGACGGTAGACACGGTTGAAGCGGAGACCGTCGAAGCGGAGACCGTCAAGCCGGTAGATGCTGTAGAGCATGTAGCTGATGGAGCTGGTCCAGGCGGTGGACCTGGTCGTCGCGGACGAGTTGCTGGAGCCAGTCGATTCTGTGAGGATTGACACCCAGAAAGAAACGAAGGCGATTGAGCCCGAAGACCCAATGTAGCAGGTAGACTCGGTTGAGCCAAACCCTCTTGCTGGAGTGAGTCGAAACGGTGGTCCTGATGAAGCGCAGCCGATCGAGCCGATTGAGCACAGCCGTTCCAGCCGGTTGGGATGGTAGGGCCAGTTGAAGCGGAAGGCGATTGAGCCCGAAGACCCAATGGAGAAGGTAGACTATGTTGAGCCGGAACCTTCGGTTGGAGCTGAGCCGGTCGAGACGGTAGACCCGATCGACACGGTTGAGATGCTGAAGCCGATCGTTTCTGTGATGTTTGGACACTTGGTAGAAGCGACGGCGATTGAATCAGAGGACCCAATGGAGAAGGTGGACTTGGTGGAGCCCGAACCTTCTGATGAACTGAGGCCTGTCGAGACAGTAGACCCGATCGACACGGCTGAGCTGATGAAGCTCTTTTAACTGAACCACTGAACTTTGTAAGATCAATGGGAGGAAGCCTGTAGATAAGATCTTCAAGAGGAGGAGGATGAGCTTGAGCATGTTGACATGGTTGCATTGATGCTAACGACTCAATTTTGGACTTGATCATAAAGTACTTGGTGAGTATATTGATGGATTCTCTTTCGTTGAGCTTAAAAGTGGAGTTATTGAATTCTTCTTCTGTTCTGATCTCTTCTTGAAGGCTGTTAAAATCATTTAACCACATGTCCAGTTCCTCAATTATTCTGAGTGCTGTCGTTCTGCAAGCGTTGTTTGCAATGGATTGTTGAGCTACGAGATCCAGAGCGTTCAGTGAGGAGGCGTACCTCTTTCTTTTCTTGAGGAGACCTTCCATTGTGAAGCGATTTGTAACTAGGGTGGCGTGCGACTGAGCACGAGCCACGGTTGATTCTAGGGCTCAGAGACCCTTGAGGCGCAACAAGATTGATTAGTGAGAAGTGACACACACACACTGAAAACACTTTTTCAAACTGACAGGAATATTTGAGTTTGAGAGACCATGAAGAACTTTAATATCGACAAACACAGAGTGCTGTGGGACGTCTTCAAAAAGACAGGAAGATCCGGTATTCGAAGGACCATGAACAGGGGTTATGCACGCTATGTTGGGGTTGTAAGGCCCGGTGCACCTTAACGTCAACCCTATTTGACGTTCCTCTGTGTAAATAAGAGGATTGGATGGTCTCTTCCTTATTCGCTATGAAGACGTGTTTGATGGGTTGCTTGGTGGTGTTATTGTCGATATCTGAGTACTTGGAGTTGGCTGGATGTTGGAGACAACCGTGTATGATGCGGTTGGGATGAGATGTGAGGAGGTTTGGACCAGATGTGAGGTCTTGGACCAGGTGAGCTGAGAGCCAAGTTGGGGTATGGGACCAGGTGCCGAGATGGGCCTGGGACCAGGTGAGTTGATGTTGGGTCTGGGACCAGATGAGAGCTGAGACCAGGAGTTGGGTCTGGGACCAGATGAGAGCTGGGACCAGGAGTTGGGTCTGGGACCAGATGAGAGCTGGGACCAGTAGCCTGTGCTTGAGATGGGACCAGAGACTGGGACCTGAGCTTGAGCTTGAGATGGGACCAGAGACTGGGACCTGAACTTGAGCTTGAGATGGGACCAGAGCTTGATCTTGAGTCTGGGACCAGATGAGCTGGGACCAGAGCTTGAGATGAGACCAGAGAGCTGGGACCAGAGCTTGAGATGGGACCAGAGAGCTGGGACCTGAGCTTGAGATGGGACCAGAGAGCTGGGACCAGAGCTTGAGATGGGACCAGAGAACTGGGACCAGAGCTTGAGATGGGACCAGAGCTTGAGATGGGACCAGAGAGCTGGGACCTGAGCTTGAGATGGGACCAGAGAGCTGGGACCAGAGCTTGAGATGGGACCAGAGAACTGGGACCAGAGCTTGAGATGGGACCAGAGAGCTGGGACCAGAGCAGATGGGACCAGAGCTTGATCTTGAGATGGGACCAGAGCTTGATCTTAAGCTTGAGATGGAACCCGAGAGCTTGGACCAGAGCTCGAGATGAGATCCTCGAGCTGGGACCAGAGCTTGAGATGGGACCCGAGAGCTTGGACCAGAGCTCGAGATGAGATCCTTGAGCTGAGACCAGAGCTTGAGATGAGACCCGAGAGCTTGGACCAGAGCTCGAGATGAGATCCTCGAGCTGGGACCAGAGCTTGAGATGGGACCCGAGAGCTTGGACCAGAGCTCGAGATGAGATCCTCGAGCTGGGACCAGAGCTTGAGATGGGACCCGAGAGCTTGGACCAGAGCTCGAGATGAGATCCTCGAGCTGGGACCAGAGCTTGAGATGAGACCCAAGAGCTTACGAGCTGACTTGGACCTGGGACCATGTGAGGCTTAGACCTGTTGAGACTTGTACCTATGAGCAGAGACCAGGTCTTGATCTTGAAATGGGACCAGAGCCTGGATCTGAGGTAAAGCTGAGGAAGTAGGCCGGTACGCTGGTCGGTCGGTCGGCCGTAGACTAGACCTGATATGGTTCTGGCAGGAGAGTCTGATCCGAGGTATGTTGAGCAGCTCTGACCGAGGAGGCGGATGTGAGATGGATCCTAGCCTGATGTAACTGAGTGGAGACCGGTTGTGATATGCAGATGCTGATCTAGCTATGGTTCTGAGCTGATGAGCGGGTCTAGCAAACTGTACAGACCGGAGGACGTGACCTGGAGAGCGAGTCTTGAGATGGACTGTGACCGAAACTGAGATGATCAAGAGTGCAGTGCGTGACTACATGCGATGCATGAAAACAGCACTGCAGCCTTTACTGTGGTATATGGTGGATGGACCAACGAGCTGAAGCTTGATGCACTTAGTGACTATGTGGTGAGATGGGCAATGTGAGACACTGAAGATGTAGCAGTGGTCGGATGTGCAATAAAATGGTGGATGTGATCTCCTAAGTGCGTGAATTTGGTAGTAATTACCAATTGACGTTTAATTACTATTAACACACTTAATTACACACATTACACTAAATAACAAGACGTGAAACACACTTAATTACGCACAATTACACTAACTAAGAAGGTTTGAAGTTTCAGTTTTGATACACCGAATAAAGAAGGAAGTCAGAAATATCTGACTGTAAACTTAATTTTGAGAAAAGGAAAGATGGCTGATCAGAGCTCAGAGCGGACAGGTCTTTTCGCTTTTGTGGTTTTTTGTCAACTGGGAGCAGTGCCAAAAGGGAATGACTGCTACTGCTCCCTTTTCTTTGTTTGAGCTGATGCTGAGGCATGCTGAGGCATGCTGAGGCATCGGCTCCTTCTACTACTTGAAGCTCTCAGACACATACAAAAGTGGGGGTTTGAGAGCAACTTAAGAGTCGTTCAGTACTCTGGGTTTGAGAGCAACCCAAACCCAAATGCTCTGACGTCATGGAAAATTTCTGACCATGCTGTACAGTCACTACTGAACAATAACCAATAGAAAGACGACTGGAATATATATATATTGTTATTTCAAGTTTTTTTAAAATAGATTTTATATTTTTCTTTAAATAAATTGGGCATACATATACAGACTGGTAAAGCAGACGGCAGACACGTTTATAGTATGTATCATAACCATTAAGTTCCATTTGGAAATAAATAAAAAAAATGAAAATGAATAAACAATTTGAAGACAATTATGTAGATCAAGCCAAGGTACAGGTACATATTTCTGTAATAAACCTTTTGTATGTTCCTATGTGATGAAAATGCATATTGCTATTTTAGATTATGGTTGTCCAGTTTATACTAGATTATAACTATAAGAGATACTGAAACTTCAAATCTCAACTCAAACACCCAAAATTGAGAGATACACAATTTTGAAGACAACGTGCCTGATGAAAGGTTTCAAATACTGATATAATATTATTGAAAATGTATTTATTAGTCACTCCATACAGTGGAGTGGTCGTGGTCAGGTATCGCGTGATGCGATTACCATAGAATATAATTATGAAGTTGAAAAAAAAAACTTCACCTTGTTCATGTTCCAGTTTTTATGGAGCCCCAATTTTTACAGAAGTTGGTTGTAGCCTAACAAGATACCAATAGAAACATGATTTAGATTTTAATTTAAAGTATAATAATTACATATGGACAGTGTACAGGAAAATTAAACTAAAAAACAAACTATACAAATTCAAACAAGTTTCTGGAGTCCATGCTCACTCTCCACACACTTGCTCGACTGGGGTATTTCCGCAATTTGAAAAAAAAATCAATACATTACAAATTACATGTCTATCAAAAAGTTGCAAAAGTCCAAGTCCAAATCAAAGATCAAAACCAACTATCGTTTGAAGGGTATTATATAGCCATTACCATTGAATATATTATACACTCGTATTATGAGCATAAATAATATATTTTAGCTTAAAACCACGACAAAACTCAGACAAAAAAAAATACCACAACAATAATTAATTCTGCATGAAGGTGAAAAGATCGCAGTCTTGCTGATTTTATTAAAAAGAACGCTCTCCTGAAGAAACCCCTGCAAGGGGGAAAATGAGCATAATATGTCAGTGCGAAACAGAATTGCAAAAAATGACACGTGTCGTAATAATTGTTTTTTCTCCACACTTCATCAGGACATCGGCATTTTGAACCATGATGATCCTCTTATTAATATTCGCAAGATCGCGAATCCATAAAACCTTGAATATCAACTTTGGATGAAAAAATTAGATTTTGTAATATTTTTTTGGAAGCGCATATTTTACCTAGGTCCGGGTTTTTGCTGAAGTATTTCGTAATATTTTGGAACGGTGATTAATGCTGTCACTATCGAAAATCTTAGGTTTCAAGCTGACCATTTACTTAAGGTTCAAAAAACTTGGAAATCGTCGGCGAAGGATTAAATTCGTATACTTCCATTCTTCTGTAGAAGCAAAACTGCATCCCCGTGTTCTTAACCAATGTCAGTTTAAGTACACGGTTTTCCTTTGATTCTAGGCAAGAATATGAAAGTATACGGATTTTGTCCTTCACCGACGATTTACATAATATGCCCATATAGCCTATAGGGCTATTCCTAAAGATCAATTTCTATTAGTTTCTATAAGAAAACCAAAAAGTACCAGAATTTGAATATTTAAATTTCCCGCCAAATTTGAAAACCGAAATTTCAACATGCGTTTTCAATGAGCTTAAACATTTTGTGAAAACATCATTCGAACCATATTGATTAGAAGAAATATAATTAACTTTAAGTTACCAGCGCGACCACAAAAGTTTCTGAATTTAAAAAAAAAGTCTAAAAAGAAATGAAAACTTGGCAAATTCCAACGAGTGACATGACATACCATTAAATGACATGTCAAAACCAAAAATATCGATTTTTCTGCTTTAAAAACGACAATTTTGTTTTTGACTTTTAGCCCATACACTATATAGGCTAAAGAAAACATTTAAAAAACCAAATCCGGTTTAAAAAAAAATCAAAAAGTTTTGCGATCGCATTTAGATTCAATTAATCACTACCTTTCTAACGGCATACCATTAAAATTCGCCAGATATTTCAAAATACCGGTAAATTATGTAAATAGGTAGCAATTAACATACATAAATCAAACCTACTTAAGACCTCACGTATTTCATTATAAGTTTAATTATTTCATAAAATTAATTTAATCATTTAAATCTGTCAAACAATGTAAAGTGTCATAAAATGGCAAGTAATGGACCATTATTGGGCATGTGTTGCATTGTTGTATTCAGGAAATACATAAACAAAGACATTTTCGCTATTGCGTGATCATATATTTTAAAGATGCACCTAAAGTTTATCTCCATTCTTTACTGCAGTCTTAAAAACAAATTTAAGCATGTGCTCATTTCTTAAGGAGAAATTCTAACCTCCTGTCCTAAGTAAGTAACGTTCTTATCAAAGCATGATTGACACTTTGAAAATAAGAGTAAAAAAGATAAAGTAACTTATAGAAGAAAATGCATGTGTAACAAAATTAATAAAATGTTGGCTAGCGAAGACGTTTTTTTAAAACTATAGTTTTCTTGTCTGCCATGTCCTTGTTTTAAGGAAAATTTTAGAAACAGAAAAATGAGTATGGAATTGGCGTTGTCAACTATTTTTAAATGTCAATCTCTGCACATAATATTAGCGCTGGCTGGATTAAGTTTTCCTCTTTTTCTTATTCAAAATAGTTAGCCACATGGCATGACAAATTAATAACAACATAACAACAGCATCGTAAATTGTATTTAGTCAAAGACAAAGACGCAATTTTGCTGAACATTAGGCAAAATACATTTATCTCTCTCTCACTCTTTGTGTTGGAAAAATAAATGCCCTCAGGCTTTCTTGTGTGTCGGCACGTTGTAATTTCGTATTCTATGCATATATTAGATTGCGATTAAATACTGTAATGTGTTTAGATGGTACTCTCGATTCTCGATCCCGAATGTTACCATAGGTCTAAAAAAACACTGACTAGTGAGATCTCTTCATAGCTACGCATTCAAAGTTAGATTTTTCCTGTATGTATATTCTGGCTTCAACGCTGCATGAATAACAATACATAACCGTTGACCGTTGGATGTAGGAAAATATCATAAAACCTTAGCTCCAAAAGGAGCAGCTCAGACCTGTGTCCAGGTACATAATAGGACTAGGACAGTTGGGGATTATAATTTTTGAACAATGGACTACTATGTTTATAATAATACGGATTATTTTATTATGCACAGTTCACAGTGTAATATTATGTAATTATATAGTTCAAATAGTATTTTATGCCTGAGCACTAAACCACCACCACCCCATGATGCAGATCTAACTAGTAAGTTGATTTGAGGATTCAAATATTTTTAACGACCTTTATTAAGTGCCGAAAGAAAAGCATAAAATAATAACATGAGTACCTACCTTACCTTAGTACCTAGCATTACAACTAACGATAAGTAAGTACATAAGTATAGTACTGCACTGAGCACTGGTATAGGTTATCTCTTATACATTCAACATACAGATACAACAGGGATATGTGCAACTCCCCATCAGTTTTTTTTTCATCGTAAAATTCAAATACCCATTGCCCATTACCCACTCCTGCCTTTATACCTTTAACATACTTCATTTCATTTGCTTTAACTTTAATATTACAATATCTTAAAGTCAAAGTCAAGCAGCAAAATAAATGAAGCAGGGTGTTGTTGGTGTTTCGCAGTTTCCTCCTTATTCTCCCCAGATTATACCCTCAATAATCTCCAAACAGTCCAAACGCATATACATAATCATATATATCTCCTTTGTATTGCCAGTACTATGTACATACTACATTCAAGTAAGTGACTTGCCTTAAAACATTAACAATGTTATTCCATTCCATAACAAAGATGTACAAAGGTGACCATGCCTACCAGGACCAGGCCACGAGACGAAGTAAGCCTATAATATGTAAGTAAGGAGATTTAATGTAAATTTCGAGTCTACTAGGTAGGTTAGGTGGATGAGACGAAGAAAAAAACAAGAAAGGTGGATACATTAGGATGCTCAAGCTCAAGTATTTCTTCGTGAGGCTCAACAATATTCTTTGCAGTTGTCAGACAGATCCGAGACAGAGAGCTTCCATAATTTGGATACGAGAAACACACGCGTACCTAAACAATACATATTTTAGATACGATTAGTTGTGTCATTACTTCTTAAAGTTGACGTGCACCGTACAATTATTCTTTTTTAAATCATCCATAAACTTATATTAGGGACTGAAGCAATCATTGATATATTAACATACACTTGTCAGCATTCTACACCGTCAAAACAATAACATTAGTGTAAAAACTTTCAAAATAAAATGACTTCTGGGAACTCGAGCAATCATTCTTGTTACACTTTTAGGTCAGTTAGCCACTAACCGCTGTCCGTGAGACAGTCAGTTCAGTAACATTGTCTATTTTATATAGTACGAAAATTTTCGGTTTTCCCACCGCTGCAAGCAGTCCACCGTGTTGTATAAGAAAGAGTAAAGAATTCTTGTAACTTTTGCTGAAATTCAGAGTGTTTTAAACGTAATAAACTTAACGTTGCGTTGGGTTTGTTTCTGTGCTTTCCGAGGAAGTGACTTGTCTAATTCATAAAAGGAAAAGGAAGGATGCCGTCGAATAGCCCACTAACGGTGTTTTACGAAACACTCAGTCCAAGGACAGTATCAGCTGACCTATTCAAATCTCCAGTGGGATTTGAGTCGGAGCCAAACTACGAGCGTGAGACTGTAAAAAGCTACGAATTTATCAGTCCTTCACGGACTGTGACGACGGGAGACAAGAAGACTGTCCCAGTCCCACTTGTCAATGGAGGCATTCAAGTTGATAGACATCGTAATCGATTCACCCGAAGCAATAGTTCCTATAACTTCAGTATTTCTATGTTACCTTTATCCATAGATATGGAAGCTACCAAAGAAGTTTTAATTACTACTGCTCTGTCCCTTTGGGGTCTCCTCATTGCCCTTGTTTTGGCTTTAATACCTCGACGATTCCGGTACAAAGATGTTAGCGGTCAAATCGTTCTTATCACTGGAGCTGGGTCAGGTCAGTATCAATACAAGTTTATTATTTATTTTCAAGCTGTATACCTTTTTTTATCGAATCTTGTTGTAAGCTAGCAGCTATAGCACTATAGTAATACATGATACAGGACAGAGTTACAGTAACTTGTCAATAACCAATTGTTTGTGTAACTGTCACTGTTTTTATGATGTAGACACATTCAGCGTTATACAAATTACTAGTAGGTTACTAGCATGATGGGCACGGTCTCATACTGCAGTGACTAGGTCCCTACCTGCATTGGGATGTATTTTGTATTCTTCGTTCGCATAATAATTTACTGTAATTGACTCACTCATTTTGTTTTATTCTAGGTATCGGTAGACTGATGGCAAAAAAGTTTGCACTTCAACACGGTGCCATTGTTGTTGTTTGGGATATCAACAAGCCAGGTATAACACATCTTTAGTTCTGTAAAGTAATATGACACATTGGAAGATTTATAGTGTTGATGTTTACTGTTTATTTTCGGATTCTTTGAGCTAGTTAGCACGTTTGTGGTTGTATTGATAGCTCTAAATGCTCTAATAATGCCGCTACGTGAGTGATTCAGTAGTCGTTGAATAATGCAAGCAAAGCAATTATCATTCCTACGGTCAACGTCAACGGTATTTTGTGTGCCAAATTAACATTGATTCTTGTCTTCGTGCTGTACTGCGTATACTTGCTTCTGAAGTTCAAGTATGAAGTACACATGATTTTGCAAGTTAGACTACTTGTTTATACAATATATTCATACATACGCAAGAACCAAATGTAATTATTTTAGAATGTTACGATATGCACAACATTCTGTGTTATATGGATACTAACTACTAATGAGAGTCTTGTATTGTACGCACAATAATGCATTAGCTATCATTCATAAGGGTTGTCGATGCCGAACTTTTACTTATATTTTGCAACTTTAAATGAATGTTAATTTTTTATGGCATGGCTTCGAAGTAGACAGAAGAATTTCGAAATTCTGTATAAGTATGACTGATACCATACATGGTAGGGATGCAATAGTCTGATGTCTAGGTAGGTAGGTACATACATTAAATCCAGTTATTCAAGAATTCAGTCAACATTTCTGCGCAATTTTAGTTAGGTTTAATGATAATGTCAAAGCTCCTATTTATAAGAGTCTTTGAATGATTTTTGAGTTGAGGTACCAAAATTTGAATCTCCGGGTGGTATTTTATTTGGGAATGCGAAGAAGGCAAATAAAATAAATTGAATTTATTTGTTGTTGTCCTTCTTATGTCAATAATTACTTATTTTTAATGCAATTCGTGCAGGTTGTGAGGAGACTGTAAAGGATATCCGTACCGCGGGTGGGAAGTGCCATGGCTACATCGTCGATGTCTCGAATAAGGAGAAGATTTATGAAGCAGCAGAAAAGGTTAAAGCTGAAGTTGGCAAAGTAGACATCCTGATCAATAATGCTGGGATTGTTAGCGGATGTAAATTCTTGGACACATCTGATGTTCAGATTGAGAAAACATTCCAAGTGAATGCTCTCTCAAACTTCTGGGTAAGTTTTCTTCCTAAAAACTCCTTTGTTATTTTATAAGGCTAAACACTAGCATGTATAAGGAACGTTTTGGTTCGTAGTATATGCCAAGTATACTAATATTTTTTCGAAGCGAATGCATATTATGACATATCTTTCAGAAGTATGTCTTCTGTGGGAATTTTGAGTGTATGACAACCATGAATTATAATCCGTGCGAATAATTCCTGGTTCTATTTTATTGGGAACGAATATACATGCGACTGTGGGTGATTCACTGAGAAAGAATATTCCATTATTTAAACAATGGGTACGTTCTATCCGTCATCCGTTAGCTTAGTTGGATGTAAAATCAGCCCTAGGCCTAGCTAGGGTCTCTTTTATCATATCAAAGACAATCTGGCATTTCAGTTTTCTCATCACCATCAGCCACCACTCATTTTTGTTGCAGATAATTTAAATCGAGGAGGGCTCATATTTTTCCATTACTTCATTTTGGGATCGGGAACTCAAATTTTCCAGTTTAAATTATATTTCATTCCGTAGGTACTTGTTAGAGTTATTAATTTAAATAAATGTGATGAGTAATTTATCCATTTGAATAAATTTTATAGTCAGGCCGCAGGTGGGAGAATGATGTACTTTATTACAAAACTCCACACTATAAAATCTAGGGTTAGGTAGCGTCCGGTGCGAATTTCGAATAAGAATATAGCTTCCCATAGTTTTATATTCTTTATCGTAAAATTTTTATTTCTAGCGTAACTAGTACTCACTCCTTTTTTTAGTTTTTTTTTCATAACTCTCATAACACCAAGTGCCTAATTAAGTTAAGTACCGTGTCTATCTGCCTTTCTTATATAAATCTCTGTTTCTACGCTATGAGTTGAACGGTGCGAGTTTGAGTAGTAATCGGGACTTATTATTAGAAGATATGTAGTAGGCATTAAAGGCAGCATACTTATGTATATTTTAAGAAAATAAAAATGTATTATTACAAAGTCTAGTTTTTTCGTGACTGATGTTGTCGATTAATTCTGAAAGGATTGATCTAAATAATATTATGACAAAATTCAGGCTGTATTAGTTTTTTCTTGGTTTAATGGGTTTAGGTAGTTGAAGTTAAATAGAATAGAAGGGTAAAAAGTGACTGTACAAAGTAAGATAATATGTGGTAGGTAATAGTATTACATTTGTGTTAGTTAGCCTATGCCGTGTCTCATAGTGACCCACATAAAGCAAACGGATACGCTGGGCCAACAGATTTTTTTGTGCAAGTGTATACTGCCCTAAGGATGATACAAGCATCACTAGCACGAATTTGTGTTTGTACACAGTTGCCAATGGCAGTGATGGCTATGGCTGTAGTTATATCGTTATATGCATCAAAGTATTTTGGGCTTGTCTAAAAAATTGTCTTTTATTCTATACCCCTCCTTTACGATCATGCAGTAATCAATGGTTATAGCGGTCGACGATGGATGGTCTATGTGATTAGTAATTTTTTATAATAATAATGATATATAAAGTACCTAGGTATACTTAATTCCTAAATTCAAAAATGCTACACACATAACTTGTATGAGTGTGAAAATTACATAATTTGGAACTCCATTCAAGCATCACCTTTACATTGGGGTGATCGATCTTTTAGTATGCGAACAGATGAGAAAACTAACAGTATTAGTTTAGGGTACATTCAAAGTTTATTTACCAATATCTTATCTTGCAAAATTCAGAAAAATGAACTTTAATGAAGTCAAGGGGAAAGTGCAATCGACTGTAAAGATATGCAATAGTATGCAATACCTTTTTGAACATTTGTACAATCTTCAACATATCTTGTTGCTCTTGTGCGTGGGTTTCGTTGGTCTCGATCTTGACTTGACTTGGCGTAGGATTGAAATGTATCTCTGTAGTCATTATGTGGTTTCTGTCTGCAGTCTGCAGTGCATTTTGTATTGGCAACCTATACATAATTACATGATATAGTTAGATAACATTTTACGCGCATTAGGTTTACAAATCATGCATGTTATTTAGCTTTTTGGCAAATTCAATTCACTTTTGAATAGTTTGACGAATTCTATATGATTATTGCAGTATTAGCTGTACAAAGTGGTAGTTTTTTTTATATTAAATATATTCTCTGTAGTATATCCCCACTATTCTTTAAGTTGATCAAACGATACGAGAAGTTTACCCTTGTCATTTTCATTTGCAATTAAGTATATTGGGTATTAGGTACCTAGATGGAATGTGAATTTATGTTGTATTTGTGATTATGAGGCTCATTCTAATTATAAGTCTAGGGAATATAAAAATATAGCATACAATTTTCTGCCCTGTTTAAATTTTCCACTCTCATATAAATAAAATAAATTAGTATGAGCACGTCGTCTGATAGTAGACGCTTTCAGATTACTTACAAACATTTCTTGAAAGTAAGATTGCAAAAATAGCAAGTACCTAATTGCAAAAGTAGCAAGCACTATGTAATTTATGTATTTAAAAAGTTTCTGATATCGGTATTAAATTGCATTCGTTTTTGCTATTTACTTACGTAATATCTTTATTAAGCTAGGGAGGCAAGCGTGCACAACTATGCTTGATAGTGATAGTCGAGGCGAATCAATATAATATGCTAAAATCTTACGATTAGAATGCACAGTTTTAACCAAGCTCTTTGTTTGTTTATAATGTGCAGACAACCAAAGCTTTCCTTCCCGGTATGATTAAGGAAGACAGCGGCCATATTGTAACCATTGCTTCAACTGCTGGACTAGTAGGAGTCAATCGTTTGGTTGATTATTGTTCCTCAAAATTCGCCGCTGTGGGATTCCATGAAGCTCTTCTTACTGAATTGAAGGTAAGCGAATACTCTTGGTTGGATAACTTTTTTATGGGATCATCGGATCATGTTTATTTGGTATTTGCATTATTTTATAAGTATAAGGTAAGGCAGGTGCACAGGGTGGCACATGCGGCTAAAATTTCTCATGCTTTCAGCCAGTCATATTAATTCGTGAATTTTCCTCTCGTGTTATATTATATGTCGGTTTACTCACATATTTTCCCCTAGTGCCTCATGTATAAAATCTATGATTTATGTAATGATCAAATTACACGCCGTTGTTGTTGTTTTTGCAAAGAAGTGATAAGTTTCCTTAAAAACTGACTACAAATAATTCAAATTCATAGCGAGTACTTTTTTTTATCAAATATTTTTGTTACTTCATGTAAGTAATTCGTCTGCATAAAAACTAATACATGGGAGTGGTGACTCACAGAGCATTAAAATCATATAAGTACCTATGTATAGATCACATAATATTACCATATATTACTGACTAGTGAGTATATAGACTCTATATAGGTAAAATGAAGCAACCTTCGCCTTGAGAATTTTCTGACAGGACAATAATATTTTCTAGATGATAACAACACCCACCCATGAGTGTTTAATGATATTATGTAATACGTATTGTATAACATTATATTTTTATTAGTGTTATTACTAGATTTTTTAAGCTACATAAACAGTAGCCAACCATTAAAAATGCGAACCAATTCTTAAAAATCCTGAAACTAGAAGGATTTCTGCATGAATCATACTCCACATATTCCCAGCTTATATTTGACCATAAATTGTAATTTTGCAACTTTACAAAAGCATGTACATATACTTCAACGATTTCGGCATATGGAATTAAACGAACTGGAAAATTACATTCAAAATGTAAATTAATTGTTGGGTTATTTCTTTATTATTAGTCCGAGATGGGTCAACAGGGTATAAATGCAACCTTAGTTTGCCCCTACTACATTAATACTGGAATGTTCGATGGAGTCAAGTCAAAGTAAGTCATTATATTCTATAATTTGTTCTCATTACCCAACTAATGGATAACTGTTTTTTTTATTTTATGCTGTACTGTCAGATTGAGTGAGAGATGTTTTTATGTTTGGTATCAGAAGGAATGAAGGTTTATCGGTGTCTAGAATAATGAGCATATACGTATGTACCTAGGTATATTTACAGTCTTTCTGTACGTAGACTCAATAGCATTGCGTCGCATTCGTCTTTAGGGCATCAGTAAATAACTTCAAAATGTGCTTTTGTTTTGTTTTACACACACCGTACGCGTAACTTCAAGTTACTTGCACTGTTTTTCAGTGTTCTGCACAGATTACAATTTGAGATTTTATAATTTACTTACATATTATTAGACAGTCATCCTTTAAATTAACGCATATTCTCCCAATGATCAGCTAAAATAACGGAATTGATAGTATGTGTGCATGGATTTCATTAGGTGGTAAACGTAAGTAATTTTTTTGCAAACGATTCACTGAATTTTAGCTGCAGCTGCATATTGTTTCAGTTTAACACTAACACTTTTGATATTACTCTCTCAGAGTGCTGACCCCATGGGAATCAGTGCTAGCTAATAAGTATTTATTTCCTACTTAAGTGATCTCTACTGTAGAATCTCGAATGCTGGCCTGATGTATAATTTACTATACTTTATTTTAAAAAAGCAATAATATTTCACTACATGTATAACTTTCTATCGCGTGCATTGTAACCCCGAATGGATTTGACAGTTTTAATTATATAGAATTATCTAGAAGAAACTTTGGGAGCATCGATTCATTGATTATTTTGTAAGTAGTGTAAACCAGTGTGCCGTTATTTGCATGTGACATTGCCAAGAAATATTCAAGTTGTAGTATTTGAATGCTTTTAAATCTCTATTGTTTGGATTGTATTTCTTTTGTGTTGTTATGATACTCATGTATATATGTCGATGCACAAAATACATAGGTGTGTGTATAGGTTCATATTCTCTATTTGCAAATACCGGTTTGAACGGGATTTACAGTGAAACTATGTTGTTAAAAAATTTCATTATAGTGTTTTCAACTGACGAGGGAACCTTTACAACCGGGCGTCGCCAAACCACCCAATCTATTTTTTTCTGAAAAGAGCATGTAAAAAAAGTGGGGTAGCGTCAATTCTATTTCAGAATGGGCCTTTTTACTTGCCACAGCAATTTTTGAAGACATAAATTTGCTAATGTTAATTAAATGGACGCCATATTTAAATATATTTTTCAGTCTTCAATTGTGTCTGCAGGCTAAATTTCTCAACCGATTTTGATAAAATTTATAGTTTTGTGATCGTTACAATATTTTCAAAAATATAATTTCAAGGAATTTGAAAACGGAATTGAAGGAAAATTGAAGGAAAAAGGAATTTGAAAATTTTTGAATTTTCAAATTCCTTGAAATTATATTTTTGAAAATATTGTAACGATCACAAAACTATAAATTTTATCAAAATCGGTTGAGAAATTTAGCCTGCAGACACAATTGAAGACTGAAAAATATATTTAAATATGGCGTCCATTTAATTAACATTAGCAAATTTATGTCTTCAAAAATTGCTGTGGCAAATAAAAAGGCCCAGTCTGAAATAGAATTTACGCTACCCCAATTTTTTTTACATGCTCTTTTCAGAAAAAAATAGTTTGGGTGGTTTGGCGACGCCCGGTTGTAAAGGTTCCCTCGTGAGTAATTCTTGAGATTTAAAAGTTGTCTCAAGAGCCTCGTCTGCTGTTGAGGTTATTTTTAAGTAGCATCTAATTTATTTATAATATTTGTTCATATTACAGATTAATTTCAATTCTAAACCCTGAAGACGTTGTTAATGATGTGGTGGCCGGAATTCTTACAAATCAGGAAAGTGTCGTCATCCCAAGATATATTCTTGCCTTAGTCGTGGCCAAATTGTAAGTGATATAAACTATATTAATATACACATGCATAAACTAATTATCTAATACTATAATATATGTAAGCAATCACGAATTTTTAAATGGTTAATGTATGTTATAAATAATTAGTATTAGCAATGTTGTTTGTAACACAAATCTTTTTATTTTCATTCTAGCTTCGTCCCAGCTCAGGTTGGTATGAGAGTACAAGCAGCCCTTGGAATCACCGGTACGATGATGACATTTAAGGGAAGGAATGAAAAAAAGTGAATATATGCTCTAAATTAAAACTGAGTTGTTAAGTTCGACCAGTGTGTTTATAAATATATAAGATATGGATAGAACTGTGACATTTTCCTACGCTGATGAATGATTGTTGCACATGGCAAATATTTATATAGTTTTGTTATACACAGCTTGGTTGGAATTTTGTTTTTGAATGAAAAAATATTTAATATTTAGGTATATTATATTGTAATATTATTAAAGTATGATGCATAGCCTATGTATTTGCGTCATTTTAGAATAGTAGAACCTTACAGTATGTCCATCATGTCTAACTGAAATTTTAGTCAATTCAGAACAGAATCCCTAATATAATATATATGTAGCTTGCAATTTACTTGCAGAGAAGCTTTAATTGGATATTAATAATTAGCTAGGACAGCCTGGGAAACACAAACCAATATAGTTGATAAAGAACTGCTTGTTTAGGTTGGCCAAAACAATATCTGCTTATTTTCTTCGTCTTGGCCTTGTTTACCATATATACGCAAGTACATAATATATTTGTATAAAAAAAGCGTAGATTGCACGCACGTAGGCGTAACTTTGTTTTACCTTGTTTGCAATGACGTACTGGTAGTTTTGCAGATGCCACAACCACAGTGCATTACAATTTATTTGATCTATTACTACATGCAATGTGCTCCTACTTAAAGAAGACAATATTCTGCACACAAGAAAAATCACCGCATGGATTAGTGATTTTATTTTGTAGTCTATTTGACCAATGTGATACTAAACTACATATTATAATTATACATGGTAATTATATATTATAGTATATGTAATTACACCTATACCTCTAACACTTTTCCCATTTTTGCACCAAAATCTACTTAGAAATTACGCTACAAGGATTGGGTATAATCACAATCTTCGTAATTTGTAAATACTAATTTTACATGTGTCCAGTCTGTGAAATACTGATGAATCCAGTTGTAATAATTTTACTTACTATACTTAAAAGAAATGACCAATGTTTTCATTACCCTTTTTTTGTGTGAAATATTAACTCTCCCCATTATGCCCCTATTAGTATTTTGTACACACAAGCCTGTTCGTGTTTACTGTAATGAACATAAACTAGCTTTTGTCCAAAAAAAGCTTAAATGCGATAAATGCTGCCTAGTTACGTAAAATCGTATTCGTAGCCTTTTTACTCGTGGTTATTTAAATTTGTAATTATGTGCTTTGTGATGCTTATAACGTAATATCTTTATAAAAAAGCTCAATGCACCGGCGCCCTATGGTGAACGAATCCATGACAAAAATACGATTACATACCCGTGTTTATACAACTTATACAATAATACAAAATATAACTATAATATATGTACTGTATTGAGGATTTTACAAAGTATAATGTTGGAATGATTAAACTAACTAATGATTTAAATATGTACAATACTGATAGTGTTGTCTGTGTGCGTAAAATATGAAACAGTTAAAAAAATGTACCTACATGAACTTTTAAGTAAATTAAAGATGATAAAATATATATAGATTTCAGTGGATTTGAATGCAATCCTGTGTTTTGTTTATTTATGGCGCACCATTTTTTTAATTGTGTGAAAAGGAGGGCAGGGAAACCTGTTTAGTATTTGACAATTTTGTTCTGTGAGTAAAGGTGGTGTACCTGAATGTCAGATGTCTGTGGGCATCAAGCAGCAGCACTCGTAAATTTCACGGGTAACTACTGGGCTAAACCTACACTACTAACCTACATAATATTCACCTGCACTGTGCTGTTTTATTATTTCCGTCGTCATTGACTAAATAACCTGTTCATGCCATGTGAAGATCGTCACCACAGCAATAATTATGCTAATAAAAACTAACAGTAAGTTGAGCTGAGCAAGTTCCCAATCCCAATGTAGATAGATCCATGTCGCTGCATTTGGAGAAATCGTGTAGGAATAGGAAGTATATTTTTCCACCCTTATTCTTCATAATTTAGTTTATCATGTAAACATTTGGATGAGTATATAGATAAACTAATGTCATAAATAATTGTAACATACATATATCAGACAAACTGTATTTCAAACATTACTTAGATAATACATTTGCGAATTGTGAATTGCTACCAACTTAATATTCACTCACGCTCCCAGAAATTGAATTCTGTATATTTTCTGATTCTCGTTCCACAAAAATGTATTTAAATTGTAATATAAATTAATGTCGGCTAAATTTTTATATTTAAATTCATTGTTTATGGGGGAGCAGCAGCGTCTACTTAAAGGAAATTTACTTATGAATAAATCTTTTTCACGATTAAAAATTATAAAAGTTTATGTTACTTAGGTTGTAGAAAGTATATTGTACTTGCGAACGTCAAACGTTCCATGTGTGAGTTAAAATCATTAAAAGGGGTACAGATTATAAATGTGTCTAAAGAGTCGACCAAATGTATAATGCTTAATAAACTAGCTGCATGGCGACAACCAACAATGAACAGTAAATGGAATAGTTATAAACCATTTATGTAATTGTTGTTTTCTTGGTTCTGTTTTTTAGCAGAGGGTCGTTTGGCTGTTATAAAAATGTACTACAAAGACTAGTGGCTTAGTAAATTTTGTATAATTACTTTGACGTATAGACTACTGAATATTAATTCACATCTTCCTGAGGTGTTGCACTGAAAATTACTGTAATTACATATCATCTTATTATTCCTTCATAAGAATGGCAATTCTGTAGTGAATCTTCATGATGTCGTAAAAGTTGAGGTTTAATACATTTACTTTTTCAGTGAAAAAAGAGAATGTTTGGCATTTTCAATTTAAAAGCGAGTTAATGGAATTACAGTCGGCCGTCGTCTGGCTAAGTAGGTTTGGTACAAATAACAAAAAATAAATTCCTTAACCTTTAAGTAAACGTAATATTTAAACGTGTATTTTGAAAAATCAAAGGGAGTAATAATTAAGAGTAAGATATTCAAGAAGCTACCCTTGAGCATAAGTCGATGAAATATATGTTGAATAAAGAAGTTACAAATTTTTAATATACATAAATATAATTTTGTTGTAGGACATTTTCCTCGTGGACATTTTCCTCCCGGACGTTTTCCTCCCTGACATTTTCCTATTTTCCCCCCAACTTCGTACCGAGGACATTTTCCTCCCAGTATTAAAATGACATCACTAAAATAAACTAGTGTCCCTTTCCAGAAAATGTATGTTTTTGTTTATAATAAATTTTAATGCATTGAATAAGTTAATTGCAATAAACTTTTTTTGTACTTCAGTTTATGAATTTTGGAAAAGATTGTATACGAAAATAAATTAGCAAATACTCAACAGTAGCACGCACTATGTAGTTTTTCTATCACAATAAAAAAATAAAAATAACAGCATCTTACTGAATTGTGAGTTTAATTATTATTATTTATTAAATTCTTCAATTAATAAACCAATCCTACTAATCCTTTAATTGATCTACTTTATATCCTATTTTCTTCTTGCTTTTTGGCCTTCGGGCCGCTGTGTTAAGTAGATAGCTTGATCAATGGCTGTTAAACATCCAAAATATGCAGCATAGAAATGTTGGGCCGGTTGGTTGGAAGAGCGTATGAGATTCAATACGGTTTAAACAGCGGGGAAATTCAAAGGATACCTAAGCGTCATCGTGGAATGTTGTTAGAAGTAATTCACTTTGGTGTTGTTTATCGTTGTTAATTATTTTATTTAATAAATAAATTTTCTGATATTTATTTCATCGGTGGTCCCTCAAGTGTTCAAGAATTGAAGAGCTGATAATCGGCTACGCAATAATTTTCTAATAGGAATTAGATCATCTCAAAAGAATGGAAGATATAAATGCTTTAAAGGTATGTCCATTTTCAATTTTTGTAGAACAAGATGAACGAGTTTTTGAAATTTTGAACTGAATTACCTATATATTGTGTTTCCCGTTTTGATTGTTGATAGGCTGGTATTAAGCTAATTAGATTGTGATTACGTACTTTGCGGTGAATGAATTAGCATCCTCACCCGGGAATTTGATATACGGGTCACGGGCATTATTGTGAGAATGTGAAGGGCATGGAATCTATTTAAAACTATTCATTTGTCGCTCACGCCTTGGAAAATTAATTTTGTTTGTCAAATGATATATCAACTATACAAATTGAGTCGCCATACGGTTTCTATTGTTGAGCAAAATAATATCAAAATTAGATAATTGTTCAATTAGATTGGTCAAACATGCAAACTGATTGAAATATGGATAATAGATCGGACAAAATAGATAATATTATGCTCTGTGTGATTAACTTTTCATTGGTCTTTCATTAGTGTTTACAGTTTACACTGTGTTCTGCTGTTCCCACTGATCTTGGAAGGGGTTTTAAAAGTTTAGTTTTGCCGGCTATGGATTTATTAGGTTGCTCAAAGTAAAGGAAACTGGATCATATGAAGTTTTTCCATGCAAATTAATTGTATTACTAGGACTATTGTAGGAGAGGACATCATAATACATACATTTATTTGATATTCAATTTATTTTGGATTTGCATCTGAACCAAAAAATTACTGGAGTAGTATGAGTCATTTTTATGTTATGCTCGAAATTTTAATAATTTATTTAACTTTATTCAAGATATTTGTCAATAAATAACTTTATTTTCCAGGTGGCCGATCTAAGGCGTGAGTTAAAGGATCGAGGACTTCCGCATACAGGAACTAAGAACGAGCTTGTGTCCCGACTTCAGGAAGCAATAACTTCTGGTAATAATTTTAAATATTGTCGCGGAATTATACCTTATGTTTCATTCTCATTATTGATGTACACGGCATGAACATTTGAGTTCATCGTGCATACCAGAAAGTTCAATAAATTAATTTAAGTCAGCGAATATTCATTGCGTCGTGAGTCTAACAATAACCGCTTCATTTTTAATCCTGAAATTACCGAAGTAGCGCATTAATATATTTGGGCCACTGGTCGTTTAATCAGAAGTTAAAATGAAAATACTTGCATGCCTTTTCGTTTATGAACTGTGCTAAACTGCTAAGTCAGCAATGTGGATGTGATTTATCCATTTTGCAACTGCAGCAGCACAAAGTTTTAAATATGCCTTGTGATAGATAAATAATTCACAGTTGGGTTTGAGCTGAAAATTGCAACTATGTACTATATTCTTACCTACTATAACTATATTTTTAATTTACGAAATAGTCAATCACCCCTCAAGTCTCAAGTGCTATATTTTGCGCGCGTTGCTGATAATATTCTCTCAAAGTTTTGAAATCGAAATATTTACGTATAAATTTTAAATGTTAATTTGAAGAGACATATTTTTGGTGTAGTAACTTTTTTGCTTCAGCCAGTGATACAATCTCTACCAGAAAATATTTGCACTTGATGCTGTTCACGTGCTACAAATTATATTTGACTGTGACCTCGGTCAGGTGTACAGTAAAAGTAAAGTCATTATAAAGAGAAATTTTATTTAAAGTTTACCAATGAATTCAAACTACACTGATGCTTGGCTTGACCAGGAACTTGGCGAATTAGATCGTACAACAATAATTACGAGTATCACCAATATTAGTAGAATTTAGTATTTTGTCATTTGTTTCTTATCACTTGTGTACTAATTAAAGTAAGAAGGATTGACTTATTGAATAGCTTTGGCGAATTCCAAATTTCGAATTTGTTTATTATGTATTTTCTAGAAAAACCGACCTCTGATGATTCTGTCATTGATGAAGCTTTGTTGGACGAAAATTCACTGCTAGGAGAGGTTAGTAACCAGTGTCGCTTCAAGAGGGAATATTAATTTAAAAATAAACTTTTTTTCATAAAAACCATTTTTAATTTGTTTGTACGTGTCCTAGGATGATGACAGTAACTCAGGTGCCGATGATGTGGATACTTCCAGTGATAATGAGAATACTAATGGTCACGAAGTAGACACAACGTCCTCTCTAATAAAAACTCCAGAAAAGAGTCCTATTTCGTCACCACAAAAAAAGGCAGTTGCAAAAGACGTAGCAGTGCCTGCTGTAGCCACTACAACTGCCATACCATCAGGTATTATACGAACTGCTTCGCCCGAAAAAAAAAGAACCGGAACGGCGGTCGAGGCTGAGGATGGTGAAAGTACTGCCAAGAAACTTAAAATTAATAGAGAGCCTATTCAACCACCAGCAGCCAAAGCTGCTGATCCACCTAAGTCTGTTGCAGAGTCTGTTAGCCCTACTGGTACGAAAAGCATTAGCACTATTGTTGCACCCCCACAAGAGAATGAGGCGGTCAAACTAAATCCTACAACATTAAGTTTAGCGGAGCGCGCTAAGCTTCGCCAACAAAAATTTGGTTCTTTGGAGGAAGCGAAACCTGCTATTTCAGTTGCTAATGGAAAAGAGCCGGAAAAGTTGAACAAACGAGCTGCGAGGTTTGGAAATACGATTGCGACTCCAGCATCAGCAGTATCTGCAAAAGCTTCAGGAGTTGTAAGCTCCATTTTGATTATCTAACCTGGTGGTGTATGTATTTTTTCGTAAAAATGGCAATTTCCTTATCCTTCGTGCTTATTATTTGTTTTTTTTTACAATTAAGGTTTCTGCTGATGACGAAAGTAAATTGGCAAAAAGGCGTGAGAGGTTTGGAAAAGAACTAGCTGAGGCGAAAGAATCTGCGGAAAGTGCAAAACAAAAGAGAGCTCAGAGATTCGGTGGAGCTGCGAAGACAACGGCTACTGCCACGGAAACTGCTGTTGTATCCAAAGATACAGACGAGAAAAAGAAAACCCGTGCCGCTCGTTTCGGCGGAAGTGTTTAAGCAAAATTTAATAATGAATAAAAATTAATGCAGAATAGGTATTTGGAATTTGGAAGTATGTGCAGTTGCTAAATTATGTGACACCATCTAGATAGATAAATATCATTTAAAGTTTTTGGACTGTCACGCTGAGTCAATTATTTTCTTGGTGTGTTACTTTCAAGCGCAACGTTGGCTAGACGTTAAATGGTAGAAAAAAATTATTTTCGGTTGAATTGAAAATTGAATATTGGTATTATAAAATGAGAAAAAAAAATAATAGCGTTACTTATTATTGCATTGATTGAAGTTTGTTCCTGAGTTTTGTACTTCTAACCTAATAATCTAATCTCACGACTAGGACTGCTGGATACAACCTAATTATAGCGAGTTACATACTATCTCAAATGCATCAGAATTTAGACCAAGCCATAACCCTAACTAGAACTCCCATTTTTTAAAAATAAACTTGGATTGCTTACGATAATTCAAGGGACATTTGTGGTTTTGTTAATAATTACATACATTTTTCTTGATCCTGCAGAAGTTTGAACAAGTATTGGTGTGAGATGTAGCGGTAATTTGTATTTCTACTTTGGCTAATAAATACGTGTGAACATTTTGTGTTTTCATTTAAGAAGGACTAGTATTAATTATGACTTTATTACGTCGTTCATAATTCATACTACTTTTTTGTGGGTTTGCTTTCATCCACTGCACTAGTCGCTACTCTCTTCAGATGTGCAATCGACTTTGGCTAGTAATTTAATTGCCCGTAATTTTGCAACTAGTGAGACAACTCAACAACCGCTAATGAAACTATCACCAACAGAAACACCCATGATTCATATCGCCTGTGAAGAACCAAAATGACCCATATCCAATTTAAGCTGGAATCAAAATGAGATATGTCATAAAAAATACGAAATAAGGAAGATGCGTAAAATTCTCTATTTACATGTTTTTGAAAAGTGCAAAAATGTTTTATTTGCATGCTTTTGAAAAGTGTAAAATGTTTTATTTAATTACATGTTTTTGAAAAGTCCAAAATGTTTTATTTGCATGTATTTGAAAATATATTTCATTATTTTTGTAGATAGTGTATATTTTTTTTTGGCTAGAAATGGATATGGGTCATTTTGGTTCTTCACTGACGATATGCAAAATATAACTTAAGTACAAGTGACACGTTCCACGATCTTCTTTTATTCGATTATGATAATATTCGTGACATTTACCAAAGCATAACACAGCATTAGCTTTGAATTAATTGCATTTTGTTTTATTTTATTGATTTAACTCTTGCAAATTAGTTTATTACACGGTTTATTACTTTACCTGGAGACCATGAGATTATTTTTGCCTGCTATGACTTCAGTATCCAATGCAATAATTGAAACTGAGGCTTGTGATTTTGGCTCTACAGATGGTGCATGTGAGGCTTGCAATTTTATCGTGGTCCTCTGAACCAATAGATGTTTTATGGTTACCAGTTACCAACGTGCTATGTGCCTGCAAAATTATTCATTATTGAATTTGCCATCAAATTCTGACACTATTTTCTAGGATTGTGTATCGTAAATTTAAATATTAATTAAAACTAGCTGCTGATTTATAGCCTTCGTCATCGGCTAAATTTTCAATTCCAATTAATGAGCAATAATAATAAACTTTGTATTTTATGGGTTGGTCGTTGGTACTATACAATACAATTAAATAAGTAATACATTGCATGTTGCTCATGTTTACCCGCTGCTATTACACACTGGTGACTGGTGACTGGTACGAAGCCACATTAATAAAAAGTATATTTGTCAATTTGTTATTCTCAAACACTAATTAATGATATTGCACCTGCATCCGAATTATTGTCGTCCCACATGTTCAAACGTCAAAACCTAAAGTTATGATCACAATTGATGAACAATACCATCACAATATGAAATGTCTGCAGGGTATAAAGTAAACCATATGACAATAATCATAATTATTATTATTCATAGGAGTATTAGCTAGATTAGCATTAATCTCAACAACGCACCACGATCACACGGTCGTCCGTCGGACGGAATAGAATAGCATAGTAGACAAATCCAACTGTTTGTCCATGCATATATATCAACGACGATCATACGGGACATAGACATTTTTTTTTCATTGTAAATACAATAGATTTTTTGTTGTCAAATTACAACAACAACAGCAACTTACAAATAGTAATAACCTTATGTCACTAATATTCCAATGATAGCTGCTCATATATAGAATGAATGTGTGCATAAAAACAGAGAATGCATACCAAAATTACCTACTTTAAAAATATTTTTTGTACCCCATTCTTGATTAAATGGTCTTGGTCCTGACTATATAGTGATTTTTGGTTAGTTCACTGCACCACCATCGACCGGCACCGGTACCGATACCGGTGCGGTGCAATGGCTTTAAATTTGTTTTCTTTTTTTTTGTGTCATATTTAATTGCATTCTTGGCTTGATAATTTTGGTAGCTACATGGTAGTACATTATGGGATCGAGTATTTTTATAGAGTATTCGAGAAGATCTGGATTTGTTTTCGTGCGTATAAACTAATAACTAAAGATAATAATTACTTATCTGTAATAATATAAGGGTCGTCTTTGCTACTTTGCTCAAGGTATACGCAAGCTACTTATATAGGCCCTTTCCCTGTACGTATGATCAACAATACTTTAGATAGACATTAGATGCTCGGTGCAATATCACATAATATAATTATTACATACATAGAGTTTCATTAACAATAGAAAATTACAAATTACAATCACAATCTCCTGCTAAGTACAGTCAATACGATTTTTTTCACCTTTCAAGAACCATATATACCTGACAGTAAGACGTAGACCCTGTAGTGTTGACGTTTATTATAGTCTCAGCTGTGAGAGACCCCGCACAATGCCAGGACCAGGAGAACTATGTCCGTCCGTAGGAGTGTAGAAGAATAGAAACAGATGTATAATAATCTTTTCTTCATAATATACTTTTCTTTTATATCATTTTCTTATTTGGAATTCGAGTTGGAGGTTGTTTGGAATGGAATTGAAAGACAACAGAAACAGAAGGGAAAAGAGTAATAATATAATAGTTTGAAAATCTAATAAGAAATAATATGGAGCTGAACTGAACAGTGAGTGCTGTTGTGTGTACTGTGTACCTGTAACTCGAGATCTCGATGTCGATGTCGATCCATGTGGATAAACCATAAAGACAGACAGACAGACAGGTTACGAATTACCAAGTGCCATTATTATTACTATTATTATTCTTATTTATTGAGATCGAGGTGTGAGTCTTTTCTTCTGCTCGACCAGAGAAACACACACCCCATGGAGTTATTATTCAAAATTGTACCTTTCGACAAATATTGTTTCTATCACTTCTCTCTCTCTCTCTCTCTCACTCTCAGGATTCTCATTCAAATCGTGATTAGCTATAAATTAAATGTCTTTGCCACTCTTTCCCTCTCAAGTTTTATTCTACCAGTGCCAGTGCCAGTACCAGCACCAGCACCAGTACCAGTACTATCTACACAATCTACAACAATCAACTAGCTGACAAACTACCTACCTACCTTACCTACTGATATACAGCACAGACACATAACAACTTGTACTCATTTTTCTTTTATCTTTTTTGTCAATTTTGATATGTTTGATATGAACAAACTTGAATGTGCCTTACTTAACTAACTAATCACTAACTGCTCACAATTACATTAACTTCTTACAATATATATATTAGATCAGTCAAAAAAGTCAAGAAATAATATTGATGAACGTGATCGCAACCCACCACAGTCCACAATCAGAGTCTGCAATCAATAGTAATATTTTAATGTTCGAGATTGAACTTTCGATTTCCATGTCTTTCTCTTCAACAAGTTCAGTTATTGTTTCTGATAAGACATAGGCATAATACAGTAAACATGGCTCAGGTGTGATCATGGTGTTATTAGTACTTTTTATATTACTGTATACCTACTTATATAGTCATAGTCGTATGCAGTTTTTCTTTTCTTACTTCAAAATTAGTTTTATACAATTTATTATTCTCACGATTTTTGAGCTCCTACGGTTCCCTATACACTTAGTTACGCTTTGTTTTCTTTCTTGAGACTATAACGAGCCTCATATATAGCATTTTCTTTTTTCAGTATTGAGTTTCTGTCCCAGGCTGCTGACGCTGCTGACTGTGACTGCTATAAGTATGAAGTAGTTCTTGTTGATATTTGATATTGCTTTCCTTTTCAAAGAAAATAATCCGTTTGCGCTCTGTACGACTACGACCCCCGGAATTCATAAGCGGAACGCTATAATAAATTCAAAACTAATTGTTAAAGTTAATTGTACAAGCTTTAACAAAATTTCCTTCTTTGACGATGTGACGAGACGTGTATGGTATATAATTACACTGCTAATGGTAAAACTAAATGAATCTCCTTACCTTTCAGAAAATTTAAAAATATATTATGGCAAGTCTATTTACACAAAACACTCAGATTTGAGTAATTCATACTTCATACAAGTACAACAAATTATGGGAAGTGTCAAAGAACGAATACCTGCTTGTACTTACTTAAGTTGTCTGTCTGTATGAGAGTCGAGATATTTATGCATGAGCACGGAGACGCTGTCTTGGACGGACACGGATTCGTCGCCATCATACATTATTTTTTCCCTTTAGTTGTTATAGTACTTACATAAAATCATCGTCCCAAGACAAGAAAATGCAAATTGCAAATGAAAAAGGTGTTAACCTGCACCTGGTTAAATGTATTAAGTTTCTGCCTAGTTTCATATATTGTTAATTGTTCATTCCTGATTCAACTGAGCCTAAAGCAATACATATGTGGACTAACTTTAATTTAATACTAATGACTCTGTGGAGTTACGAGGTGAAGATTTCTTGTGTGTACAAAGTATAGAGAAAAGGAAATATTTATTTGTCAACATATTTATTTTTCCTGCTGGTTTCTATAGCCTCATGTACATATGTATATAGTATCTCTTTCGACTTGGAGACTTCTTGTGTAGCGACTGCCTTAAGCCAGTGTAATTTTCGGTTCATTTCATTCTCCAACAAATAATGAGCAATGCATATATAAGATATGACGGTGTCCGTATCGGCATCGTCGGCAGTAACAATAATAAGTTTTGCTCTCTTGCTGGTCATCATGTTGATTCGTTGATTGTTGATAGTTTTGATGCTGTTGGCTGCATGTTATGATAATCTTCTGTACATATATATGAGAGAAGAGAATCCCCTTTTGTATACTCAACTATTGTCTCCTCAATAAATAATGTAGTCTGAAGAGTGTCGGCAAACAGACTGTACTACAAAGACTCCCTGGTGTGCAAATTTTTGAGTAACTCATCATACTGTGCAATTGTATAGTCTCCGTTTTTCCCTATTCCGCTCACAGATACACACACACCATTTGGATTTCCACTTGGCCCAGTACAATATAATAATATTTCCCTATCCAATTCCACTCTCTGCAATCCCACATCCCAGCTTGAGAATCAATTCTACAGTGATAAAAGGTGACTTAAGCTAGTGCATATTTATATCCTTCTATAGCAAACCGAAGACATCTTCTACATCACTTCTATACGTCCTAGAGTACTGTGATTGTAGGATTATTTATAGGAATAGGATATAGGTATATCAAAGAATATCAACAATCAGCAATTGAAGAAATATCTACGAGCGGAATGATGACTATCAACTATAATAATGGATGAATGTAATTACATTTATCAGATGACAAGATGAACATGAAAGCAGCAGGTAATGCCAAATATTTATGATTAAATAATACTCAAACTGTCCCTTTGTTTTCCTGTGTGAATTTCAAGAGTTGTAATGTCTTGCATGTGTTATGTATTACGCTATTTATACTGTAAGTTATTAATATTATCTCAATTATAAGAATGTCTTATATTCGGAGATTCTGATTTCAGTGATGATGATGAGTAAAGCATTATAATAAATTGTTGTGCAGTTGGTAATCAAAACTTAAAATATTGTGGATTTAATTAAAGCTATAAAAATAAAGCCATGTGGAATATAAAATGATAGCTTGTGCTTTGTAGTAGTACACACACGCAGTGAATTGGCTATTTTGATTTTTCATAGGAGCAGCATGGGAAGATGGCTGTTGAGTCTATAAAAGATAATTTGTTTCAGAGTCAGAGCAAACAATGGCTAATTCCACAGCATAGGGTTTTGTTGGTTGTATTTTTATCCATAGATAGGAGTTTATACCGAGCAACTGATCGATCAGGAGTCCAATATAAAGCCCAAGATCAAATCAATGAAGAGGAACACTCTTGTATCCTGTCCCGGTCCCGACTTTTGTCAATCACTAGACTATAAAATTCCTGGAAAATCTTTTTGTTCGTGTAGCCGTCAAATAACAAAATATCCGAGCAATAGACGTAATATTCAAGTGAGGCAGAACGTGATCCGATCTGACGATGAGAAGGATAAAGACATTTTAAAAAAAAGGGTAGAGGTATACAAAATTACAAAATAGACAAAGTCACTATGTCACAAAAAAATGAAATTGTGTGTCTGTAATAAAATTTGATCCAGTAAACCAGACAAGAGACATATAATGCTAAAGACAAGTTAAAAAAGCAGCTACTTCGGTATATAGTGTGTTGTTAACAACTATGATGTCTGACCACAATTTCTCATCTAATGAAGGATAATGATAGGATTTCCATTTCTTCTACTGTAAGTAGGTACTTCTATATTATGAGGCGTCTAATTCCATTTCCAAAGGTTTACACTTTTGTTGTGTGTCTCTTGACTATGTGACTCTTGTCCGACTATGACACAAGTCATGGGTGAAATTGAGTCATTAGTTTAGTCTAAACATGAGAGTACAAAAATTCCAATTCCAATATACAATGTGGTTGAATCGTTTGGTTTGAGAAACAATAATAATTATTGTCTAGCATAGAGCTGATAACTGACAGCATTATATAGCGACATCATAAAATATTGTTGTAGTTATTATATAATTTTTATTTAACTACCACAACTACACGCATAATATGTTGGTCTTACGATCCGATGGATCAAATAATGGGATAGTGATTATGATTACAAACGAATCGGAATAAGCTTTTATCATTATGTAGCATGCTTTCATTTAGGTGTCCCAATTTATAGTAATGATTAATGTCAAGTACAAAGCTTTCTATACACACATGTTCTATATAATATCTCTGCACATATAAATATCACCAAAAATAATAGTAATAATGTATCAAGATCGACAGCAGTAGATATATAGACAGACATCACTCCTATACTGACTTTGGTTGTACGTGCCGACGGTAACGTTCTATTTTTTACTGTTTTACTAGACAGCGACTTGAGATTTGTCATTGCCAATGGCTATTCGAAATCGAATAATTTGATTTCACTTTTTATGCTGTCACTATAGCTCTACCGTCAAAATATTATGTAATCAACAGTACAAAAGACAAAGTGTAATCTAATACTGACTTATTGGTCCTGGTCCTGGTATATATATATATATATGTATTATGGATGCATATATATATATGCCTACAATTACAAATAATATTTGTGTTACGCACACGTTCTGATACTTACATGCATAAAAACTATGATGGTAATATTTTTATATATAATAAGTTCGAGTTTCAAAGGATTCTCAATAAAACTCACAGTAATTCTCAAAGCTTTAATTCAGGAGTATAAAATTGCTTAGAGATCTCTTATCAACCACATTATACATTATTATTATGAATTTCAGGATGCTTTACCTAAGTAGGTACCTATATATATATATAAATTCATTTGAAATATTTCCCTTAGTAAAAAAAAGTAATAAAGTAAAGCAACTCCCAAAAAGTTTTTACATGCGCGACTACAGTATAATCATACGAATGCAGAAGGCACCGCATCGGCATCGGTATTGGTATACCCATAATTATCCAAAGGTAAAAATACCCATCATTTTAGTTTTTTCCCTCACTTACTATATACAAAGCTCCTGCTCTTTTCTATTATCTAAATTGCTTCATTTTCACCTTTGGCTAATATAAAATCGGGCATGAAATTGTTCCAAGGCAAAGATTGTGTAATCAGAAAAGACAAAAAAAAAGTATCGCTTTCATTTTTGAGGAAAAATCCATTAAACATTAAATGATGTAATTTCAAACGTAAGTATGGTGTCATGCATGTATGTAGTAAGTTTGTATAGTCTAGTTTCAGTTTTAAAAGTTCCTTCGTTAAGAATCAACTGTGGTACCCACCTTTCTTTTAGGTACAATATTTTCAAGATTTTGTAGAAGCTTCTGTTTTAGTCCTAATCCTAACAATAAGAGCACATGGAATTTTTGAAATGCTTTTATTCGTAAATATAAAATTACATCATTATTGAAATGCTTGTTTTCATACAAAAGCGGTGGTTTTCACTCTATTTTTAAAGAAAAACTTCTCGTTACGAACTCCAAAAGTCTAAACTATCTTATTGTAAGTAACTTCAACTGAAATGACTGAAATAAAAAGTACTACCTAATCGTGTATACCAAAATTAAAGGAACAACACATTTAGGACAAAATATTATGTAGTTAGGCAGATATGGATTACAGATGAAACTAGGGCTTAGAAATAGAAATAGAAGTAAAATCTGTTGTTAGTTTTGATCTTCGGTGAGTTTTGGTGGATGAGACTTCTGTTGACTGCTGGTCTCTGGTTAAATGTGGGAGAAACCACACCTTTTTCCACACAGAGGAGGAGTTTGTGAGAGCCAATAAACCAATATTAGGTGTGGCGTTGTGAAGGGCGCATGCAATCCCCAGTCAAGAGAACCACTTGACTCGTCTCGGCCGGGATGGGGTTGGAAGTTGGACAGACAACAGAGAGAACGGTCGCTTCGCTCAGTATTCACCAGTTTAAGGTCCTTCAGCATATTTAATACATTAAGGGTGAGAGCATCAGTTACCACTACCACCACACCACCACCACCACCACAACTACCACTTGCCCCACGTTTCTATATTCCTCGTCAGTCTTTTTTGAGTAACTCTTGAGTGAAATCCAATCCACTGAAGAGTCAGTCTGACTCCTTATTCCTCCGGGACAAGTTTAACTGGATATTATCTGTACGACGAGACACTCCACTTTAGTACTTATTCTTGAGTCAAGCCAGCAACAACACTTTTTTTTGAGGCTTTGTATTAAAGTCTTTTGTGGCAAGAGATTATTTGGAATATTATTGTTGTTCAAACTTCAAAGGGAGTCTTGTCGAGTAGATAGTATAATATTTACTCGTATATGTTGTAGTAGACTGTTGAAGTGAGGGGTAGGCCGGTTTCGAAGAAAAAAACTACCCGCTACCCCCTATCTTTTCCTGCGTGAGTACCAACCAAGTGAGTAGTATCTGTCTGTATACTTTATTACGGTTACAACAAATAAGACGATACGATACGAGCCCAACCAAGAACCAAGAGCAACCCTCCCTCATTATATACCTTCCTTGGAATTCGAACGGACTAAAACAAACTACCCGGTTCACTAGTGTACACATTTGCTCACTTCCACATCTGTGATAAACTAACAAAGACCTGAGTAATCGGTCTCGTACTTCTTACTTTAATACCAGCAGTCGTCACGAAAGGAGGATTTTCAACTACTGCAGACTCCAACTAAGGCTTGATTAAGTTTTAATCCAGTTACGTGTGTAAATCTATACTCAGAGTATCAACAACAACGAGTAAAATAAAACAATAATTTGGAGACAAATTCCAAATTTTGACTTTTAGTATTCATGATTCAGTCCTGCGTCAGTTCACAGTTTGTTAACATACCCTGTCAACTGTTAATCATCGATCTTTAAAATACTGACAAAATTGAGAAGATTTTCTTGACAGTTGTTGGGATTAAAATCAGAATTCAAGATTGTAGTAAAGGAAATTAAAGTAGAAAAAAGTACAGTTGATACAAAAGCAGTTGTGTGCCAATTCAATTCAATCAACGGACAACGCCAGAACGGAAGTTGGAAGTGCTATAGTTTTATCTTATAAGATTCACATCAATATTATACGAATAAAACTGTAAGCGTAATCATTTATAATACAAGTTGTTGTTACTGCTATGAATATTATAGTTTCAATAATTAAATGTGAATGTCATTGAATATTGACAATTGAGGATTTTGAAAGGAAGAAGACATTTTAGTTGTACACCAAATGTTGAATGTGCTCGAATACATAGAATTATACTTCTAAATCGAAATTTTGTTGACAATATACGCAACATGTTAAATTGCCTATTATTAGACATTTTAACTTAAACATACACATAATATCAACATCAATTTTGTGAAGATAGTGACATTTATAAACAGAAATAATTCAAAATGCCACGACCTTCACGAGAAAGTTATGGGGATCAAAAGCCACCATATTCGTACATTTCACTCACAGCAATGGCAATTTGGAGTTCACCAGAAAAAATGCTACCTCTATCCGATATCTATCGGTTTATTATGGATCATTTTCCTTATTATAGGTAAGTATTTGGTGGTTTATTCATAGTTTTAATAAAATGTGTAGTCAGTTGTAAATTCAATAGTCTCTAATTCTACAAAACAGTATCGACAAAAAGGATATAAAATACTTGTCTTTGAATTCGTGGATGTTGAACAGTAGTTTAAAATTTAGCAAGTTTCAAGCTAGTTTTTGTATTTGAAAAATGGAAATTCGTAAATTATAAGATGGTTCCTGTCCGATTAGGATGCTTCTGTGATTAGTGAAAAAAGCATTCAGAGACGAATAAATCATTAAATGGAAATACTAATTTTATTATATTTTACCGAAAGTACGGAAGCAGGTGATAGAAGTATGTGGTAGAAGCGAGACATTTG
Organism: Dicyrtomina minuta; assembly: GCA_949802685.1. Taxonomy (NCBI): domain Eukaryota; kingdom Metazoa; phylum Arthropoda; class Collembola; order Symphypleona; family Dicyrtomidae; genus Dicyrtomina; species Dicyrtomina minuta. Next base: position 52,641,921 of record OX461810.1, read on the forward strand.
AGTAAGGGTAAATACTAACGAGTTAGAAGCAATAATGTAATATAACTTAGAAAAAAACGAAAACGAATTCTAAATTATGAATAAATTCTTTTGTAGGAAGAATACTCAAAGATGGCAAAATTCTCTTCGTCATAATTTATCATTCAACGACTGTTTCGTCAAAGTACCTCGAAGACCGGATCGTCCGGGTAAAGGTGCATACTGGGCACTTCATCCTAATGCTCTGAATATGTTTGAAAATGGTTCATTCCTCCGTCGTCGAAAAAGATTTAAACTTCAAAAAATCGACAAAGAAGTTTTAGAGCGAACTTTAAATGGAAATGGGCCCTTTAGTTGTCCAAACCCGTCGCAACCCTCACCGAATTCGACACCACCGTCCATGATGAGTCATAATGGACTCGGTGGAATGTCTGGGAATAGCATGAATCTCTCACCACCCATCCCGGGTTTCATGCCTCCCACTCAATTTACCTCACACATTAGCACTCACGGCGGTGTTCAATTCCTCAACGGGAACATCTCAGCATTCTCCCCAACAAACCATCCCATGTTTCTCAATAATGCTACGGATGCCCGGATTCTAGCTGCGAGTGCAGCGGCTGCAGCTGCTGCCGGCTACTCTCCACCCCGGGATCATCATCACCGATTCCACATTGGACACAATAATAATCTCAGTCCGCAAAATTTCCATCGTCTCAATAACAATAACAACAGTCTCCACCCTCATCATCCTGGTCTCACAATGGGCATGTCCCCGAAAGACATTGAAGACTTGAAAGAAGCAACGAGAGCAATTAAAACTTTAAGACAACAATCAGCAAAATTAAAGCGGGTGGATTGTCATAGTAAGAAGTTATCAAAACTATCCGATGACTTGAGCACCTCCAACCACCACCACCACCACCCCAAGGAGTCAATGGGTAAAGTGACCAAAGAGCGGAGAGGAGGTAACAACTCGAATAATTTCTCAATAGAAAATCTTATTGCCAAAGATAAGGATAGTAAGAATAATAGTAGTAGTCCTGGTAACAACAGTAAGGGTGGGGGGCATCATAAAGACTTGGAGGATATTGACGTGGGAGGGGAGGATGATCATATTAGTATGTCGGACTCGGTCTCAGTCTCCATGTCTGATGTATCCCAACCCATTGACAATTACGATCTCAATGATGATGAGGATGAGTTGTCTGTCTCGGGTGATCCTTGTCCGGATCCACATGATGATCATGAGAATGATAGTAATCATAGTATTCACAGTTTTAGTCGCTCTACCAATCCCCCTAGCCCCAATTCTAATTCCGATCTACCATCAAAACCTCATCCAAACTTGATCAACAATCATCACCCTAGCGGTAATAATAACAATAATAGTAGCAGTAGTAGTAATAATAATATTAGTAATAGCTTAAATAACAGTAATAATAATAGTAGCAACCATAACAGTGGGAATTCACCCGGTAATTTTGTGGTGACAAGTGCAGCGGCCGCAAATGCTGCACTTCTCCCCGCATATCCATTCTATGCGGCAGCTTTCCTCTCTGCTCAATCCCTCCTCTACAACTCACCACACTATTTCCATCCTCATCATCCAAATCTTCACAGTCAGAATGGGAATTCTAATCTAAATGGTATATTTCATTCACCCCCAAATCATTTTAATGGTCATGGGATTAATAGTAACCAAGCTGCAGCCATGTTGTTTAACGCGAAGGACTTGTCAGGGCTGTAGACCCACTACGTAGGACTACTGTAGGAAATGAATTATCTAAGAAAATTGTTTTCATTTTCATTTATGCTATATAACTCCAATAATAGAATATACAAATAATGCAATTTCTATTCAACTGAATTCGAAAAAATTGAAAACAAAATTCAATCCCAGGTTTTTACAATTTAGAGTCACACAATATTGATCATTATGAATTTAAGTTTGAGTTGAGTGAATTGAAGTATGAAGGAGAAGATTATTTCCTTTCTAAATTTCGTATCTCGTATCCTATTAAAAGTAGTAATAAAATTATTAATATCAATAAGAAATGTACTGATCCGGAAAATGAGAATGGAAATGGAGAGTCGCGAAAAAAAACAATCAGTTACTTTTAAAAAGAAACACACTTTACTTTTTTGACTGAACGTTACCAACTAACTTATCGTTAGTGTAATGAATTATAATATTAGTTAACTGCATATTATAATCAATTTTTAGTGTAGCTGGTCCAGAAATACTTAATGAGGTACGTCAGCAAATATATGATTGTAGTTAACTTATATAAAATGTAAGCATAGGTCGCACATTATACTCCAGTTAATATAGAAAAGAAAAAGCTATTCAAGTTAAAAATTGAATTATACAAAATTATCCCTAGTTAAACATGTCGTATTGAAAATTCAAAATATATCCTACGTAGTTATAATATGATTTATTATTACTGTATTATGACTGTACTGTAAACTTAATAGTATGTGCATTACTTTAGTTAGAGTATTTATCGTACTAATAATATTGTAGAAGTAGTATATAGTAGAATGTAGTATATCTATATGATATTAATGTATTGGTGACATAATTATTTAATGTAATTATGAAAATACATACATACAGCTATTCTCAAAAGTTCCCAGTGTTGTTAATTAATGTTTTTTTGTTTTGTTAAAATGCTTCATACATAATATATTACACATTAAAAATTATGATACATATTAGTAAGTAGAAATTTTAAAAGTGTGGAGCCAAAGTGAATATTTCATAGGTTTAAAGAGTGAACATTTGATTGTTACTCATACGATTCATATTACCTGCAAGAAATACGGATAGGACAGCGACAGTATAGTGGCAGTGAAACCGTGATTGTGTTATGCACACAGTATTCCTAATTTATTATTTTGTTAGTTAGTGGTACTAGTAATTAATTTAACTTCAATTTGGATGTTTACTCGCCATATGATTCAATATAGTCCTTTATTTGTATAGGCTATAGATGTAACACATGTAAAAGGCGTACGCTGCTAGCTAAGTAGAAATACTGTGAATATAAATCATTAAAAATTAGTAAATATATTACATTTGTGACTATTATTGTAAACGATTTAATTTTGTCACTTTTTTTAAGATTTAAGAGATGAGTAGACTGTTTATGTTGCGTTCACATTTTCTCCAATAATATTATTATTATTTAAATTATCGTTATATTATTGATATATTGGTTGTAATATTATATAGTAGCAATTTCAAAATACAATTGTTACCTTTTTTGTGTTGAAATTTTGTATACTTATTCCTCACAAGTAAAGCCTCATTATCATAATTTTATTACAATATTTTGTTGTCGAATTTCATTTTTGTGGTGTTTTTGCTCCTGCTCCGTAGTACTACGAACACGAATATCTGTAAGCTTTCAAAATCCTTAAAATGAAAAGTAATGTCTTCATGTATAATGTATAGTATTTATGAGATGGAAATAATCAAATTCACATTCGAAGTCGAAGTCGCGAGAGCACGTAAATTATACAAAAAGAAAAGATTAATTGAATAAATGATTGGCAAATTTTTATTTGCCTGTTGAAACTAAAATCAATTTTGTTTTGTTGTTCTTCTTACTCTTGTGTCTTGCCCCTATGCTCCGTGATTCAAGTTTTTAGGTTAATTTCCGGTCCTTTTAACGTACATATATCTATATGTAGGTACCTATCAAACCATCAGAAAAGACACTCCGAATGCTCATAAGATAAACACGATTCTAATTTACTGATTGCCTATTACGATTATGATCATAGTATTGTTTCTCGGATTCATTTCATCCAACATTGCATATAAGTAGTTGATGCTTCAAATGATATGATTGATGCCGAAGGACACAACGATTGAAATTGAAGGAAATATACAGTGCAATACATACAACGGAAGAACACGAGAATATTGATGGATGGGGATAGAATTGGACTTGTAAACGGCAACGGTTGACGGTCAAACGACTCGCTCGCAATCCTGAACCGTAATCGTAAATACAGATATGTAATACCTAGGCCCCACGTACAAATATAAAAGAGGCCATGTCACAATTCCAATAAGTCACATTCTGACTCTGTCGCGTGTGACATTGCGTGATTGCGGCAGTTTTCCTCTGTCGTTCATGTAGTTGTGTATTTTACATGTACGGATAAATACACCTGTCGAGGTACGTATACAGTATATATATTATTGTTATGATTATTATGTGTAGCCGTAGCTCCTCATTTTGACAATTTGTAGGTTGTTACTGTTTGGGATGGGGATGTATTGACATGACATGCCGTCATGTTTTTCCTTTCTCTTTCATCTAAACTTCCATTTTATTTTTATTGATAATACTAATTTGACCCTAGTGTATTCTAAATTATGACATTCTCAGACCTTTCAATCTATATATGCTATACAAGTTGCAAAATATGCTATCATTACTATGTGTTTTATTTTTAAATTGAAATGTAGCCTTTTTGCACATATCTTTAGAAACATAGCTCCTACGAAAATATGCAAAAGTACTATATATACCTCCCGCTACCTTTTTGCACAGTTAATGTTGATACCATTTTTTAGTTTATATTTTTAAAGGAAATAGACTAGACCTATTCGGTTTACAAGAAAATCAAGATAGCATAGTTTGCATAATGTAGCGAGGATATACTACTTTACTATACCTTACTTCCTTTAGTTGTATCGTACCTTATATGTAGTGGACTTTCTGCTCTTGTCCAAGTATAGATAAAGCAATTTGTACTTGGAACAAGAGGCAATTTACTGATTGAACCGTGGACTACTCATTACATTACAGATTGGTCGTGGTGACTCGTGCTTACAATTAACTTTTGTCGATTGAGTAAATGCGGGTCCGTCGTTCACGACACATTTCATTATTTTTAGACAGGTATGTATTAATGTATGGTATTTACCTTTGCGAGACTTTGCCTTTTGCCTCCTCCATCCCTATATGCTTATTATATAGGGAACCTACAGATAATGTCCACGTCCACGTCGACTTGGAGGGTGACGTTGGACGGCTAGACGTGGAGTTGGTAATATATGAATTAGTTCAAGTGGAGCTACAGGAGTAATTAGTGGGGCATAGCATGATTTAATGATTTCCATTCTCTACTTTTGGACTTGTATTTCACTCTCGCACTCAGTCAGAATCAGCTCTCTTGTGGCTGGCTATTAAGAGTTAAAACCCAGGAGTATTTTACTATATTCGATAGAATTATACAAAAGTCGACCAAGTATTTTAATGTTATGCTCACTGACTTACTACTACTACTAGTCTAGTGGAGTTTTATAGTGTAGTGAGTTGTCGGTGTCCACATTTAAAATTGAGCTGCACGCTTGTGTCATGTATATTTTTGTACTTTGAGATATTACGGTTTGAGCATACATATTTATATTATTACGCTGTAAATTTTGAGTCTTTGAGGTTCTGTCCACACAACAGAGAAATATGTACAAGTCAAGCTCCCCTGGGAAAATTCCAAAGAAATTTACAGGCGAGCCGGCAGGGCAGCCGAGTCACTTTATGGCATGCCTTCGTTTTGGTTTTAGTTGAATTAAAAAATATATATCAGTATGAGGTATATAACAAGCGTTTGTTTTCCCTCCATATATATGTGGACGTGGACATGGTCACACTCCACACATCAATGGCCAAGACCAACAAAACAGAGACAGAATTGTTGTAAACACACATGGAATAAGAACACAGCATACCACAACGATCAAAAGTCAAGTCAAATGGGCACAAGAAAACTAAGTAAACGAAAAACAGGAGACGATTCCAAGTAATTCCTTTTCTTTAGTTCTGCACATCCATCCATCCTCCAAATTCAAAAGATTGGTTCGGGTAAAAGATTGTGCCGGGGGTGAGTCCGTTTTTGTTTATTTGTAGTTTATATTGTTATTTGTTATATTAGTATATTTTTCACTTTCTTTTGTACTTGAAATAAACTGAAACTAAAGTTAAAATCAACATTCAGCAAGGTAGAACATGGGAACAAATCTTTTCTAGCTCAAATAATAATTAGTTGGGGCTCGTACTAGTTTAGAAGTGCATTCCCTTGGTGCCTAATACATACGTGGTGCTAATTTTACAAATTAGAAAATATGAGAGAGATTAACTCGTTGTACTCAAGCGATTAATTTTATTTTTGTTTTCTTGCTAATGATAGACTGTAGACATGCAGGACGCTTGACGGCTTGACGGCTTGATTTTTTTAATCTGATTTAGGGTTTTGTTTTTGTTTCGTATATACTTTTTTATAGCCATTTTGTAGAGCTGGAAAATTCTAAACTAAACAACAAACATCGACGTCCCTTACGTCGGCATCGGCATCGACGTCGACGTCGTAATGGACTTGCTAGTAGGTAGGCATACACGTACGACGTACATCGACATCGACATGGCTTTTGACTTCTTGGCATGAGCCTATCATCTCTTCTCCGCCGTTCTTTTATAAATGAAGGATCATGTAAAATGCTAAAATGTTAGTAAACATAATATACAATTAAGGAATTCATATCTCACGACATTTTGACGTTAAGGAGATGGAAATTAGGGTTGCATGGTAATGTGACATAATCAGCTCACACGAACGATCAAAGAAAAAGAACTAAAAACAAAAGAGAGTAGACAGAGAACTACAGAAATCATAGAACACTGAACGACTGCATACGCTGGATCTGGGCTCTGAGACTGAACAAGGGTGCGAACACTGCCGACGCGCTAAAAATGAAATTAGCTGAAATGTAATTTTAATATTGCACTTTCATTACCAGCCACGCGATTTATCCGTCATTCCTCATCTTACGTCTTACATTCCTTAGACCTTATCTGCCTCACAGAAATTGTAATAATATACATAATATAATAATTATACATTTCTATAGTCACACTGCTACATTTAATATCTGTATTAACATCAGGTACGAAATTATTCATCATATATTTTTGTATACCTTAAAACATTCCACGTTTGCGTTTGAAACTGGAAAATTTCGCTGTTGCTGTTGTTGTTGTTGTCGTTGGTTATTGATGAGGTCTAGCCCGGTAGTGCTATACTGCCGGAACCGGCATCGGCATCGGGACCGGGACCGGGACTGGTTCTGACACAAAAGTACAACAACAAGTTTCGCCAAATTATTGACATTTCTGACCTGGCTGTTGAATTTCCAAATTACGCTATTTACATTATTTGTACAGGGTAAAATACTATGTGGGTAAATCTAAAAATACGTATTTAATTATTGGTACTAGACATGCTGAAAAACGGGATATCTACACTATTAAAAAAAGTTGCATTTAATTCTTTTATACGTATTTACTACTGTATAGTAAAGCTTTAACTCCAATTTTAATCGTAAATATTTATTTTGAAATAAATGCAAGGCATTTTGGGAATTTTCCTTTTCATATGCATGCATTATTTTGAAAATTTATAGATGCTATGTTTTGCACGTTTGCCGGCATGGCCACCGCATCGCGGTAGGAAATATAATTTGCTGCATAGACGTAGTAGTGTATATTCAAGTATAGAAATAGGGAGCTAGCCAAAACTAACTAGTAAAGTAAGAGACCTAAACTATGGTCGTGTTTAATAATCGTTCTTGTGAAAAATGGAAATTACAGAGACGTGTGTAAATGTAGCAATTTGAAATATTATTGTTTGAATTAAATTTGAAATTCTTGGTGGGTATAAGTAGTTTACACACATGACATGAAACATTTTTTATGAGCCTTCCTCGGCATTTAGCTGAGCGCTGAACAGGGAAACACTGAAGACTGAGCAGTAATAGAGTAAAGAAAGAAAGAAGTTAGTTCCATGTATGTTTTTTTTCTTCTCCTTCTTATTATTTATTTGATAAAGTGTATATAAATGTAGTAGTATGTGTAGTCTGAAGGTAGGACAAAAGAGCGTTAGTTAACGTTTAAAAAGTTTTACGCAGGAGCCCCGACAGGGATTTTTATGCATGAGAGTGACTGAGTGAGTGTGAGGAAGAGTGGACATAATAATAGGTTACTGGATGTTGATCCAACGAAACAAAGTACCTTCTATGTATATATTCACTCGTTTTTTTTCACTGATACAAAGTCAAGATACGTTTACTCTCTATGTATAGCTATGTACTCATCCATGCCATGTAGTTGTATGCATCTCTGCTTAATAGGTAGTAGTAGTTAGTAGTGTTGCTGGGAATTAAAGATGATGGGGGATATATCAGTAGGATGCGATGTGGATGTGGGTATTGGTTTTCCTCGCATAAAATCATGCAATTAGTTTATGGTTTGCTTTGCACACACAGTTTCTGTTTTCCTCTTCTTCTCTCAAACAAATCCATTGAGTTTGAGGATCTTTTTCCTTATACTATTATCCCTGCATTGGTTTTCCTGAGTGATACACTAGCCGTTGACTTGAATACCAAATCAAATAATCACGATTACACACTTCCATGAATATCAACAGCTACACAGCGAATGTTTACTGTGTACACTAAATTCAAAAGCGTTGCAGGTTGCAGTAGCTCAGCTTTGATGTTTTTCCTCTCTCTGCAGCTGAATTACTAATGCACTTTTACTATTATGTATTATTGAGCAAAATATGCTGTCTAAGCGTTTTACTAATGTGAAAATGTCCTATTTGCTTCTTTTCAAAACATAGGAAATATCGAAATAACATGTTTCTTAAAAGTATAAAATGTGGTAGTTACATGTTTTTGAAGACGTCAAAATATTCTAACTGCGCGTTGTTTTGAAAATGCGAAACGTCCTATGTACTTCTTTCCAGAACATAGGAAACATTGAAATAACAATTATTTTTAAAAGTGTAAATTGTTCTAGTTAGATTTTTTTGAAAACAGCAAAATATTCTAACTGCGAGATTTTTGGAAAATGCGAAACGTCCTAAGTATGTACTTCTTTTCAAAACGTAGGAAACGTGTAGTAATAGTAGCGCCAGTTGTAAATAAATATTTACGTTCTCTCTAGCTTGTTTTAATTAGTATAAAATGTTCTAATATTACATGTTTTTGAAAAGGGCAAAATATTCTAGTTGCATATTTTTTTTTTAAATACAAAATTTGGTTGTACGTGTTTTTGAAAAGGTAAAAAATGTAACTAACGTTGGTAGATATTCCCATCGTATCTTTTGTAGCAATGTAAATATCAATATCTAATTTGTGTTTGTCATTTTGGAAAACGTCTAAATAGGACATTTTAAAATTTAGAACATATTTATGTAATTAAATAGCTTCCTTCAACTTTTTGGTGACGATATAATTACATCGATTATCTCTACAGGCACATAAGTATTGAGTTATAACCACACTATACCTGTATAGCCCATGCAGCTTCCTATATTTACTAACCACTTTGACTCTCGACTTCGACTATAGACTAACTTCTACTGACAGTTTACATAATATAGTTTGGGCTACAGTGTGGGGATGTGGATAAACGTAATGGATAAAAATCAAAGACCGATAATAATTCTAAAAGATTTCCTCGCCATCACACTTGTTTCTTGTTTCCTTCTTATGCTGACTGGCTTGTCTCGGTTTTCCCTCTCCTTTAGTTTTGGTTTGAGGCTTGAGGGCTTGACTGGCGCTGGCCAGAGCCAGACGATCAATTCTATAATCATTTTGATTATCCTTTATATTTAACTCTTTATAAAGACACTTCAAGAAAAGTTGGTTCTTTTTTAGTTCTTTGTTTTTCTCTCCTATATTTTCTACTATTTTTTTAACCGAAGGCATTGGCACTGTGTAGTCTAGTCTGCATACTGCAAACTGTCCATGTCCGTTAGTTGATCTTTTACGATGAGAGGTGCCGATGCCGAATGGTGAAGTGGGGAGAGGAAGGGAGGAAATTCATTCATTCACGGATTAATGGGAAGAAGTAAATTTGTGGACGTCATTAATTATTATTATGATTGTATGTATCACAACTAAACTACCAGACTACGTAGCCATATTATTAAATGGTGTAGATTCCGATTATTTATTTACACCAATGTAAATGAAATGGGAATGGAGAGCTTTCTTCTACCCACATAAAATCACAAGAACTCACACAAGAAGGTCTCTCTCACCCACCATTAACTAACACATCTATATACCTAAGTACATATAACAGCAACATCTCTCCAACTCTGCACTACTATGATTGATACTAATTACTCGTTTTAGAACATTTTATATTGTGGTTATTGGGCATGATTATAATTTACGATTATGGCAATGGCTATATGACGCTGGGATTGGTACAAAGGTAACGTACGTTCCTACGTTCATCTATATAGATTATAGGTACTATATTACTATTGTTTTATAATAACCTATAATCTGTCCAGCTTTTGCAAAAATAATCCTTATAATTTTTTCCCTTAACAGTAGTTATTAGTTGAGACTTTAGAGACAATAAAAATATTATGATGATGATGATGAACCTGTCCTGTCCCATGTCTCGGCTGCTGTCCTATAAATGATTCAAAGAACGTAGGTATGTATCCCTTCCATTTTTATTTTAGATATTGGATTTATTTGAGTTTGGGTTGGCACTTGGGTGATCTTTGATGAAAGTTACAGATGAAGATGAAGAAGAAGACCAATAAGACCAACCTCCAAAGAAACAGACTAAAACACACTATAACGATGATAAGAAGTAAGTAGAAAAATACAATATTGGAAAAAAAATATAGTAATAAAAAAAAGGGAAAAGATATCTCATGAAAGATGAGCATTGAACGATGAACCTGAACATGATATCATATATGAAATTGATGATCATAATCGTTATCTTTTATGAGGCTATTAGATTCAGTCATTCTACAATAATTCTGCCGGCCTTAACTGCTTTTCATGAACATTTGTGATTTGTGATTTTTATGATTCTTTTTATTTTTATTACCTTTATTATTAATGTGCAGTTTATAATTATAGATTGTGGTGGTGGTGTGTATTAAGATTAAGATGTGAGCTAGGCTAGACTCGGTAGGTAGGTAGGTAGGCAGTAGTAGTAGGTAATTAAGGATCAGAATCGGAAAAATGAAACACATAAAAAAAATTTTACCTTGTTATTATAGCACTATCAATAATACCAACTTTCTATTTTATTCAAATACACACACAGGGTAACTATATCTTTAGTTTATTTTTTTTCATGAAATCTCACAAAAATACTATCTACAGTTTTCACATCGAATAAAGAGCCAAGGGGTTTGGTTGTTTGGTAGTTTGACTTGTGATATTTTGCAACTCTTGGGACGGTGACTGACGGTATATGAGGGTAGCTACACAGGACACAGATATTGGTCTCGCGAGCTAATAATAGTATTTATTCGAAGGCGTATATAATCACACACTCAAGTTCTGCTTGTATGAACAAACACTCGATTAAAACAATAGCAATAAAAATTACAATCTTTTTTTTCGAGTAAGTTCCAAAAGTACCTCAAGGTGTCTATTTAAAATTAAAGTTGAAATTAAGCTAAATAAAAACAAAGTATAGGTAGGTACTATGCAAAAGTTTGTGTGTGTGGTTGCAGAATAGAATCAAATCATGAGATTGTGTGTGTGTAAAAATAAGCTAGTTTGCACATGGGTCTACTGTCTACTCTACACAAAGAGAGGTATAAACGATAATCTTAAAACATCAAAGGGAAATGATTTGGAAATGCGACCGTTGAACGTTGAGCGCTGCGCTGTGGGCGAGCAAGTGTAAGTTTGTATGTAAGAAGTAGTAAAGAATTGAGAGTACAACAGCAGGTGCATGTCGAACATGTCAGGCTAATATTTTTTTGTTTGCAAAATATCACGCAATGTACCAAGTACTTAGCTAGTCAGCTAATTCAGCATTCAACATTTTAGATCTCACTTTTTTGGCTTTGATTTTTTTCCCTTTGAGCCGAGAGATCGAAGCCGTACGTGGCTGCGGCTGTAAAATACCGATACTCTACTATATAGCGGTGATTCTGGTCTGGTTCTGGTCTCTGGTGTAAATTAAGTTGAGTCTTGGGTCGTTCTTCCTTCTTCGAAGCGCTATACATCAAACATGCATCTTTTTTTCCTAATATGCAAATCACACTATAACTACATGGTACTACATAGAAGAGAGAGAGAAAGAGATTCTGAATTCGAATTCAAATTGACCGTTTAGTCTTATCGTTAGTCGTTAAGACCTCTTTAATTTTAATTAGTGTTGAGGGAATTTGCTTATGCAGGTGGATAACTATTTTTTTTAATGTTTAAGTAATTTCAGTTGCTAACTTGATATATTCTTCGATTTCAGTTTCAAGGTAAATAAATAAGGCTGTGTGCTGGTGCTGGTGCTGGGAATGAGAAGTTTAATTCAATTAAATTCAATCAATTTTATTCAATTTTTTTAATGGGCATGTAATGTGTTGTTGTTGCTGTTGTTGTCGTTGTTAGTAAATCATAATGATATGTTAGCGTTGTGGTAAAACTCATATTGGGACATACTCTTTTCCTTCTTAACAGTTGATAGGTAAATTAAAATTACATGTAGGTATATAATTGTGGGAAATTCAAGTCTTTACATCAATAAACATTGTTTAGTAAAATAATATTCAAACAGTTGGGTCGGTTTCGGTTGGCACTGACGCCATATACAAAAAGAAATAACAAAATAATACATTTTCAAAAATTTGTAAATTGAAAGGTTTGTATTAAAAAAAAGTTTTAGTTTAAAAAAAAGGCATACATCAAATTTTGTGCGCTATTACAAAAGAGCAGTTACGAATTAGCAAGAAACACATTTCCGACGCCGAAAACGTCTATGTATACTGTCAATGTTTTTGTAGCTCTGGAAGTATAATGTAAATATAGTGAATATAAAATTCCCTCTGAATTCAGCTACTATAACGAGCTTATAATTTGCGTTTAATGATAATAATGTGTGAGAGAAGGAAAGAAATCATCACAGCAGTTGGTATGGCTATAATATGAATTTATGAATTACTAGGTACTAGTTGCCGCGTTTTTTTGTATTTAAGAGGGCACACGATGATATGATATCTAAAAGTATTAAATTTATTTTATGGAAGAAAATACTTGTAGCTGGTAGCTGTAAGTCTATATATATACAGCATATTAGGATGTATGAATGTTCTACGTACACTTTTAAATTTGCGGTTTTTTCAACCCTCTGAACATATCTATATGTATGTCTAATTTCTGTTGAGTTTCAGTTAGTTTTGGTCTTTTGGGTTTTCCTTTTTGCCGCTCAGGGAATGAAATAAGAGATGATTTTTTATGCACTGCAAATACAAAATATACAGTATTTCCTATATTAGTATACATGGGCCTCTATTAGTCAAAGGTCTGATACGAGTGATATGAATTAAAATACTAAGCGGGTGTACTACTAAAGGAAATACTGTACGCGTATTCCAATGAAATGTAATGGAATGGTTGGTTTTCTGTTTTGTTATTGTTGTTGGTGTGGAATTGAAGAGAGAGAGAGAGAGATGGGGAACAATATGATATTAAAAGGTGCAATTAGTTATAATTGCTAGTTTACCAACACAGTGGGTTTTCATATAGGAGAAGCACTAAAAGGCTACAGCGCACTAACTAATTACTATTTCCTCTCAATTCCTATTCACCTCCGGGGCTCCTCTGTCTCTCTCTCCTTCTGTAGCCTCTGCCTCTCTACTATATCCACACACACACTGCAACTGTCGACGACTCAGACTCTCTCATCTGTCTGTCTCTCCACCAAAAACACCCAAGATTCGCTCTTGCCATTCATGGCTTCCAAACTTCAATCTCCAAAACTTCCAAAACCACTATACGACCAAAAAGAAAGAAAGAAAGAGCTATAGCACGACCACAGCCGAAGCCGAGTGCCGAGCCAGAGTACATAGAATTGAGCAGAAGTTGCAAATGGAAAAATTACCTGCACCACGCCATGCCTAAGCACAGACTACAGACAACACAGACAGTCTTCTAAATTGTAAATTACACATTACATTATGAATGGGAATGGACATGAAAATGGATAGGGAGGCAGGTACTTAGGGAGCCTCTGTCTATACAATGTATCCCGTCCAACAACTTATTGACGTGTATCATCATTATATCAACATCAGCAGCCATCTGACAGTCATTAAATAGATATTCGTTGAGTTTTGAATTTGATAAAAATCATTAAATAAGGTGAGCATGAGCAAAAAATTACAAAATGCAGAGTAGGAAAGCACAGACAGACGCAGGCTACACACACATTTATAAGGAAGAATCAAGTTCATATCAGTACAAAACTGATAGACAGACACACAGCAGGCTCTATATTATGTGGTACTAATTTTTTAAAAGTAAAAAAAAACAAAATACACCAGATATCACAGAGTATACAACATAATGGTAATGTAAATACGATACAAAAACGTAACCTATAGCACTAGCTGCCCTTATCTTTATCATGATTATGGTTACGACTTATGACTTATAAAGGACGCTCAGGATGATTCCTATGCTTCGTAATATAATAATATGTATTTTTTTTTTCTGTACATAAGAAGATGCTGGAGCTGGCAGGTTTGACTCGTGTGTTGTTTCTATTGTTTGTACATAAAAAGATTAATGTGCGTTTCTAATGACTTTAATATCTTTCAATAATTCTTGAACATGAAAACTTCAAACCCCCTCTCGTCAACATTTAAAGGAACAAATTAGTTTGATGTGTATTTAATTACTTTTAACTCCCACGCTGTTCAAAATCTGAATCAAAAACATTGACAAATAGCAAGAGCAGAGAGAGAGAGAGAGGTGCAGGTTGTATTTTATACTGCAGGACAGCTTCAGTTAAATTAAGGGCAAAGGGTGTGCGAACACTTATGACTATAGTATTGTATTGTCTTGTACTAATAGCAAGCTCATAACAGCTTATTTATTTTTCAAGCAATTTTATAGCCATTTATCAGTACGAGTAGGTACTCTCAATTAAACTATACCTACCTACCTCGTGTACGATAGTAAATTGTAAAACGCTGTGGATAATTAATTTTGTAGAGCAACATTACTCATAAACAGGAAATTAAAATATTATGCAAATTATATTATGTAAATGGCTGCTCTGCATACACCGGCACCGGCACCGGACTGACTTTGTTGTTTGTAATAATATGCTCATACACAAATAAATTAGTTTTACCTTCAGTTTATTTAAACTAAGGGGGAATTATTAGCTTATCGTAATCGTAAAGTGCTTTGTAATTATTGTGATTTATTTATTGTACCGATACTTAATGTTTCAAGAGTATAATTATAATGTATGAGCGAATCAATATCAATAGTAAGATTTATTAGGTGGGCATTTATTTCATTGTTTGCAATTTTACAGGGACAGAAAGAAGACATACGTCGTGTACCGTATTTCCCATAATACTGTAGTACACGGGCATGTAATAGAGGACGGGTCTGGCGAGTCGGAATTTGAATAGTAGACGAGATCCACTATTATAGGAAATACGGTATGTATGTACACGTATGTGTACAATGCATCTCCAAAAAGCAATAAAAAAGTATGACCTTATTACATATTACGATTTAAAAAAATTAAAATAATTCTAATATCTGAACGCGCATGTGTCACTTTCATTACTTCGTTTGATAATGTGTAAAAAAAATCAGTAGTCACTCTTTCCAAAGACGCTATAGACGTACTAACTAAAGTACAAGCAAATTATGAGTAATTAAATGGAAATTAAAAATTATGCTATGATTTAATTATCATGATCCCTTCACCGCGCCGTTTTTAAGATTATTCAAAACGCATATAAAAAAAAGAGCAGAGATTTAAATAATATTTTTTTTAAACAATTTCTCACGCAATTTGTACGAAATATTTGTGTATTAATTACTTAAATGATTTAAGTTTGAATATCACATATTTTTTGTAACGAATATTTTGTATAATACACCCTCAAACCAATTTCCAATTTGCCTTTTGACATGGACGACGACTACTACTGTACCTCTATGGACTGACTAATCACCTTAATTGTTCTTTTCTGCTTCTGCTATCCATTCAAAATTTTTCTCAATTTGTTTTGTAATCATAATTATTATGTAAAATACACCAATAATTAATTCCAAATCGTCAGTAATCATTATTAATTTTGATTCCCTGATAAATAATAATGATTGCTGTGTAATAAAATAAATTGTTGACTTTGAATTTTGAGGGGGAAAAAATTTTATTGTAGGAATGATGAATGAAAATTATTATTGAATTTTAGTTTGAAAAATGTTTTTTATGTGGAATTAAATGAGAGTCCGTGAGATGAATTTTGAAATATCTAAAATATATTTATATAATAATTCAAAAATCATGTGAGCATGGTAATAACTCGCACTTTGGTCTCGTATTCTGGTTCTGCTATAGTGAGTGGCGCAGGTAGCCGCGTTTTGAAATTATGATTGGGGAGTTGATTTCCCTTCAGCTTTTCGTCTCTATGTATTATGCACGTTATAGACGAAGCCAGAATTACAAAAACGAAAATGAAGGAAGATTGATCATGGCGATTGTGCGTATTGATTTAATTACATGTTTTGAATTTTGTCGTTTTCCAAGGCAATAATAAGGGCTTTCATTGCGTGCTTATTGCATACAAGCAGTGAGTAGTGAGGAGTATATTGCTTCTGGATTATTAATGTACAGTACAATCCGTAGGCATGCATACATACAGGGATTTCCGTGCTTGGAAAAACAAAATGGGTTTTAATCACACGTTTCAAGTGTTAGACAAACAAAATGATATACAGTAGGGAGGCGGCAGCAGAGATTGTCGTCCTCTGCACTCAAAGAAGCACAAGAAATTCAAACTACAACAACACAATATTCTTTTTAGGTATTAGGTAACCACATAGGCATTATATAATATGCTGGAGGTACCTACCCCCGATTGCGATTGCGATTATTAGCCGGCCGTTTTGTTTCATTTGAAACCACAAGAGGCAGATTACATATACAAGTGGAAACGGAGCTGAGTATAGTGAGTAGTTTCTTTACCATATACATAATAACAACACAAATGTTGAAAAGCCCAGTGCAGAGAGTTGGAGAGTTGAAGAGGTTTGACTTGGACGGCAAAGACCGGAACCATGTTGGCTATAAAATTGGACTGGTGTACACGGTCATATGACATACTGTACTAATAGTCATAATACTAAAATGTTAATATAGAATTAGCTCATATTTCTGACTACAGCATTATATTACCTATGTAGATATTAACTTGGATAAAGATAGAGATGAAGATAAAGATACATTAATTATATTTTCAAGGCTACCAACTCTATTTCTTAACTATGTATTCAGCACCCTTCCTTTCTGTGTATATTGTGTATTTGTGTTTTGTGTATTAATTCTAAGTAATTTCTTGAACGGAGCTCTCTGCTTTAATAGCTCCTGAGCACAAGATGTCTTGCTTATTTATTACAAAGAGTGGATTTTTTAGAAGTGAGGTGCTGCTGGTTAATGGTCATGGCGGTGTGTGTATTCTGAGTCTATTCGCACTAAACATATCGATCTCTCTAGGCTCAAGAATCTAGATGAAAAAAAGAAGGAAAATAAAAAATACACAAAGTTACTTAAGTACAAACTTACAAATCGCGTAAAAATTACAGGTTTTCTCCATTCTAGTATGTGCTATATGTACTTTGGATGAACTAATATGGGTATTTTCTATTTTTAATAAAAAGGGCTTATTATTTATTTATCATGACAACTATTCCGCGCCAAACCTTCTAAGTTTTTGACATACTATATGGATCATATTATTTGCTCAATAAAAGCAACTGGGATTCTTTGAGTCAGATGGTAAAAATTATTGGCATTAAATATACAGTAAATATTTCTTGATTTGTAGTGGTTTAGCAATACAATGTAAATTAAAACAGTAGGAACCTGCCTGACTATCGAATCACGATCAGTATTTTATTGTGAAAAGCTGGAAACGAGAACTTCTTCTGTCAAACTGCCGACCCACTGTTTTTATAGATATTTCTAAAACCATTACTAATATGTAAGCTACAGCATGCTATATATTATGATGCTGCGATTATGTTTAACTTTTAATATTCAACGTTTTACTTGTATCTATATACGCAATTTAGTTTATTTTATTGAGACTAATATAAACTGCAAAGGAATTATGGTATACTTTTAGCCGTGTCACAAACTATACCAAAAATTCGTAAGTAGTTGTTATATTTATGTACATTAATGATGGGACAAGCAACATACAATGTTAGTACCATAATATAATACGTATAGGTAATATATAAGTACGCACCTGTATATTTTTACTATTTACAGTTGGAGTTGCTGCACTTATTGTACTACCCCATAAAATATTTTCCTCCAATAATTGCAAATTGAACCTATATAGAAATCCAAATAATTATTTCTGTAATATTCCAATGGTTGACTTGACTGCGAATGATGTTTTTTGAATACAGCTTTATTAGTAGTGCAGTGCAGATTAATTGGATCCTGTAAAATTTGTGAAATTGAACTTTGATACATATTTAGCTCCATTTATTCTACTTTGTTTTATAGACTTTATATTGGTCCATTTAATATCATCATCACCATCCTCATCATCATTAAGACTATAGTAATTATTATTATATTTGCTAAATTGCAAGATTTAATTACTGTATCGTGTCTGATTCTGATGGTGTAGGACTCTTGCATTGGGTTCATAGCTGAAATTCTACAACTGAAATAAAGTACATACTAATATAATAATGCTATTAAGATTAGCCATCAACTACCATATATTTTTCTACCGTTTTATTTTATACACAAGCAACCATCTTTGACTTTTAAACTTATGATTTTCACGTTTTTATGTTCGCTGTCCTAAGTGGTCATACATATGGACATGCCCCTTTCTTTTGGTCACTGAAAATTGAAATTGCACTTCAGTCTCTATATAACACAATGCACGTAATGCAGTATATATGCTTAGAGTGTAGAAATGCAGTTTAGAAAATTGAAGGAATGAAAACTGAAGAATTTAATGAGATTGAGAATTTTTCGAATCCACACCTGTACCCTGCAATAATATGGCTGCGGCTGTAAACGTATGTATTAATACTAGTGCCAGTATTTGAGTAGTTACTTATGTATTTGGACTTCGTTATTGTTCCCATTTGATTTGAATAGGAACTGACCCTTGGTTCTTCTGGTTGGATTTTGGTTAAGGCTTTCGCTTTATAATATTGGATTTGGGATTGGTTGAGGGAATGAAAGAACAAATCATTTGATAATCACATAAACGCCACATCCACTCCACATATTTATTGAGCGGAAGACAATGCAATGAGTATAGGATATATAGCTATGTATTTTTTACCCAAAAAAAAACAAAGTGCACGAAGGTCAGTGTCAGCGCTATAGTGTGGGTTTCGACTTGGAATTATTGAGCTCCGACGGTTTCGGAACTCACTACTCAATAGTAATAACACAATAATAATAATTTATGTGGTTTGGTTTGGCTCGGCTCTGGTCTCTGGTCTGGTCTCTGGTCGAACTGAATAATACTATAAACTGAGCGCTATATGAACGAACGCACTTTCCCTCCTCGATCAATTCATATGAAAAATTACGAATTTCCTCCTGATTTCTTGTGCGTGAGTTGGATGTCCATGTCGATTTCCATCATCCCCTATTAACGCTACAGTAATACATACTGAGTATCCAGAGTCATGGAGCGGATCCTGTGTAGAGTTTAGAGTCAAGGGAAAAAATTATGATCGTATTATCAACTCATAATAAGGTTCATATGTCCATTTCATATTTCATGTTATTTTACTTCCCTATTTTATGGACCACGTTTCTCCGTTCTTCTAATCATATTCCGCTATATCAGTATTCAGACTTCAGACGGTGTTATGCTGTTCAAGCCATTTAGTATAACTGTTATACGTACGTGTTAAAATGAAAGTGGTTATATTATATTCTGCTATATGCACACATTTCCATAGTCACGGTCCTGTCATACCCGAATAGACTCCACTACTACTACTTCTATAGATCGTTGTAGGACCCCTAAAATATTAGACTCAAGTCCGAGGCACACTTAATAAAAACCCTTCCATATGTTTTATGTGAATTTTGACAGTCACTTAAAGCTAATCGCTTGTCAATTCCTATAATGGAACATGGTTGGCCGAACAGACGGCGAAAGCAAAAGGGATGAAAAAAAATCTAAAGTATTCACAAGGAGAGGCACTATAGCCATTTCATTCAACTCATACTTACGCACACATTCCTACCATAACGTAAAATAATATAAGGTACTACCTACAAGTAGCATATATGTAAAGGTAATTTATCCACATTATGTACATCCAAGCACTTTGCTAAATTTAGGTTTCAAATTCAATACTCAATACACAGCCCCAGCACAAGCCCAAAGGACAAGCGAGAAAACCCTAAGCTCATAATAATAATATTTTATTGTACATTAAAGACTTCATAGTTTAAAACTATACTCTCTTCAATCTACAGAAATACATATAAAAATACCTACGTCCAATGAGTAAGACAAACTGCGGACTGTCTGTATTTCGTTTTTTATCTATAACCAATTCCAACAGTGAATAACACACTCACACACACAGTACAGTCCACACCGCCCGTGATTCCGATACTAAATACATACAAGTAATATATAATTATAGCTTATTATGATTTACCTTTGATTTTAAATAAGACTGTCGTCCACCGTCGGTATGGAGTATGGACTTCATTCTGAAACGGCTGGCCAGGATTAAACAATGCAGTGAGGTGGGACATGTAATATCTGTACGCTCATATTAATAAAGCATGTAGCTATAGATAATAAGTGAACGCATGATTGCCTTCACATCTCTGAGCACGCATAAATAATTAATCTTGAGCAGCGCATAGCACTCACAGCAGAGTCTGCTCCTCCGACTTTGACTTTACATAGAAGAGAAATGTAATCTGTTTTTATTATTTTCACCTCACTTCCTCTCAATGATGCTCTGAATGGAGCAGGCGAATGGAATTATGTGGACTGTACATACGAACTGTAGTAGTAGTAGTAGCAGTAGTAGTAGTAGTAGTAGTAGTAGTAGGGAGTGAGGTGATGGAGGGAGTCCATAGGCGACATTAAATAATAATTATTATTGTTTATCATGGAACACCGCACAGCCCAATGAGCCCAAGAACAAGTGACTTCAAGTACATTATTCTGATTCGTATATTAGTACTATACTGCTACTACTCATCTAAGCATATCCTCAAGCAAAATTAAAACAAAAGCCACGAGAGAACATCGTATAGCTTTTTATATTATAATCGTGTTTATTTTTTAATTTACTTCTTCACAAATAAGGCGGATTCTATTTAAAATTTTGAGCAAATATTAACATAACGTATAACAACAAGAGCAGACATCAGACAGTCAGTGTGTCTGTCTTGCTTCTTGATGGGAATTTCGTCATTCTCGCCGTTTCTATACTGAAAACAGAATAAATTAAAAACCGTACCGTAACCGTAACTGTTTCAAAGTTTCAATCCTTCCTTCATATATCTGTAGGTACTACTACATGGACATACACATACACTTTAATTTATTTCCATGTATTCCATCACATTCTACTACATGAATTTTGTTTCTGCCCCTACATACTGTAGGCCATAGTATAGGAATCCCATTTCAATGAAGACCAACAAATATTGTAGTACACGGACGGCAAACGGCAAAGACCCAAAGAAAACCAAATTTGTTTGCCATTATCTCTTTTCCTCGTCGGCCCTGTTCTCCTTCAGTTTCTCACTTTAGTCAGTTCGACTCACACTCATCCTGAGCCAGTGCTCAGTGCTCTACTCAGATAATAACAGGTAAGAGATAAAATGTAAACATAATCATAAATCGTCGCAGCCAAAACCAAACTGTTCATCGCGTAAGTACGAGTACGAGTGCAGTGTACATTGGATGTACCTATACAGGTATCCGTATTGTCATAGCTAATTTTAATGTTGGTAGTAAATGTAAAGCGTACATATTATTATGTAGAGTGTTACTGTTCCCATATACTTTAACTATAAGCATTTACCATTAATTTTACTTTTTACTCTTGGAGTGTGGGGTGAGGGAGAGAGGGAGAGAAAACCATGAGTTTTCTATAAATTTTGCCTTTGAGCTTCGATAAATTATGAAAATGAAAAAAAGGAGCGATAGACTTGAAAGATATGAGCGTCGTTAATACAGATAGAAATCACTATAGTATGTACCTACCTATGTACATAGTAGAGTGCAGCCATTTATTCAGTATGACTATAACATTATAAGGGATTTCTTCCGTTGATTTGATCTGTGTGAGTGCTCAAAGTTTTTGACTAAAATTTCTCTGACAGCATTATTGATGTGTGGGTGAGTGAAGGAGTTGTTTTGTTGTTGTAAGTAAAGTGTGAATTCATTTCTTTTATAAATAGCTTACAGCGCTATTTGTATAAACTTGTGAGCATAATTATCAAGGCAAAAAAAACCAAACGTAGGACCAGAATTGTTACAAATAGTGGTACTATATTATGCTAAGCGTTAAAATCCAAAAAAAAATATTTCTTGAAAAATTGAGTAACTACCCACAAACCCAGATGGATAATGTGCCGTGTTGTTTGTTGTACGCTTTGTAAGTGGTTACCTTATTGACTCAGCCTTTTAAATTGAGAAAACAATCTACCTCTTCCTTTCAAATCTAAATATCCAAAAAACATTAATATATATATAGAGATAAAATTCATCTGCAGTCTCTGTCTCGTTCCCGTAGCAGATACATATACAGTATACAGTCGTAAGACAAGTTAAAACAAAACCAAGGTAATTCTCAATTCTCAAGCAAAGGAAAGGAAAGGAAGAGGGAGAGAGAGAGAGGATAATATTTTATACTATATATTACTTTCATTGTGGGCATAATAATGTATGACAGTCCCTCCCCCATTTAGTGTTATAGTGTTTCCTTACACTATTATGTATGCTCAAAGGCTTTCCAGGTTACAATGTGTGCTTTATACATTATTTGCACTTTACGTCGTTATTATTTTCCACGGGAACTTCCCACTTCAAACATTAAAGTTCCAATTTCAATTCCAATGCAATGAACACGTATATATGAAGAGTTGCTTGGCAAAACGGGTCAAGTCATTCAAAAGAAATTTTAATGGAACAACCCATTTAAAATAGAAGGTGACTAGATGATTTTTTTTCTACGTATTTACATAATTTATAACATTTTTGAAATACTTGACTGAATTGGTCGAGTGATAGCTTATTCTAAAGCCCTTGAAAAATTAAAAAAAATGAATTTTTTTATTTTCCCTTCGAGCCCATACAACACTTTTTATAGCGATTTTTCGAAAAAAAAACAGGTTTTTTCAAAATAATTCCGAAACTGTTAGAGTATCACCTATGAACTCCAACATAATTAGATTCTGCTAATCATTGCGGTTTTAGTGATGTATTATTTTTATGCAAATTCTGTGAGTGACCGGTCCAAAAATCATATTTTGCATTTCGACAACACGTTTGCGGGAGATTCAAACTGTTTTATTTTATACGGTAGATAAAGGGCCGTACATAAATAGTGCCACCCACTATGATGGTGAGGCAGCTGCAAATACATACACCCTTTTATAAGCATTATTATTATTTATTTCTATCTTTATGTTATAATAATTATGCTTAAGAGGATGACGCATTAGGAAGGTGGGTCCTAAAATAAGCTAAAGCTGACTGACGCCATTTGTGACCGGCCCCTCATTTTCCACAACCAGCTTCCTTTAGTTCTTTTCATGGAGGTAAAGTACAGTTAAACCTTCAGTCTGCTCAATGGTTTCTACCTATTTACATAATTTATAACTTTTTTGAAATACTTGACCGAATTGGTCGAGTCATAGCTCAACATAATTATTAGATTCTGCTAATCATTACGGCTTTAGTAATGTATCATTTGTGTATGCAAATTCTGTGAGTAAACGGTCCAAAAATCAAATTTTACATTTCGACAACACTTTAGTGGGAAATTCAAACTGCTTCATTTCATACGGCTGATTTTAAGGGATTGAACACAATTAGTGCCAATCACATTGAGGGTGGGTCAGCTGGAAATAACTAACACCCTATCATACACATCGCCGTTTTTGTTGATGTTATGTTTAAGGAGGTGACGCAGTAGGTGGGTGGGGGGGGGTTAAAATATGATAAAGTTGGCCGAATGACTTCAAAATTTTATGTTTTCGTGAAAATCGGTCCAGTAATTATTTCTAAAGGTTTTCAGATTATGTAAATAATTACAAATAAAATCGGTGTATTATTTTAAAAGCGTACTAAATTATGTAAATATGCACAAATGAAGAATACTAACTATAAATTAATCGTAGAAGAAAAACAAATACAAAAGCATATATTTACTATATATTACTGCCCCATATTGCTGTTAAGGCTGCCATTAAACAAGGGGCGCAGCCCCTTGTTTTAAGCTTAATATTTTCCCACATGTCGTCTGTGAAGAACCAAAATGACCTATTTCCAATTTAAGCTGGAATCAAAATGAGCTATGTCATAAAAACAAAATAACAAACGTGCTTAAAATGTTAATTAGGAGTTTTTGAAAAGTGTAAAATGCTCTATTTACATGTTTTTGAAAAGTGTAATATGTTCTATTACATGTTTTTGAAAAGTGTAAAATGTTGTGTTTACATAGTTTTGAAAATTGTATAATGTTCGATTTAATTGCTTACAACTAAGACATATTTCAGTATTTTTGTAGATAGTGGATATTGTTTTTAGGTAAAAATGGAAATGGGTCATTTTGGTTCTTCAATCCAACACAGTAACGAACCTAGTGAAATAGTACACACAACGCAAATAATCTCATTTAAAAAAAAGGACTTGACCCGCATCGTCAAGCAACTCTTCATATGTAATATGTAGGTATATCGTTCTTGTTTCTCATCAATATTCATATATACCTATAATGTATGCCTACCCCCTACCATACCACACCGCATTACAGCGCATATTCAAAATATTATGCTCTAATGCTATAATAGATCCAAAGCACAAGAAACTCAAGATTAAAGATTGAGAAATTTATCGACATTAGAAGAGACACGCTCTCGTCCCTTTCCCCATATCTTCCTCCTGCATAAAAGCTCATAAACCTTACGCTCCGAATTAGTTAAAGGCACAGGATTCCATCCAGGTGAGGGACGAGTCGAAACAAGGAAAACAATCACCAAACCAAGGCAGAGGCAACGGTAATAATCATTATTACAAGTACAGATACAACAAATAAGTTAGACAAAACAAAATCATGAGCATAATAATCTACAAGAAGCACAAAAGCAAGCAAGCCCTCACTATATAGTATATGTCTGTTTCTGTTTCGGGACTATCGCCATCATAATCGTACTCGTAAATATAAACAAGGAACTACACAGAGATAAAACGAAAAACATAAACAGGGGTAAGTAACACACACACACACACAGAGAACAGAACAAAACACACCTTCCTTGGATTTGGATTCTGGATACTTTTTTTTTCATATATATATATCGCCGGTGAATAAGCATTTTTGCCTAAGTCCAGTCCAGAACTAAAAGCATTACTGCCCAAGTCCATTCGTTTCTTAAATGCACATTTGCCCAAGTCCACCGAACTGTGCAGGTTTGAACAGGATTTGCATGGACTTGGGCAAATGTGCTTTTAAGAAACGAATGGACTTGGGCAGTAATGCTTTTAGTTCTGGACTGGACTTAGGCAAAAATGCTTATTCACCGGCGATATATTAGTTCATCTTTTTTTTAACCCGTCCAGTTGTTCTCGTTCATATTCTGGTACGCTGTTGTTAGGAAATACTTATAGAAAATAGAATGGGATGAAACCTCGTTGCCGTTTTTAAATTAAATGTATAACTACACTCACTACTAAACTACAGACTACAGCTATGTTATAAGAATTATGTAGTTACGTCCTTCCAAAAATTACACCTAACCTAAAAAGTGTTTAGGAAGATAGGTGAGGTGTAGGTATATCCGTATCTGTAAAATATTCTATCTGTATTAGTTTTCGTTTTGGCAGTTTTACCGGTCGCGGCCATTACAAAGGCGATAGATAAACAGAAGAAATTTTTCTTCACCGAGAAGGTGTTACTTATTTATCAAGGAGAGTGAGTGTTAAAATATAGATATACATACCTGCCAAGTAAGAAGGTATTATTACATACATATACATTATATTCCTATACTATGTAGATAGGAGATATAGATGTACTTAATCATACATATTAGGATATCTTAATCATTGATATTATGTATCCGTTTATACTGCTAGTATTGAATCATGAGAGTTAATACGTAAGCACAAGTATGAATGTGGAAATTGCACATTCATTATATTATTGGTAAATCCCGTCCATGGTAAGGAGGGATGATTTCATTATGAACTAAATTCTTTAATGTAATATTGTATTGATCAGCAGGATTGTCCTTCCTTCTACAGAAGCAATCCGTACCATTTAAGAATCATTTCTATCTAACTGCAAATAGTTCTATCTCCTTTAACATGGTGAAGAATATTTGAGTAATTATTGTAAACTCTAAGGAGTTGATCTAAAAAGCTTTTCCTATTCAAAAGCATTGTGCATTGTTTATGCTGACGTTTGGGTTCCTTTATCCAAACCGTCACTTTGTCACTCAGCCATTAAGTTTTATGACTTTATTGGTGAGCAGAAACCATCCGTAGTTTCACAATACAGGATGGACATTCTATATGTTCTTTCGTATGTGCTGTGACACATACTCATATTATTTGACCGTTTCATGCCCACAGTACGTGGAGGAAATTACATGTATAAACATTGGTATACCTAAATTTCACTAACCGAGTTTTACTCAACACAAAGACTGATCTTAATAAATCAATTGGAACTTGAGACCCGAGCGAGCAGCATCTTATTATTTTCTGTTCCTCCGGAACTATTTACACATTTTTATTCTCATTTCAATTCACTCCATAATAGTCTTATGGATCATACCGCTGATAACTAGACATTATCCATAACGTACTATTTATTACGTTATCAGCACGGCTGAGACAAGTGGTCACCATTGACCCCACTTAGGTCACGAAAAGTCGTAGAAACGGAGAGAATATTTTAACCCAAGCCGCTGGCCAGCGCACCCGAAAAATATTCCCCGTATTTTCAAAAGTAGTCGAAAATCCCAGAGCTTCCTACTTCATTCGTGCCAACTGTTAAATCCATTGGAAAAGTTGAGCATAGCCACAATAATTCTGTTTATCCCTTGGAAAAGAATATTGTGAAGAGTCTGTTTAATCCGTTGGGAAAAGACTAGAAATATTCTATTTAATCCTGTTGGAAAAGAATATTTATAGATTCTATTTAATCCATTGTGGAAAAGAATCTCATATCCTTTTTAATCCGTTTGGACAAGGATAAAATACAGATCTATTTAATCCGGTTGGAAAAGATCTCATCTTTACGGCAGCGAGCTAACGACACTACTATACTTAATTAAACCTAACGAACCGCCTAACAAGCGGATCCGACGGAGGTTAAGTAAGTAAACTCGAGGAAATAAGCTATCAATTATCCCCTAAAAAGGAAATTCTGATAGTGGAAATATCCGAGGAGAAGAGTAGCTCAGAAGAGGATCAAGAGGATCAACAGTGAAAATTCGGAATTCAAGAAAGAATAGAATTAACTTCTGAACGCTACGTACCTCCGTGGAGGGCGCACTACAAGCCACACGCAACTTTTGAGTGCATTAATTGAATTTTATCGGCCCTCGACCCGAGATTCAATAATCCGGGTACTACATTCATCTCGCCAGGCTAGACCAAGTCACCTGGGGGAATTTGAAACAAAACCTTCAACTTTGAAGTCATAAGGACAGTAGTGCTACCTCCTTCAAAAATTCGAAAATGAACCATCTTAGTCTAGGATCAATATCCGGAAGACGGAAAGCATGGGAACATCGGCCTCCCTTCAATTTGAAGCCATATGAAGGAAACGAATTTAAAAGGCTGAATTACGACAATAAGGTAGGACAACTCGTTTATGAGTGGAAAAGTCCGAAACCGTACGATCTCCTGGCAGGGGCGAATCAACACTTCGCACACCAGTACGAGAAGCTGCAACAGCATTATACAGATGTCTTTGCCATCATGGAAAGACAATACCAGGAGCTACAAGAATCTGTAAGCCCACCTGACCCCGTGTGTATTGACAAGAATATCACGGAGGAAATCCCACAGTTATCCGGAATCGGAAACTTTAAGAAATGGGAATATGAAATCATGAAGCTTCTATCATGCAACGAATGCTGGGAAGTCATGGAAGGATCGTGGCCGAAACCACAGAAATACCCGTATACAGGGGTAATTACAGAAGCCCTTTACAAGGCCTGGATCGCTGCAGATCATTATAACCGAAAACTCATCTTGAGAACGATAAATGACATCATGGTCACTGAAGTCTCAACCTGTGAGACCTCTCACGAAATGTACAAAACCCTCAAGTCGAGGTATCAAGCCGTGAAAATCACGCCAAGACATGAACTAATTACACAGCTAGAAACGCTGAAAATGAAGGCATCTGGCTCAGAATACCTCCAGAAGATACTGGGTATTAACGCCATACTTCACCGAGAATACGATGGATTCCCGAACGGGAACATCATCAAGTTGACGCTAAATGCTCTCAAGCAACGAGACATTTATAGCAATTTTCTGAAAGCCTGGGATCAATATTTGCCCCAGCACCAAACTATTGGGCGGCTCGTCACCGCATTACAGAAATACGACTCGAAAATTGATTTAAAATTGAAAAAGGACCTCAAGCTAGAGTTTCCGAATTACAGGGAAGGAAGAGTAGTCGATCCGAGACGAAACTCGAAATCCGTACCCACAAAGCCTGAACACACTTCAGTCACCACAGCGGCCACCCACACTGTTGAGACCGAACCAAATTCCGTCCTCAATCCAGTCATAGAGAAGGCAATACCGACCACATCGTCATCGCTTCTCGAAGGCCCCGAAAGAGCAGGAATATCGATAATTCCGAACGCTCTCATTGATCATTCATATCAAAATTCGATGGAAATGTCACCAGTCTCTGAAGACTTGACACCCGAATTTACAAGAGGGACATTTATCCCTGGTTTTCCAGAAACCGACATGATGGATATCCAGTCCACAGCGACGAAGGATCCATTCCCTACCACGGGAACGAAGCCGGACACAAGTCATAAAGTTTATATGGTCCGCACCAAGCCCTACAAAAAGGCAGAAAGAGAAGGAGCAACTCCGTACTCTCACAAAACTGAGCCCTCTAGGGAAACCGTAAAGCCTCAGTCATTTCATAGTCCAGGATCAATATCCGAAAGACAGAATAGAAGCGCAAGTCCGAACTTGCCCGCTGAAAATATGAGTGTTAACGTGACCACTCGAAATAAATATATGTTGGTCAACGATGGTTGCTCACAACTGCATAAGAATTCACTTGCAATCAAAGCCAAGAAATGGCAGAGGGAAAATAGTCACATATTGGACGTATTAGAAATTCCCAAATTCGCAAGAGTACCGCTATCAGAGTCGATTCTCTACAAATTAGAGAGACTCGAAAAGAAAAATGATGAACTCAATAAGCCCTACATACCTAGGCCCTTCAACAGAGTCTACACAGACTCCTCATCTGAGTACGTGCCCATGCACACTCAAAATACAAGGCAGGACGAGATACAGTCCGAAACCTTCGATCAGGACGACACCGAGTCCGAAGATCCCACTCAGGACAATTCAGAGTCCGAAATTTCCGATCAGGATAGCGAAGATCCGAAGATCGAACTGCAACAATTAAAGCAGAGAATGGCTGACATTGAATCCATTCTCGATGACACCGAAGCCGAATTAGGAATTCTAATCCTAAAGGCAAGAGCGAGACGAGACACACTCTACAAACTCAAATCTCATTTCCATAATAATGGAAAGTCCACAGAAGAACTGTCAGACGATGACCTATACAAAGGATTAGCTGCAAATCCGTTCTCGCCCGTATTAAGCCGAGAAATGTACATGAATCACATCCTAGGATATTATCTCCTAATGGATAAGAAATCTGAATTACTTCATCTACTTGAACCAGAATTCAAAGACTGGTATGCCAAGAAATACTCCAGTCATAAAGCCCATCAGCATGATGGCCCTCGACACTCAAAGTCGTCATTACAGAAGAGAAAAGGAGCACCGAAAGTCTCCTTCACATCTCCATTGCCAAGAAAATGGAAATGTCATAGCAAATCGTACCTGGGAAATTACAAGACATTTACCCAGAGGAGAAACGCTAAATCCTCACTCAAGGAAATACAAGAGAGATTAGGATTGACCTTTAATCCGGAGTCTCTGTGCGCCAGAATTAAGCCGCACCCAGAACTAATCAAATTAATTCGAAATGCCCCAACAAAGGCAGATACAGAACACAGATGTAGCCATGACAGTTGGTGCATCCCCATCAGAGGAGCTCTGCTCCTAGATATCTATCCAGAACTGAAAAAGGATCTAGATAATACCCGGAAGGCTTACACAGCCAAGAATCCATCGAACCATGCATTTATGGTCAGATTCAAGAATCCAGAAGTCAAACCTGCGGGTTACTGGAAGTCAATTCTTTATACAAGACAAGAAGCCCTCAACTCATATCTGTATGATATCGACATTTTACAAGAGGCAGCAACGAGAGAGAGCATCAGATACCCCAATCCAGGGAAGAGGCAACTATACACGGCCCTTCAACTAACGAAGGCCCCGACACTTACAATCGAAAAGCCCTTCATACAGAATGAATATATTTCAGCTCTCCTCTCTCAACAACCTGAATTCCACTGGACATGTGACACAGGTGCTACGGTCCATCTTTGCGGAAGACTGGACTGGTTTCATGATTATTCGGAATTCTCCGATGGAGAAAGAACAATTACATTAGCCAACGAGAAAGAAGTCTCATCACCCGGCTGCGGATCGATTATAGTCTCCGCCTACAATGGAAGAGAAGATTGGGAACCCCAAGTACTGACGAATGTCTGGTTCCTACCTAAAGCGACTAATATCTTCTCAGTCAACTATGCATGCAAAAGCATGGGACTGACCTACACGGGAAACGAAAGTAGAATGCTATTCTACGAGTCTCCTTCCACTAGTGGGGGGGACACACAGACACCACTGCAAGTGATGCAAGCCACAACGCTATACGAAGGCAGCAATGAAATTCAAAGCCTGGTCATGACATTCCAGCAAATTCCCGCAATCAAGCCCATCGGCACTCAACAAGTAAGGTCAGCTCCCACTACATCAATGCAGAATTATAAGCCACTCAAGTGCAGTTCTCAGAAAACAAAGGAGTCAGAAGCTACAACTCCGGGGACAATCATAAGGCAAACAGAAGGCCGTACTGTCCACAACAAAAAGAGTGAAGAGGAACTCACACTCAAATTTTTACAAGGAAGGTTAACACAACCACAAATTGAAGCACTTAAGCTCCTCCGACATGAGTCGAGCCTCCACTTACAAAGTCCGTCCACAGCAACGGCCAGAATTATAGAAGGAAATTTTTTCTTGGGATCTATTGCTCTACAGGCAAGAGAGGCAAGAAAAGAACAGGAGTCTCAATATACCCTACTGAGACCCTTAGGCTACTTAGCCGATGAATCATATTCACAGAAGGGAAGATTTAACCCTCAAGGCATTAATTGGGATATTTTTGCCATTCATGGAAAACAAAGGATTACCCATGAATTAGCCCAAGGCGCATTCAGACTACCAATAGTCAAGATATACTCAGCTCGAGGAGGGATTAAAGTCCAGAACAAGGATCGTAAGACTTATCACAACCTCCCAGAGAAGCTAATAATACCCTCATATGAAGGAGAGAAGATACAGATTCCCAAAACGTATCAAGAGGCATTTAAGTCCTCAGAAAACTTTCAATGGAAAGAAGCAATGAACATTGAAATTCAAGCCCACATGAGAAGTGGCCAATGGACTCTGTCAAAACGCCCACTAATCAAGGAGTTTTGAAATCCTCCTGGATCTATGACCACAAGGTCGAAACAAATGAATACATAGTCACACTAGTCAAAAGTGTGGAAGGTAAAGAGAATCTATCATTTAACATTCTCAAGACTACCATAGAAAGACTCACAACGTCAAGACTCATTCTAGCAGATGCTGAAATTCGGAGAAAATACTTAGCAAAGCTTACATTCAGTCCATTGCCCCATGAGGCCCTTGCAGAAGGACCAATACTATTCCTGGAGCCACCAGAAGGGATCACACATCCATATGATTTAGTCTACCGATCAGACACAGCCTATCAACCAATCTATTTATGGGAAAAGGCACGAGCTGGAGTCCAGCAGTCACTGAAGGATCTTCAGTATCATCAAAGCAGGTATCAGACCGCACTCT
This sequence comes from Dicyrtomina minuta, assembly GCA_949802685.1. Classification (NCBI taxonomy): domain Eukaryota; kingdom Metazoa; phylum Arthropoda; class Collembola; order Symphypleona; family Dicyrtomidae; genus Dicyrtomina; species Dicyrtomina minuta. Next base: position 52,674,489 of record OX461810.1, read on the forward strand.
ATATACAGTCATATACTGACGAAAATCAAGAAATACACAATACGTATTTTCTACTCGACGGTCAAGAGGCATTAACCTCCGCGACTCACCTGAACGACATACACATTTTGTCCAAAGAATTAAGCCGTAGCATCAGAGTGGACTGCACACTCAACCCACAGAAATGGAGGAAGATGGACATCTTCCGGACAGCCTCATACATAAGCCTGTCGCAAGAATCACAGATTCGAAGCCTACGCACTCAATACAAGAAATACGAAGCGATTATTCAATCTCAGTATTTTCAAGAAAAGATTAAGAAAGCTCAGCACCTTTCGGAAACGGAGTATATAGCCTACCATGACATACTCGGACAACTGCTAGAAATTCGGGACTCTACCCGACCAGACATCTCATACGATGTCGAACAGCTAGGAAAGAATATAAGTATTTCTACAGCTAAAGACCTACAAGAGGCACTGCGGACAGTGGAATATCTATACACCACTAGTTCAGAAAATATTCGGTATTACCCGGATCATGACTATCAAAAGTCAAGGACCCAGGTCGAATCCCAAGAAGTTAACCTGGAAGTCCACACAGAAGTCCCTAGTCTTTCGACTAAATACTTAACTACAGTGAGTTGTACTATATTCAACGGGACTCTCATACACTGGCAAGTCAAGGCCTTTCCTTCTGAAGAAAAAACTACTATGAGACAAGTAGTCGATGTCATTACAAAAGCCCATCTATTGGCCCTTTCTCTGCACACTCAATTGTGTGAAATCGGACTCAGACACAAGAAGTCACCGATATATTACATGATGCCTAGCCACATTGAGCACAGGTATCCTACCGAATTCCGGAACGAAATTCAGACGAGCAGGCACACTGATCCGAAGCTCCAATTTCTCTGGAAATTAATGACAGGAAAACCTATGGAAGAAATACACTCCATAAACCCTCAGCGCTCCTACGCGCATACCCTGCCTTGGACAGCAGCCAGCAAATGTGATAGAAGACGAATACTAAAAAGTCGTATCTCTTTAGGAGACAGACTGGAAGGTGAAGAGTTCGAGCATCAATTCCTGGAAGGAACTCATCCACATCATTTTGTGAGACTCACCACTAACAATCCTGTGTCAGAAGACCTTCGGTCAGGAGGGCACCAAGAAGACACTAGGACTCCTGAGGACCAAGTCCGGACAGGAGAACATGACGAAAACGCAACAATCTCTGAGGATCAAGTCCGAACAGAAGATTCAGGAAGTCACCTACAGAATGCTTCCGGTAATACAAGTAACCCCACAAATTCTGAGGACCAAGTCCGAACAGAAGAAAACAGAGCGAATCCTGAGGATCAAGTCCGGACAGTCGAGTCGAGAAGTGAAAACAATTATACTTCTCCATCAAAGATCCAAGCAAGTCCGTTCATATCCAAGGATATAAGAAACTACTGGACAGACTCATCCGAATCCGATGAGCCCACACAACAGCAAGTAAGCGCTCCACGAGCCATCATTGAACCAACCGTGTCCAGTCAAGAGAACCACACGAGAAAACAAGTCAGGAGAAAGCACTCCGCAGACAACAATGAAGAAATCCATTCTCACCAAGAGAAAAGAAAGAAGAAAGGATCTGTGACTTTAAGAGACAGACTCCAAATGGCATGTATCATATTACTAATGATATGCCTGTTTATTACGAACGGAAGAGCATATGAAGACTCTAGTTCAGTGAAAGCCTACCCGAACTCCGCAATCAGGAGAAGCTCTCATACATTTACATGGGTAGCAAGCAATCAGCAGAACAAGACGAAGGTTAAATTCCCTGATCGTTTCTCAACTCTGCAAGGCGATGACATCCGATATAAGCTGAAGTCACCCCTCACAATCAATTCAACTATAAGAAGGAAGGAAGTAAATCGATGCAATCTATCGTTTTCCGGTCCGAATACAAAGCAGAAGACGAAATTATCCTCTAATTTATCAAAACTAAAGTGGATACAAGGTCACACTATGGTTTTGAGTTTTGCCGACTATGAGACTGAAACCATGAGTCTGAGGACCTCAGAACTCAATTTTGCAAGTACAGTGACCCACAACCTTTCCAAAAATTTAATCGAGCAAAGTTGGGAGTGCATATGGAAGCCCCGACACACGGGCACAGTCACCCTTCAGGAGGGTCACCCATGGCTCAAGACTGAAATGGATAACTCTCATTATTATTATGACCTAATAAAGAAGTCAAGTCATGAGATGTCAACTCATCCAACAATTAGGATTCGAGTTACAAAAGCCTTTCACCAAAAGAAAGCAAGAGAAAACCGCCGAGCCAAGACAAAAAGCAAGCGGACACTTATGTGCAACATTGGCAGTCTAACAGACGCACCATTTAATCCGAGGACTAGTATTCAAGAGCCCGTACTGATAGAACTATTATTGTTTCAGATGCCAGCCCTGCGAAAGCATCTAATTCCCGTATCCAAGAATAAAGTGAACGGAAGTTTCTCCAGCGAGAGTTTACTCTTATCGCGAAGTACCCCATCTACGGAAAATGTTAATCTGGAAGATACCTTCCGAAAAATAGAGATTTCATTTCCAGTTGCCCATGGTTACGGATCCGAACAGTTGCATACTGCAGGACCCGTAAGGGGGGAGAAAGAAGAAAGACAAACGAAAATGCAATCGTCATTAACCTTCATCCCATTTGGGGGAGAGAAAATAGAAGAACAAATAAAAGAACAAACAGAATCAAGAATTTTTCGAAACATAAGCCGTGGAGATATAGAAGAACCACGCACTCACCAAGTAGACGACAAAGAATTACTATCAGAGATTTCAGAGAATGAAATAGCTAGTTTGACTATTGATTTGGTTGGCATACAGTATAGGAACCCGGTTCCGAAGCACGTACTTAAGTACTCATATGAAAAGTCACCTGTAACTACCAGGTTCAACACCAAGCTAAAAGAAAATGCCTCATTCACACAACCAGAGAAAGCCCCACCAAGTATGCAGGTGGAAGAGATTAAGCAGAAAGCCCAGGAAGAAATGATCAAGCTAGACATCTCTACAATCTGGCCCCGAAACCGAACTTTACACAAATTAATGAAGTGGAAGACTATAACAGTCAGTAATAATAACAAACAAGCCTTCTGGAACAGAAGCCAATATATTGTGTTCGAATCTCCTATTATTTCCTATAACAGGAGTACAATGAAGGTTGCCCTATCATTAAGCGTACAGATAGAGCCCGCACCTTTCACCAGTGATAAGACATATCCACTATGTCAAGCAGCAAACAAAAGTACAGAACGTACGAAAATGTTGAAACCGAATTGTCCTACTGAGACGGAAATTCAAAGCAATCTACATCCAGAAGTCGATTACGAAGGCCTGGACAATATAGAAAGAAAACCCCAACAAGGGTTACGATGGCAAACTCAACTACAAGAAAATAGTAGAACCAGCAATGGGGGATATCAACCCGACAAAGGACCTCCATTGTGCACCATGATACATCTCCAGAAGTTACAGATTGGAGACAGATTGAAATACATTCAAGAAAACAGTGATGACCACATGACATCACGAAAATTCAAAACAAGAATGACAGGAGAAAGGAACTCCGAATCATCGCGACTTATACTTGATAATACCATTATTATGGATTCTGAACTACGTTTTGGTTTTATCAACACAGTCAAGGAATGGATGTTACATCCAGTTTTGTCTTACTCCCGGTATTTACATTATCCCGAGGACGATCATGGCAAACACAACTCCGCAATGGAAAACATTGACAAGTTCAGGCGCACCGCCGAAGAACAGCTATGGAGAAAAAGAATTTTAAAAACAATTTCGAACCAGCTCGGAGAAACTAGTGACCGGCCAGCCCGACGTCAGAATCTCCTCGAGAAAGATACATTCACCACAGGTGAAAGTATGCTTTTACCCAACCAAAACAAAGCAGTAGAAATTTCGACCCGAATTAAGTGCAACCACAGGGATATCTTTACCCTAAATGAAAAGCGAATTTCGAATGACGTTTTCAGTCTAATCAAGGACTTGAGGTACGGACATAGTGGTCCTACTTCTAACCTCAAGTTCAACCAATGGAACAAGCCGAAAACCGAAGAAGGTTTCTCAAATCATTATATCCCCAGGGCAGATAGTCTTTCACGTACTATATCTGACTGGATATCGAACCGAAGTTTTTTTATTAACATTGACGACCTTGGTACTCATACCGGAAAGGACTCAGTGAAAGATTTAATGAAGCTACAAGTTGAAATAAGTCAACTAGACAGCAATTTGATAGGAAACATCTCTGAGTTAAAGTTACAACACTCAGATGATCCACCGGATCGTACACCGGAAGCTGCTAGGACAAGGACCCCAGAAGTCAAGTCTAGCATAACAGTAATTTGGAAGAATTATGATTTCCAAACTGACCCAGAAATTTCCGTAGGACGCAGTAAAACTTGGAAGCCTTACACCCAGTTTTATAGTCAGGAAAGCAAACAATATGATTATACAGCAAACTATTATAATCATCTGAAGATTACTTATCTACTCAAGGGCACATCCATCACGTGTTTTTGTAATTGTTCCCCAGAACTATCGTCTCTGGAGAAAATACCCGAAAAGCTAATCGGAGGGAAAGTTCCACCGACAAAACCTATGTCAGTGTCGAACCACAATTTCTTTAACGGAAGAAAGAAAAAAGAAAGTTCTAAACTCACAACTAGCGAGCTAGAGGACCTAGTTGATTTTAAATACAAGAATAAGGGAGTCGAAAGCAAACCAAAGTTCACAATTTATTCCCACTTCCGAGATAGTTGGATGTTATTGGCCTGCATTGCCGCATCCCAGAAATACTCAGCCTCAGCCTTCAATAGCAGTTTTTTTGACCATGTAAGCCTGAGCCAGAAAATCGGACAAGACTTCACCTTCAGCCTAAGCATATCAAAGCAACCTGGAGGCCCGCAACTACCCTCGTTCACATTGGGTAGCACTCAGTCTGTCCTGGATCATAACCAAGCCTTTTCAGATGAAAGCAGTTCAGTTCTCATGGAACTTATTGAACATATCATTGTCATTTATACAATGATCAATCTGTACATGCATTGGTCAGGTTATGGACGACCATGTATCAAGAGAAAGAAATATCATGTAAATTGGATATTTCTACCTGTCATTTATAAACCTGGAGAGTCGAGCGATGTTCCTGCCGACCAAGACCCAGTACCACAGTTCCAGCCCATCAGACGGCCTGTCGAACTCCCGTTACCGGATTTACTTGAACACATTCAAGCTCATTGGACCAGCTCCAACCGAAGTGGCTAACAGAAGATCCACCGAATTTACTGGACAACTCTAAATACGGACACACCTGGATTATCTCATCAAGGAGACGGATCATGTATATGGTGTAGTATATTAAAATATAAATTGTATATTTTTTGTTGAAATTTTTAATTATGTTATCATTTCAATTGTTCAGATTTTATGTATGTTAATTCTATATTAGAGATTTATCAATTCTCGGATCATTTCATTGTTATTTTATTTCATTTACCTCAAATTGAAGGAGGGTGTTAAAATATAGATATACATACCTGCCAAGTAAGAAGGTATTATTACATACATATACATTATATTCCTATACTATGTAGATAGGAGATATAGATGTACTTAATCATACATATTAGGATATCTTAATCATTGATATTATGTATCCGTTTATACTGCTAGTATTGAATCATGAGAGTTAATACGTAAGCACAAGTATGAATGTGGAAATTGCACATTCATTATATTATTGGTAAATCCCGTCCATGGTAAGGAGGGATGATTTCATTATGAACTAAATTCTTTAATGTAATATTGTATTGATCAGCAGGATTGTCCTTCCTTCTACAGAAGCAATCCGTACCATTTAAGAATCATTTCTATCTAACTGCAAATAGTTCTATCTCCTTTAACATGGTGAAGAATATTTGAGTAATTATTGTAAACTCTAAGGAGTTGATCTAAAAAGCTTTTCCTATTCAAAAGCATTGTGCATTGTTTATGCTGACGTTTGGGTTCCTTTATCCAAACCGTCACTTTGTCACTCAGCCATTAAGTTTTATGACTTTATTGGTGAGCAGAAACCATCCGTAGTTTCACAATACAGGATGGACATTCTATATGTTCTTTCGTATGTGCTGTGACACATACTCATATTATTTGACCGTTTCATGCCCACAGTACGTGGAGGAAATTACATGTATAAACATTGGTATACCTAAATTTCACTAACCGAGTTTTACTCAACACAAAGACTGATCTTAATAAATCAATTGGAACTTGAGACCCGAGCGAGCAGCATCTTATTATTTTCTGTTCCTCCGGAACTATTTACACATTTTTATTCTCATTTCAATTCACTCCATAATAGTCTTATGGATCATACCGCTGATAACTAGACATTATCCATAACGTACTATTTATTAGTGAGAGAGACTAAATATATACAGTATGCAATATACCTATATAGGTGGATATAGGCAACTCGCCTTTATGTTCGATTAGTTAACCAACACGTCCACCTCTCTTTCCCTGTATCTCTCTCTCTCTCACTCAAGGATTGCTTTGACTCCGATTGCACTCCCTTGCCCACCCTTTCAATGCATAGGAAGGCATACAGATTAATATTAGTTGAGCAATTTATGTTTCTAAACCCGAATGCCTGCACATTAATATAGATAATAGATGCACAAGTAGGTATATTTAGTATCTGTACTATACCATTCCTGTTCATGGTACTGTGTACTGGTCTGTATTGGTTTCTGTATTATCTAATTTTGTATTATGTAGGTGCCTAAAATCTTATGGTAGCAACTGCTAGCCAAGCTATGCTATGGTATTATATGGTGTGGTATAGACGGGGACTATATGATTATTTATGTAAAGCTATGGACATGTAGGTATATGGGTTTGAAATACTGACGGAAAATGATTAAATGGATGTTAGATGCTATTATAAGAAATAAAGACTGGGGCTGTGAGGTAAGATGGTTTGGTTTGGTGAAGAAATTTACAAGAGAGAGAGAGAGAGAGAGAGAGAGATGCTTGACTTTAGAGACTAATGCTGATTGTATGGGACTTTGAAGTTTGAAGACCAAGTTAAGTTAACTCGATTCAGTCAGGATTAGACTGGGGCTCTGGATGCGGACGGAGCGGAGTGTGAGGATAGGTGTTTACATTTTTTTCTCCAAAGACTTGAACAAGAAGATTTATGCGAGCTTTTCGGCTTTCCTTTTTCCTTTTATCAATACCAATAAAAATGACCGCGCAAAGTACTTCTTCTAACCTTTTTTCACGCCCCAACCAACACTTATATAGGATGGGTTATTAATTGCATCGTACTTGAGAGTAAATGCAGTCCAGTGCTGTGTGTGCTACAGTCAAAAAAGCATGCAGGTAAGTATGTTCCAGGGGGCTATGTATACCTACCTACCTACATCTATACATTATGTAGACTAAACACGTTCCTGTTGGTTTTGGCCTGTACCTGTACAAATTCTATGCACACACTCCAGGACCAGGACCAGCACCAGCACCAGTACCAGTCCCCGCCAAGTAATAAACAAAGCGGGTACAAACTTTGACTCAAACTACAAACTAGAAAATAAAATAACTTTGGTGGTATGTACACAGAGTATATATTAGTACACATATATCTGTATAGTATCTTATGAGCTATAGTGTTCCACAGATATACAGTTCAAGTCAAAGATGAAATGTGGGGAAAAGGATGGACTGCGGGGGAAAAAACTGTTTAGAATGGGTGCTCAACAAGTCCAGCTTGAGAAACCAAAAGACTCTCCTCCATCCTGTTCAACCTGCATGATAATCCTAAGGTGCTCCTTGTCCTTCTCTTTCCCCTTATTTCCCTTCCACTCACTCACTCGCTCGCCTTTATACTTTTCCTTTCGGTCTTTGGTGCTATAGTTCTCTCCTTTGCTTTTTTTCAAGCTTCAAGTGATTTGACTTGGAAGGAAAAAAAAAAGTTCAAAAAATAAAATGCACATTAACTGTGTATGTAGAGTACATACCCGGTCCGTGTCCAGGGCCGTGGCAATGTTTAATGAGTACTTTCTAAGGTATTCAGGTTCATTTCAAAGTCAGAGTCAGAGACAGGGAGGCACACAGTACAGAATCAAGGAGAATGTAGGCAGTGTGTAAGGCAATAATTGTTACACAGAATTAGTCACTTATTGGACTCCGGCTCCGACTCACACTGTACAAACTTACTCTCACTCTGACTGACGACATCGTATGTGAACTGGACCTGGACAGATAGAGAAGTGAGGCAAAGCAAAGCCGCAGGATTTTCAAGCAAAGTCTAATATTAAGGAACATTTATTTTATGCAGCCCACAAACAAGAGAGAACATGAGAAACAAAACAGAGCGTATAGCATACAACAATAATAAAAAATACAAAACATAGTACATCCAACACCAACCAACTACGAACAACTTCTTCTGTTCCCCTCTGTAAAATACTCTCAAACAACACGAATATACAGATGCAGATAAAAGCCACCGTGAAAAAAAACTTGTTATCCAGCACACAAGCTCCAGTATTACAATCGGAGGAACCAATCACCAGTCCCCACTGTCCAGGACCAGGACCAGAACCAGGACCAGTTCAAGCCCAAGCACTTCATACTTCATGCCTAGTTCACATTATTATTTGCAGAGAGAGATCGTTTAATTACTACGGCTATTAATATGGGTGAGGGCAACGCTTGGGAATTCCCTTTATCTTTAAAATTAATAGGCACCTTATACTCTCGTCTCTCATCATTATTATTAGGTTAGCGGTTAGGTCTCTCAAGTCAGCCTGCATTCAAATCACCAAGAGTTAAAATGTTAAAAATATGAAACACTTGACAGCCATGCTATAGTACCAGTGGTACAGACAGAAATGCACATTAAATGTTTTTATATATGCAATACAATCTCATCGTGAGAATCTTACTTACTAGTTAGGCTTAGACCGTAAGAGCGTTTTTCTCTCCCAAGTTAAGTTATGTACATACGTACGTGTGGTGGTGTTATAGTTTGAATCTGGTAGGCCATTAGCTTATTACAGAGTAGAATTTTAAAAGTAAACTTCAATAGGGAGCCGACACTCTGAACGGTGGACTCTGAGGCTGGGGTTGATGTGAGGAACACGAAAAATGTGGGGATCTCTTTCAAAAATATTTGACCAAACATTTTTCTCTCCTCAAAAATCTCAAATATAAAATCCATACACACTCAAAAAAAATGTTTGTGTGTGTTTGTAATGAGTTGTTTGATAACGCCTCCTAATAGTTTTCTTCACTTAAAAATTACACTGACAATTCCAAAATATGATCATCATAATATGAGATTTTAACCCATGCTCATAGTCATAGTCATAATCATAAAATAAATCTGGAGAATTTGGAAATACTCTGACTCTGTATAGTTATGTGTACATGCCATACATGCGGTAAAGATAATACTCATAATACAATGTCTTGTGTGCTTATGCTATAGATATAATATAGGTATTTAATCCCATGGAAATCTTAGCAAGAAAGCGCAAGCCATGCCAAATCGTAACCATGTTGCATGTGTTTAATAAAAAAATTGAAATTTAAAGCTTTTCCCTATCATTACACACATCAGACACTAACTACTAAGAAAACATAACAAACCTACCAGTACCAGTCGACGTAGGTAGGTAGGTAGTTACATTAGGAAACAAAACAACACCATAGGTAGGTACTCGTAGTAGATGAACATTGAACAGAAACATGCGTAGGATTCTCTGGTTTTTTGTCTCTCTCCCTCTCTTAAAAGTTTTATCATCGACAGCCATCAAGTTTTAATGGTACTCTCATTACTCCCCATCATTTTTGCACAATGTACACAACAATCCAGATTTCTAGAATTTATTTAGTATTAAATGCTAGTGGGTGTACACTGTGAAGTGGACTGTGGTTCCATACATATTAAATGTCCATATATTCCATATCCTTGTCATTATCATCGTTACAGTTCATATTTTATGTTTATATAGCCACCGACATATAAACGTACCTATAATATATTATATTAAAAGTTTGCAAGTTTTTGTGGTGTTACTTGAGAGAGTCAGAGTCATCAGAGAGGAGCTATCAGACTTCAGGCGAACAACCTCTTGTATGGATATCTCTGTATATAGGCTTATTTTGTAGCGTAGCGTCGGGGAGGCACATTATAATAACATGTAATGTACAGTTTTGTGGAGTACAGCGCGGGTCTGTCTATAGCTGTCGTTTACAGATAATATTATGTAACTCCTGGGGAGTACATGGTAATTACATTATAAAATGTCAGATCGTTATTTATCCAACCATTTTCATAGGTGTCTTGTCTATTTGTCTTGTTTTGGTCAGCATGAAAATGCTTCTTGATTCCCTTCGTAAGGTACACACACAGATCCTGAGTCCAAATTCACATCCACATCGGCAACCCAACCGCACTCCCTTTAACTTCATCGTCATCTTACCATTACCATTAAATTCTGTTACTTTACTATTATTGCAATTACTACTATCCCAATGCAGTACTCTTCCCTCCCCCTCCCCAAGGAAACTATAGATATAGTCTGTGAAGAACCAAAATGACCCATTTCCAATTTATGCTGGAATTAAAATGAGCTATGTCAAAAATAAATACAGTAAATAAGATACATGCTTTACAATGCTCATCACGAGTTTCTAAAATGAACAAATTGTTCTATTTACATGTTTTTCGAAAGTTAATAATGTCTTATTTACATATTTTTGAAAATGTCAAAATGTTCTATTTAAGTGTTTTTTAAAGTGTAAAATGTCCTATTTACTTGTTTTTTTAAAGCGTAAAATGTTCTATTTACATGTTTTTAAAAATTGCAAAATATTCTATGTACCTACTCGTTTTTTGAAAAGTGCAAAATGTCCTATTTACATGTTTTTTAAAAGCGTAAAATGTTCTATTTACATGTTTTTAAAAATTGCAAAGTATTCTATGTTGGTACTTGTTTTTTGAAAAGTATAAAATGTCCTATTTACATGTGTTTTAAAAAATGTAAAGGTTTTATTAACACACTTTCATGAACATATTATTTTAATTTTTTCTGTAGATAGTGCATTTTGTTTGAAACTAAAAATGGATATGGATCATTTTGGCTCTTCACAGGCAATATACGAGTTCTGGCCATCTACTATATGATTGTCATCGACGGTCATCACAGTACATACTTGCTATGCAGGTAATTTTAAAGCATACAATAAGAAGGCATACCTATGTAATTTTAGTATAATTTATGTAAGCAATCAAATTACAAATTACAGGAAAGTTTTGCTCAAATAAGGTGACTACCAGGACCAGCACCAGCCTCATGCCTGAAATTAGTTCTGTTATGAAAATAGTTTGTCATCGTTATCCCATTTGTGTCATAAATGAGAATAAAAAATGTCGTTATTTTTCTGTCGCAATTTGTTTCGCCCCACATTATAATAAATTGTAGCAGGTAGGTATACTCTACTATATGCAGCATTCACTACAGGTAAGTACGGGATTGGGGATTCTAATTCCAATTATTCCAACTCCAACAAAATTCCTTATGTACTATCTATATAGACCTGCCATAAGTTTGTTTCCAGTTGCTCTGTGTAATTTAGAAGATTAGACAGCTTTAGCATTCACCATTTTACAACAAATATCTGTGAGCTTGAAAGGGACCATTTAACTCTTGAATGGGGAAACAGGAACGGCAACGGCACAGCTGCGCTGCATAAGCATAGCTCAAATTCTAACAAACTACTACCTGTGATCCTGTAATTTTGAAGTACTACAGACAGGAATAGTAATGTATGCAGTTGTAAGGTAAAAAGCCTTGCATTTAGAGAAAACAATATAGTAAAACAGATATATAGAGACAGTGAGCTGCTGAGACCAAGACTTTTACCTGCATATAGGTATAGCTACACTGTATAATATTATTATACGTAGCAGTAGTAGTAGTAATTACTGTGCTACGCTGACTGTCTGTCTGCCTCGCGTTCTGTTTCACTGTTAACTGTTTTCCTGAGCCTTTTGCCTTGGTGGTGGTGGTGTGAGTTTAAACCGAGTCCTTAGACTCACAGACGTTCGACTTGGACTTATCGTTAGACAAGACAAGACAGGGAAGGATCATATCATATGATATGATTGCATTGTAAACACGAGTACATAAGTAGAGACGATTGGGTGTCACAATAGTCGTTTGAGGAACACTGAAGAGGCCGGCCAAAGGATTTTACTGCCTCAGATGGTAGGTCAGATTAAAAGAGCTTCCATTTTCTTAAGACCCATCCAGTCCAGTCCAATCCAATCATCCCCCTTAACTTGTCAGTCTCTCTTGATCATCACATCAGTATCAGCATACTGATAGCAGTAACATCTTCACACACACAAACAAACACATGGACAATATATACGTACCACAGCTGAATAGTGCAACAAAATATCAGCACAAATAGTGCAATGCAATGTCTACAAAATACACTCCCCCAAAGTTATATTTTCAATCTCATTGGATCAATACACTTTACCCTAAGTTACCGTATATCTTCTAATACTACGCGAGTCTCTAATACAACGAGGGGGGTTAACTAGAACGCTGGTCGTTCTATTAGAATATATACGGTAATCCTTAGTCTGGGTCTGTCTTGTTCGGATCTTGTTAGTAGCAGTAGCAGTAGTAGTAGACTTCACACGTACATTAGAAATCTAGCAGCAATTATGAAAATTTTCAATTTTTCAATCCGCTCTCGTATACAAATATTACCTACCCTAAACTCTAAACTAATTGCTCTGCGCTCAGACCCATGTCTATACCATACTCATACTGTGTGGCTATCTTAATGCACCTAGGTATGTTCATCAGCATAGGAGGTAATTGTACGTGTACAATTTATATTTGTATTGCTGCGAACATATATACAAATTCATTGAAATTCAAAATTCAAATTCAAACATTCAGAGTGAAACCCATCATTTTTCTAAATCCCTAAACTGCTTCCCCACACTGCACTGCCTTTTTTATTTTCCTCCTTAACCTCATGGTCATGCTATATTATGTAGGCCCCTTCATGTTCACGGGGAAGTGTAATGTAAATGCGTAGTACATATGTAAACTTTATCACCTCCTGTACCGGTGATTAAATATACATGTGAATACCTATTGCTATACTATCCTACTACTACTACGACGATTAATTATATCCATGTACTACATTATTTTATAATGGTCAACAGTAATAATTCCAATGGCTTTCTATAGCAACAGCACCAGAACCAGAACGAAACGGGAAGAAAAAAAGAGCTACCATAATATAGCCAGAGCAATAATAATAATAATAGTACAGCTTGCTCATATGTATATTATAAAATGGTTGGATGTTGGATTTATCCACAAAGAAAACAAAGTGCAGCTTATGATTATTGCTCCACGTTTAAATAAAACCAGCTATTAATTTATAATCGTCATGGCTATGGCAATTGTAATAAAGACGAAGCAGATGAATGACGAGAGAGCACACACACACACACAGTGGTAGATGGGCAAGGTAGGTAATTCAAACACTCACATCCTACATTTATCCCCAATCACAATCCACACACTGCACTATGCATTGTAAAGTAATTGCATATAACATATATACATACAGATATATGCATGAGTGGATATTAGAGAATAGAAATAAATATTACCTAAATTCATACTCATTTACATCCGTACAGGTATTTACAATAATTTTAATTCCTATTATATAATTAAAATATATATTGCCGTCATACAACAAAGTTTCTGCAGTACATGCAGTACACAGTAAGCATGGAAAGTAAAGCAAGAACGATGCACTTTTACGACTACTACCTCCTATATACAAAAGAGACCGGTACCGGTACCGGTGTCGCAGTCTACGGATATATTCTAGTACACTTTATTTGAAATTATTTTACAGATACAAAGTCCCTGTAGGGATAATGTCCCATTGTACATACCAATTTATTATACTATGTAGAAATGTACATAATGTATAATGGCTGTAATCGCGTAATCGCAGGGATAATCGTGAAACAAAATAAATGATAATGATAACAAAAAATATCAAGAAGTATAAAATGTTTCTTTTTTCTTGTATGACTTCTGGTTCTCCTGATTCTGATTTGTGTGACTAACAAAATAACAACGGCTAACCATAGAATAGAATAGATTCTCATAGGAGTTTTTAGTAATCCTCTCAAACTCCACCACTCCCTGTGTCTATGTACAGTCCACAGTCTCCACAGTTGCCGTCTCGAAGACGGAACAGAGTGAGTTTTTGAGTAGTTTTTTACGATGTTATGCTATGATATTGCTACTGCATGGATACTCCATGTGTGTGTGTGTACATAAGAAATCCGTAAATACTACGTATAATTGCATGTGTACACTTAATAGCTTTCCAGATTTATCAGACCTTCCGGCTTCCATCCAATCTCCCTTCCCTGTTTGCCTTTTTAAGTCAAATCAGAACCATTGCACATGCTCCTTGCGAGCCTACAAGTATTTTCCTTTGGGTTTGGCTAGCTTTTATTTTGTAGATGTTATTCATGACTGTATAGTAAACGTATGTGTGATGGTCTACACTATTTTGTTTTGTTTTGTGGAAAAAATACATTCTGATAATATTACAAATGCTACCAGGACCAACTACCTCTACCTATCTACTTTGTTTTCTGTATTCATTCGTTTATATGCTTTAAAGCAGACAAATAAAAGGGACATGAAATACAAATCTCATTACCTAGAGGCTATTATACGAATGTAAATTATGTAATCTGTAATATCTATACAGATGCCTTCGCCATTTTCATTGCCTTACAACTCTAGAGTAACATTACAGAAGACAGAAAGAAATACGGCAGAAGGCTAACTGAAGTTGAAATTGAAAGGGAATTTAAGCATAGTGAATCATTATGACTACCAGTACCAGTGAGGCCTCGCTATAGATGGATATACCTTAAATACTATGTGTACTAACAAAATATAATTAGGGTTTTGAAGGAACTATAAAAATACCTACATAATATTTATAGGATACGACTATAGTACAGGCTTGGATGTATATTTTCTACCATTAAGTTAATAAGAAAGGCTACGGTACAGATTATTCAGCGTCGGCTCGGCTCTCTGCTGCCGCCATTACAATTGACGTTTATATGTGAGCGCACAAGCAAAATATTGAACTAACGTCGTCTCCAATGATAATAATTATTACCTTCAAGATTGAAAAGATGCGAGGAGGGAGCAGAAAGCACTGTGTAAAGGTTGTTTTTGGATTTTCTTGCCTCTTGATGATAACTTTCTGTCTGACTATACAAACGACGAGATGAGTTCAAATAGAAGAAAGTATACAGATTATACTTATTCTGCTCTTAATACTTTACGCTGGAAGCTGGAAAACGTATCTGTAACAACAGGAATGAGACAGGCATTAAATTTATGTCTGTAAATATGTACCTTTCTGTATACAATATTATAACAAGTAATTGTATTAACATTAACACTTACAACTGTCTGTATAACAGGAAAAGCACAGCACATAAATAGGGACTATATCTCTGGGCGGCCTGGTCCTGGTTTTCATCCCAAAAAATGTATCCCCCTCCCCCTCGGAAAAACCCTGAAAAAACTCTATTCTTAACACCTATGATTATTTTTACATACAAAATTTTGATACGATTAATAAGAGTATGAAGTAAGTGTAAATATTTTATGTGTACATGGGCACATAGGAGATAGTGACTAGGATCATATTATAGAAACTCGACAAACTAAACTAAAGGGTAATCTTAATCGTAATTGGAATAATAAGCAGTTTTATAGCACAAAATTCTTTTCATGGATATTTATTCGGAGAGGAGGGGAGAATAAAAATTGTGGCAAGTGTGTGTGTGAGAGGAAATAAATAGAATGATACGGGCGGCTGGAGCTGTGGAGATAGTCATGATTTTAGATTCGAGGTGTCTGGCCGATGCGATCCGATAATATGATATCTATATATTTACGGTTTGACGGTGTACGGTGTATAATTACTTACATAGCTATAGAGTCCGATTTATTTTTATTGAACCTTCCCTTAATACACATTGCATTGCACTGCTGTCCCTATGTCTGTACTCTGTACTGACAAATACCTAGGTAAGATGGCTATTTATTTTTATTATTACACTGTGTACAGTGTACACAGTCTCCATAACTCCAGTGTTCCAGTCATTCCCTCTCCTCGTCAGTCAGTCATAGATAGGTAAATATTGAATAGTTTTAAAGGATATTAAATATGATTAGGTTGCATGTGGCTTCCCTCCCTCATTTCGTTTTGGATTTGGATTTAGTAGTTTACCTAACCTGAGGTCCTGTCCTTCCTGAGTCTCCTCAGGTCGGGCTCGACAGATCGGGAAAAACTTTTGTACGGACGTGTGAAGTAAATCCAAGCATTATAATTTGATCGCACCTTTAACCACCAACCCCACACCTCAGTCCATGTCCATGTCGATGCCGATTCCGATGCCAAGATCGTCTCCTATGTAGCCTAAACACTTGCAATGTACATACCTACCTTCGTATGTCAGTCAGAAGATAACTCTGAATTCTGTATTTGTATTCTTGGTGTTAGAGACTTCGGCGACGGCTCGAGTGAGGTACATATATAGAGACTAAACACATAGTTAGAGTCAGCTAAAGGAGAGAGAAAGAGGATGGATTGCTCTTCAAGAATACTTAAGTACAGAAGATAATTCCCGAGTGGAGATGATAGAGATGGTTAATAATGCTCGTCTGTATCAATTCATCATGGAGAATTTCAACTCTCGACCTTTTCCATTTTTATATAGGCACCTTGCATTCCCCATTCGAGATATTATTATACGACTCTCACATTGTAGTTTTAGCTCTGGATTGTCTCAGCGCCTTACAAAGCCGCTAGTTACAACAACAACTATAGCACATCTGTACACGCTGCAATATTTCCTTGTTATTTTTATCATGGCTAATATTATTGTTATACTTTTTATGATTTTAGGACCTTTGCTACCCGGACATTTGAGATCCAGTTATGAGCCTAGAACTACATGGCCAAAGTTTATACGCATGAACCTGACAATTTAATTTCGCCGCATATCTATAGCACTAACGATGTGGTTTTTAACCGTAGACGAAGCAAGATGTCCGTGGTACCTAAATAGTTAAAATCAATTTAATTATAATTAACACATTTTACTTCCACAAAATTATCCAGAATTGATCAAAATATTCGTTCCTGTTAAGCAATTGACACAATAGGAGAAAGCACACATTTATGAGCAATAATTTTGTCCCTGGGCTGGGTATCAAATATCCGGGTAGCAAATTTCCGAATACCACTTTTTATAGGTTACGACTTGTCTCGAGATTGGACGAGATCTGATACAAGTAGAACATACCAACGCAGAGCACGGATCGGATCGGATCAACAACTATGCTAAAGATGTTTGGTTGTTCTTCTTGTTCGGTAAAAGTGGACGTGGGCAAAGCGGAAAAAATATTGCGTTGACGCCTCTCGGATTTCCTTTCACTATAGGTAGGTAGGTACATATAATTACGTAGGTTACCTACCAACGCACAGACTATATTGGAGTACATATAGCAGGATGTATAGAACAAAAACAAACCTAGCTATAGGTACCTACATGAATATTGACATGAAACTATAACCGAGCAATGTATCATGTGAAACTCGTTGAATTTTGATGTGGTCTTTAACTTGGACTGAGCAGCGGCATGCTTCCCTCCTGCACATAATATCTATAGGCAATATGTACAGAAATAAGCAGAAACTGCGGGCAAGTATGAAGGTACTGCAGGTAATATTTTTACTCGATAATTTTAGTAGAGATTAATAAGTGAGAGGAAAAGCAAATGTAGTGGAAGCGGGTAAAACATGACATATGCTCCGATTTGAATCTTTGAGCGAGAAGGTATCCACCTATAATCGTATCTCTGACTATACGATTGTGTATACTTACCTATACATGCAGAAGACGACGAGGAAAAACGAGAACAAAAAGGAAACCAAGCCCATTCGGCACCTTCAAGTGTTGCTCCTTCCATCCAGTTCCAAGCTATCTCTAATTTTCCAAGGTGTTATTTTCCTGATTATTATCATTTACCTATAGAATCATCCATCCGTATCTATAACTCATTCAATCCTCCTGAATCTCAAGACTGCCATTACTACAGCACCAGCCTCGACTCCATCTAAAATATCCACCCAAGTCCAACATAATCACCCAATAACCCATCTTTTAACCAAACCAAACTGCTCAAATAATTTTTATGCCCTTCTTTAACCCTTAAAACATTAAATTTAATATTCCTATATACCTTGAACGGAATAACAAACACGAGGATATTATTGTATCCATTTCAGTTTATAATACCCCACTCCCAAATATACCTGGACACTACTGAAGCAGTTTCGCAGGTGCAATACACAGTACACATCGGTGTTCTGTGTTATCATTACTAGTAAATACTTACGTTATAGTACTCTTCTAAATCTTAATCGTTAGCAAATAAATAGGGGCTTAAAACCAGCAGCTTACATGCAAGTCTCCGATCGAATTTTGCTTGCGCAACTATAGTTATTTTTGGTGCGAATTTTCAGGCAAAACGTTAAAAATAAACACAAATTTTGTAGAACTAAACACAAACAATTCAATGAATTCTTTCCGCTACTGGTTATCAATGAAAAATATAAACCAAAATCACACAATCAAAATACCTATACCTATCGGTGACTCACGTTGAGTACAAAATGACGCAGTAACTTTAAAACTATATAATAAAATTCGTAGAAATTCTGTACAGCATTAGATTAGCCAGAACCAAGCAATAACTTTTATGTGTGGGCTTTCACGATTTTAATTTCCCTTGATTCACCCAAAAAAGTTACAGTATAAAAAAAATAAAATAATGATGATGAAAAAGTTCAAAAGCCGGTATATAGCTTTCTTAACACATTTGGATTTTGGATTTTCTCCTCGACTAATCACCAATAATTACTTCACTTCCGCTCCCTATTCCACATCCAATCCATATACCTATCTCATTCAAGGTTACCTACTTTGTGGAAAAATGCAGTTCAATTCATCCCCATTCCCCATAGTCCAATCTCATGTTAATAAAGTGAGTGGTAACTTCTCTTCCCTCACTCACTGGGAGAAAGGAAGGATGAATAGAGAAATTATTAATGAATGAATTGGGTCACACACACACACACACACAAGCACCTGAGCAGCTAATCGTAAATCGTAAGAGCGAGAGATTGTAAGCAGTGCAGTGCAGTGTGAAGGTACATATAGCTACAAAACAATATAGTCTCAATTCTCAATGAACCAACCAACACCAACATCCACCAACGAACCAAAGACCACAGCAAAGGAAAGGAACAATGGACTCTGAAGTCAAAGTGTGAGAAACAAATTGATCAGGATCATCAAATCATCGTCACTTCATCATCATTTCACTAAATTCTAAATTGCTTACAAATCTATTCGTCCGCCGTCAATGGCTTCTTTGTATAGTTACACTTGCTTTAGCTATTTTATATACAGATACACCTTATTGCCACTGTGCTGTGCTTCTATTACCACCTACGAACCTCCATGCTACACTTTGACTTGCACTCCAAATTATCTACAAATTGAACTCTCACAACAGGTTCACACCGCTTTATTTCACAATAAACAGAGGGCCACGGCGTACAAATGAAACTATAGCATATCATACCATACATATAAGGGTACAGCCAAAAAGTAAGTTATCGTGGAGCACGAAATTAAATTGGAGGTAAGATACACACATGCAGTAGTGGAACAGTTAAACTAAAACTAACTAAACCACGACCACGACGAAGTATTAAATAATTTGGATAAGTCATCTCATGTTACGTGTAATAATAATATTAATGCGAACATAAAATAGATTGGGTATCAACCAACTACAACCTACTACCAACTACAAAGGTTTGCGGTTGTCCCCAAATCAAGTGCAGTGCAGTTCATGGTAATGTAACCCATAAGAACAGGGAAAAAGTTTCGTCTATGTCGATTTCGATGAGACACGGCCAGGATAGAGACCAGGAACCAGTGCCAGAACCAGGACCAGGACCATGGACCAGGACGAGAGTCTGTATTTTTTTCAATAATAAAGGAAAGTGTCAGAGAAAACCACACAGCGGTATTACGCTTTAACACTCCATCCCCTTTGCTTTCAATTTCAATTTTGACTTTTAACAGTCAAACCAAACCAAACCAACGCCAACATCCAAAAGTCAAAGGCAAAAGCAACAGAAAATGATTCCCTAGACATATACTGACACCCTATGCCCTATGTATGTAGATATATGCTCCGAAACACTACATATCTTCTGTACTTTTGGTTTTCTTTGAATACTGGGAAATAATATGAAATAAATAAGAGTCCCTACATACGACCTATTCTATTCATACAGTGACTATTGACTCCCTCACCTAGCCTTCAGCCTTCTGCAGACAATAGATATTCCCTTCAATCCCTTTTCTGTCATTTGTAGGATCTGTATGTATTTGTATCACACCATATTGTTCTCACACATTTTAATTATAGTAGATAGTAAATATGTGTTTGTCTGTACTGTTGATGCGTCCATTACTTTGGATTTTCTAATGCATACAAATAATTACAATTCACTTTTAAACCCAAACACTGCCACAACAGCCAGAGCCTGAATGATTATTTTTCCAAAATGAGTTTCACTTTTTATATTTGATTGTCTGGAATTCAGACATAATCCATAACGAAACCATCTGCTTTATTGTTCATACTCGCATCTCAAATTAAAATAGAGCAAAATAAAGCTGAAAACATGGAACGAGAACAGAGTATAGAACATTACAAATAATTCAAAGGGCCAAAAAATACATAAAATATATAACATTGTATTCTATTTTACATTGTGTTCTATTGGGCTCACTAAGAGATACTTTGACTCTTTTGAGCTTTAAATGCATGCACACTATTTTTGTAGCTACTGATATACAGAGAGTTTACAGAGACACGGCATTAAGAGCTGTACAGCTTGTGAAGAAAAATAACCAGAGCGAATTCTTAAGTCATCTTATTGTTAGGTACAGTGAGCCCGAGTACGTACTGATATACATACTCTGTCCGTATATCTGCCTCTGTACGCAATTATTAACAGTAAATGTAAAAGCCACGGTGTGTAAAATAGATGAATGCGAGCGTATATAGTAAAAATGGATAGAGTCAACCCAGAAGAAGGTTCCATGTCCTTTTGGTTATTTTTTCTTCCTTCCATATGATGATGATGATCCATGTCATGAGCATATGTACAGGAGAGAAAAAGATAAATATTTGTTCATGCTGGGCAGGAAATTGCCTTATCTAGGTTAATTGCAGGTTGCCAAAAATCCTCAAAACCCCTACGGGTTCTAATTGCACCAACCCATAGTACATACTGGTAGGCGCGAGAGGAGACTCACTCTACGGTCCACACAGTCTATATTTGATAACTTTAATAAGCGTTTAATATTCAAATTTCAAGAGGCACTCTCAATTGTTCCGCACTCCACAGACCAAGTCCAAGTCGACAATCCACAGTCCTCACACCCTACTGAGGTTTAATTTAATGATTATGACAAACGGTCCTATACATCTTCCTACCTTTTGCCTTTTACCTACATACTATATACATCTCATCCCCCCCCACACTGAAAAAAAAGTAAATAGAAAAATAAAGAAAATATATACTATATTATAGCTATCAAAAATTCCTATCCTTTTTTTTCTCATTTCTCTTGCCAATTCTCTTTCACCACGGTTTTCGCTTTGAGAAATGGTTATTATTGTTATTCTCCTGTGTACAAATCTTACAAATTTGATATTTCCTAGCACCAAAATTATATAAATAAGTTCAGAAAAACCTTAATTTCCACCTTGCTTGCCGTTGTTATTTTGTTGTCAGTCAGTGCTCCGCTCGGTCTGACAGTTGGTGTTGGTAAAATGACATTTACACTTTACATTACAGTTACAGTTATATGGGTAAGTGGATAAACCAAATTGATATAATTATATACACATAGATAGATAGATGGATAGAAACCGGTCTACTGATTGTAAAATACAGTCAAACTACAACTATACATATACTACAATAGAATTTAAAATATCCGTCTGCGTCTGCAGTAGTAGTACAAGTACAAGACGACGACGCGGTGAAAGATTATTATTTGCCCTGTCGACGGGACAGCATTTACAGGTAGTCACGGTTTGATTACAGCAGCAGCATCACTAAAATACTTCAGTAGTGCTTCAGAATCAATGGAGAAGAAATCAGGGATGTTAAATACAATATTACATCTGTACAAAGTATACAATTTGGTTGACGTACAGATGCTGGTAGGCATATGCCCATACTTGCTTGTAATTGTGTATTGTGGAGATGGAGACCGCAGCCAATCTTCAAGAATGTGAAAAAAAGTATTTTAAATATTTACTTGAAAATTTTTTATATGCATTATCAAGAATGTACTAGGGAAATACAAACTAGATAGTAAGGTACATAATATACATTACCTGTCTATATAGGTACTTTGTATTTATACCTCGCATTCACAATCCACAAACAAAACTAAAAACTTTAAACTTAAAAAAAAACTCTTTCTAAAAATGAATTCAAATGTAACGCGAGGGAGAAAAAAACTAATGGTAAGAAATATAAGCAAAGACAGCAACACCAAGACTATTCGTATTCCGCATCATTATATCCAGAGGCCACATAGCAGGTATTTATAGCAAGAAGGGAGACAAAATACCAAAGCTACCAAAACCAGTACCAAAACCAACGCTAACTTAAATCTGTGTGTAGATCTGACCAAAAAAACAGTAACAAAAGGAAAACAAAGCTTCTGGTTGTTTTTAA
Source organism: Dicyrtomina minuta (assembly GCA_949802685.1). NCBI lineage: Eukaryota > Metazoa > Arthropoda > Collembola > Symphypleona > Dicyrtomidae > Dicyrtomina > Dicyrtomina minuta. Next base: position 52,697,573 of record OX461810.1, read on the forward strand.
ATGACTTACATGGAGACCAACACCTCGGAAATGGTTCAACACTTAAAATGGTGCGAGAGAGTTAAAAGTTACTGTATACTACCTTTTCATGTTGTGTCATCATCATCGTATTATTATTATTTTACTCCTGCAGGGAGGAACCTCTCCCTCCACTCACACTCATCGTCAGTATGTATTAAGACTGATGGAGATGGAGGGAGGTATATAGGTACTTGATCCTTTTATTTTCTCAACAATCTACACAATTTCTGTCTCAGTAACTACAAGCACGCACACCTTCACTCTATATGTAGCTTCTCCCCAATTCCAATGGCACGCAAACCCATACACCATATTTAGTCCCAGTCCCAGATAAAGGTACAGATACAGATGCGCTGGCTTTGGTGCTCTTATATCAGGAAACGTACCTACGTGTATTTTCACCCATATATCTCTGTACCGAAACTGAAGAAGACAAGTCTCATCGTCAGAGTAAAAGAAGAAGAAAATAGATGAGAGGAGAGGTACGTAGACAAAGTCCGGCAAAAGGACGCGGACAAAGTGAAACAACATAATGAAAATTGACTGTCTCATGCTGAGAAAATCAAGCAGCGACGAGCAGTATCGGGTATTGTACACAACAATGCTGTCAACCACCGCACGCTTTAAATGAACGGAAATTGGAATTCATACATCAGCGTCTACTACTCTCAATTACAACAACACTTTTATTCTTTTATATTATGTTATTTCCCCCTTTTTAATGCCTTCTGCCCTGGCCCTACCACTGTACCTATATCCATCCACTGCACAGGATTCTATATAGATACCTTACGTATATATAGTCACGGTAACATTACACAACAAACAATGAAATTCAAATAAATCTACCATAAGAGAATTAATTTCATTTTCGTATTTCGTTCACAAGTACAGCACTATTACTAGTGCAGACAGTTCAAGAAGAGACTTGTGAGCTTTTTATGTAAATCCCATCAAGCATATTTTTGTATGCCAATGAACGCACAACACAGCAGTGTAATGATAATGATAAGATACAAAAAGCTAAGTCATTAAAATAAAAATTAAAACACATGAAGGAATATATATAGCAAGAGGAACAATCTATTCAAAGCCGGAGGTTTGAGCAACAAAACAAAACTTGTAAGAAAAATAAACTTGTTGAAATATGTGGACTAGGAGCTAACTAATATAGAACTTGAAGAAAGGTATATCATATCTAAGGATTTATTACACACAATCATGATTGTATATGATATTTTTAACAACAACAACAACAACAAAGCTCCTTAAATCCCACATCTATAATATAATTCTGAACGGTAGGAGTCACAAAGCAGTGAGCGTCAGGAGGGAAAATTACTTGAAATCAATTTTATTGCAGTGAAAGAATTGTTGAATTGAAAATACGTACTTTATTTTGACAATTTGATTGCTCTCCTCTGAGTTCATCCTTGACAAATCATGTAACAGTGTAAAAGTGTATTTCAAACCTCCGTGGTCAATTAGTCAATTAAGGCATTTCACAAAATATCTAAAGAAAACAGAAAACAGATCAACAACATCATATTATATTATGAATCGTGAACCATTCAAACTTTAGTTCTGTTTGAGAAAGACAAATCTGAAAAGCTGCGGTAGGTTTATAATTTAATAAGATCTGTATAGGTCTGTAATTTTGATTTGAATGTGAGTTTCACCCCGTAAATTTAAAAAGAAATATCTACAGACTGAAGACTGAACTGAATAAAGAGACTTTATAGATTATTAAGTTAATATTATAAAATGAGGTGTTTCGGGGTGTTTTCATGCTATAGAACTTTTAAAAAACACCATTGGATATTTTGAAATTGAATTCGAGTTTCCTATCACGTACAATATGCGCTCTTATTGCTCCCTTAAATTTTTGTGGGTGTCACCCTCACTTTTCTCCATGTCGATTTCATGTGTCCCTATTTCCCTATTAACTCAGCTGGAGAAATGTTTCTGCTACTATGCTACAGCAAAACGTATTGTAGGCATACTGTGTTGTAGACGAAACATTCCTTTATTTAAACTGTTTTCTTAGAACCACTTCACAGCGGCTACAGAAGCTGAGATAATTTCCCCAATTTGTTTTGTTATCATACAATATTGTGCATCGCAACCTGTACCCGTAAAATTTAAGTACATAACATCAAAATAGAGTAAGATAGCGGGAGGGTTACCACTGCTGACTTGTACTGTTATTTAAAATAATATAGAAATTACAAATTACAAAAAAAAATGCAAGAAAAAGTAATTTGTAATAATATATGCAACAGCAGGTAAGGTGTGGTATGGCAATAGTAGATATTTTCTCATTACTTAAGACATAAAAGTATATAGCCTTTAGGAAAGGGCAACAAAGCATAACACAAAATACAAATATGAGTGAGTACTCACAGCCATATAATACCACTACCAGTAAATTAAGTTAATGAATCTGAACATAATTCTGAAGGAAGAAATGAGATTATTTAATTTTTTTTCACAGCAATGAATTAAGGGAAATGTGGATGGTGATAAGGACATTAGATGAACAAGAGGAAAAACAAGCTATAAACTTATTTGTACTAAGTATATTAGTTTAGTCTGAGTCTAAATTGTCTGCAAGGGAATAACAACAAGTGTTCAAGTATATAGGGCCGGCTGTTGTGAAATGAAGTAAATCCATATAAAGTGTGATTTTAGGGCTGTTTTTGGTCCACCCAGTATTTAAAATGAATTGGATTTCTACGCCAAAACAAAATACCTGGTTAAGTTTATCTCGCTCGAATAGTTCTTTGGGTTACCAATACCAAATGGAATGCCATGCAAGTACCTACCTACATGCATGTACTACACTTTGCACGAACAGTTTTGTTCCTATAGTAAATTACACAGTGCCCATATTATTTTCCCATATTATTTTAAATTTGTACAGCTACAGAGCTATAAACACACACCTAAAATATTCTTAAACCCATTCTTTTAAAGGTTGAGGTTACAATAATTATTATTACGTTCAACATTTGAAAATCACACCACGCTATGCTTTAAAGGATGAACTTTATTTGTAAGTTACAGAACTGCCTATCTACTATATGTAGGAAGTGTCGACAGCTCTAGTTAAATTTTCTAAACGAGGTAGTGATTATATTTATCAAAAAGTATTTTCAAGAATAATATACTTAATTTCTGACCATGTCAGAATTTAGTCATACATACTACATAATGCAAAGAATGAAGAGCTCGTAACGAATTTTTACAAAAGCTTTGGTAGATAACTGATTCTGCTCATTCAGTGAGTACTCGGATACAAAACGTATCTTCAGACCGGTATTATTGATACAGACCATAATCCCTAATGTCCCTGTAGCCATTTATCTACACACCCGAGAGAGAAATGATGAGAGGGAAGCATTGATTTAGGCATTCACACTCTAAGAGATAAAATGAGAGCTTAGAGCGGGGTGAAAAGTATCGTATGTATAGTCTCATATGTGAAGTAGGTATATGCCAATGACTGAAGGGAAAAAGAATTCCTGTCTCAAGCTCCAAAGTCTTTAAGGAGTGAAGATGAGCCTGAGCCATTGCCATCGCCATCACATCAAGCCAGAGAAGGTAATGAGGAGGGTAAAAAATTTTTTGCTCCAATTAGAATACAATAGGTTTGTGTTAATTGGAACCTTGAATATTCCAATTAGATAAGATGGAATGAGAAGAGAAGATGCGGAGCAGACAGTAACGAGAAGAAGAAATGAACAAAATGATGCCTCACGCTATGCTCCTGTGCATCTCCCAATCACCATTAACGCCTTCAAACAACACCAAAAATCCCAGCAGCACACGTTATGTAGATGTACCGTATTTCCTGTCATAGTACACCCGCGTACTATTCACATTCCAACTGTTTAGACCAGTGTAGTATTATTGACCCGTGTACAATCATAGGCTCGTGTGCAACCATATTAACCGTGTGTTAATAGACCCGCGTAGTATTTAATTCCTACCTCTCAGACCCGTGTACTATTACTGACCAGTGCCCAATCACAGAAAATACAGTATGTATTTTGTGCTTACGTTCTTAGAAAAATAGACATGCATGTAGGTGTGCTAATATGCATCTCATAGGTCTTACAATTAGTTTATCAAGTACACATAGGCTTGGTCATTGACAGGGCCACTGTGTAGCTCTGAATGCACTATGTGCTTCATTTATTCAATTGTCCGTATCACCTAAAGTTAGTGTAGAATTAAACACAAACCCCTGCACTACTACTACTATTAAGTAATTAATAATAATTATATTCAGATTCAGGATTTTAATGTGTATATACGTATGTAAAGAGGAGTTTCGAGATTTCCAATCAATTTCGCCCTTGCATTTCGATTTCAAAAAATGATCAACCCTTCATTAAAACATTGATTCAAGCTTTTTAAGTAGCCATTAGCGGGTTGTATACAGTATTATAAAAGGACTACGCGCACGATATTTAATGTTTATATCTGGAGGTTTGCTTTTATGTATTAAAAGGAAAATCAAGACCCCCAAATTTAAAGGATATATATACACATTCTGCATCTGATCGACAAGTTCATGAAAGCCAACTTGTTTTTTTAATGCATACCAAAATAAATATTTGCAAGCTGTTGCTGCTACTTTATAAAATCTTAATTTTCGTAACTTCGTAACAGACTCTCAGCATATAATCAATCACTAAAGCACATCATAAAGTCATAAATGGAAACAGCAGAATTTGTGTTTGACATCGACTTCGAGGTTAATTGTTTAGTAGTGGGAGAGGTGAAAACTAGCTTGCTCATAATAACTAATTAAATTTCTAGCATAAAAACATGAGCTTTTCCGTTTGTGTAGTAACTAATGGTACTGAGGGACGTACGTACAGCACAAGTACGCCGCGTTGAGTTATTTGGAAGTTGAGGCATAGATAGTGATAGATGGTCACACACACAATACATATGTACTATGTTCATACACACGTAATTAAATGTGAACTTTTTATAAAACTAGTTATAAAAGAGTATAAGTAAAAACCCTCACGACCTTATGTAGCCCCCTAATGATTAATTTTAAATTGTAATCCTAATTATTACTATTAGTTGAAAGTCGCAAATTCTAAAATTACAGCGACTGCTGAGGATTTGGTTATACATGCTTTGTTCTTATTATTCTATAATACAATAGTACCCTGCATCACATCGTACCATCATACCACCTCCAAGGAACAATGAATTTTCGATGGGTTTGGACGCATCGATTCAGAGTTCCGAGTTGGACTTGGCGTCGGCATTGTTAGATCAGATATTTATTTATTTTGTCCTGCATATTCAATGGAAAAAAAAACTAAAAGCAAATACAAATACAAATAAACTAAACAAAGAGAACGTCTAGCCATGAACACCTATCAAGTATAGATTGTCTCACACAGTCAAATTCAAGCCTCAATTTAAATGTAGTAGGTACATAACAGGAATGGCAATATAACTAACAAAACAACAATTTAGCACTTACCTCCGTACTTTAATTATTGTGTGTAGTGTTTGTCTCGAGTGTCAGTGCTCAACACTCAAAAGCTCAAATCGTTTCTACGACGTCTCATTATTAAGATTAAGCAATATGCGCTCTCGTAATAGAAACACATAAGAACTTAAACAAAAACTAAAGTTAGCTTGAACTTGAGCTATCGTGATCAGGAACATTCATTTCTTGTCTAAATGTATGTAGACTGTACTGTACTGTAGAAATCGTTCTTCATAGCCAATTAACTGTAGCTTATTAGTAGGCTCTTCCATTCGGCTTTCGGCACTTCCAAGACCAATACTGCAGCCACATTAACATCTCCCCATCACCAACGCAAGGCAAGGTCCACTTTACAGATGTAGGGAGGCATTTAAGACAAGACAGACACATCCATCCATCCATCCATCCATCCATCCATCCATCTCGAGTCCAGACCCAGACGTGCTTAGATGCTGATATATAAAAACAACAAGAACAAAGTCAGCGTTTATCATCTAAATAGTATTGTAAACAATGCACCATGAGCCGTAATGCCCACAAATACCTGTTCAAATATGGTGGAAGTCGTTGCTAATGCTGAATAGTTGAAGTCATCTTCTTCTTTGTCCTGTAAATAATATTATTTCCATAAATGGATATAGGAGCAAAGTAGAACTTTGCTGAAATCCCAAAACCAAACCCGACTTTTGTCAAATTAACGCTCATGCTTGATCATATGCAACGGAAATCAGCGGAAATAGCCATGGAATTTAAATAAAGATAATATAGAGACTGTAAGTTAAAGGCAAATCCAAAACACGAGCCTGCAACAGCCATCAACCAGGCCATGCCAGGCCAGACGGGAGAAGGCATAATTTAGATTTAGATTTAAAATTGCAGGTAAGTATGAGTACTGATAGCTGAATAGCTGAGAATAGCTAAGTACCGATAGCTGAACTTACTATATGAGATATATCTAGATGGGAATGGGAACCTTCCACTTCCATTACCATCTGACGTCTTCTCCAGTTCTACACTTAATGAACACATCAACATCAGCCTTATGCTTTTTACTCTGTCAATATTTGACCAGCTAATTAACAGAGCAAAAAAAGAAGACGAAGAAGAAGAAAGAAATTGACGTCGTCAAAGGATCTCCTTAGCATATCAGTTCAGAAGAGTTATCGTTTTAGAGCTGAAATAGGTACAAAATACATGGAACACAACAAAAAACACAGTATATAGTAGCACTTGTAAATTCGTTGTTCATATATATAAATAATAATAATGTTCATAATTGTATTCCAAAATAAATAGTGGGCTCTCATTTCAGTAGCGTTGTTATAACGCTCATCCTTTTTATGTTCTTTTTGTCGGGGAAGTATATCCTTTCATGACTCCCTTTTTAAAGTTTTTATTCAGCGATCAAATTATATCAACACTTAACAACACCTCTCATTCTCTTGGAGAATTCTTGACTACCTTTAGCATTCATACCGTCGTCCGTCCGCTTTCCTCACCTTCTGTTTGTTGAAAAAAGTGTTTGTGTACAGTGTGTAAACACTTTTCCGTTAGTCGTCGGGTTTTCATAATATGAAGTACCTAGATAGGTAGATAGGTAGCTACAGAATTCCTATTATGCATTTATTAGTATTATCACGACAATTATGAAACACTTGATACAATGAAAGTTTTCTATACAAATATTGTAAATATCAAATAAAACAATGTGTATCCTGCTCACAAAAACAAATAAATGCTACGGATCGCCCATTTTAATCGCTACAAAACGCCAAACAAAAACTTTCGCTGCACGCTGCATTTTGCACCCCCAAAATTTAACTAAAAATGAAAAGACAATAGTCCAAGTTGCAAGTTCTAATGGCTTCACAAAATTTAGCTCTATTTCATAATTTTGATTCAAATTTGTATCAATTTAGCTACGTAGCTCAAATCAGCTACCGTTGCTTTCAGCTTTTAATAGGCATTGCATGATTTTACATTTTAAATGTCATTAAGATCAGGCCCGGCGCGACACGTAGCCCGGCCCTGGTTCAAGTTGATTTTTTCGGGCCTTATTCTTTTTTAGTTTTTAAGCCGCCATTTTGTTTTTTTAAGGCCTTGTTTTGCTAGGCGTCACTTTTACACTAAATTCGAATTTTCAGTGAACAACTTGGCATAAAGCTTATAAACGCCAAAAATTTGAGTTTCGTTTCAAAGCAAATTGCAAAATTTTGAGAATTATAATTTAGAAAACACTAGTCACGTTGTGCATCTTTTAAATTACGAAATTACTAGAAGTTTTTCAATGAAGCCAGATGTTTATGTATAAAAATAGGTAGTAATTTTTATTAAAATTTTACATTGAGCCCGCGCCCGGCCCCTAACAGAGCCCGGCCCTGGTTTTCTGATCCACTTTGAACCATCCGTCCCGCCGGGCCTGATTAAGATAAATAATCGATACTTGAATAAACCTAAAAATATGAAAGATATTATATGACGGGCTTCTGGACGTATTCAAGTAAGTATGTAGACACATGGACAAAGAATGAAATACTGACAATGAGTTAATGTTTTCAGTAAGAGGGAAGCCGCCAACAACCCGAAACTTACATAAAATAATTTCATTTTCTTACAGTGCAGTACCAGTACAGCGTTACTATGCACAACGTTTAAGCATATCGTGAGTGAGGAACAAAATGACCCATATCCAACTTAAGCTAGAATCAAAATGAGCTGTCTTAAAAAAATGAGAAAGATGCGTAAAATGTAACGTAAGAGTTTTTGAAAAGTGTAAAATGTTTTATTTACATGTTTTTGAAGTGTAAAATGTTCTATTTACATATTTTTTAAAAGTGCAAAATATTCTATGTAAATGCTTTCAAGGCATGTTGCAAATATTTTGTAGATAGTGGATATTGTTTTTAGCTACAAATTGATATGGGTCATTTTGTTTCTTCACAGACGATATAGGGGTCTTTGCATAACTTTGTTTACCTCATAATCAGTCAGTACTCATTCCATATCTTCCTATCTCCGTGTGGGCACACGAAAACTTTAGGGAGTCAATGGAATAGATGGTAATGGTACTTAGGGAGTAATAACAAAAAAAATAGACACGTTGATACCGATGAGCAGTTGTTCTTGCCCTTGCCTTGCTTTCATTCTCTGTTTCTGTTCCAAGAGATTACTTTACATTGTGGTTTACTTTCTCATTAATTCTCCTCCTACGGTTACAATACAGTATGCAACACATTGTGGATCCGTACCCAGATCTACAAGCAGCAGAGACTCGACACAGCTATATATCTAGTTAAGGCGTATGCGCCGATAGGTACCTACTTACAACTAGATACCTGTATTATCTTACATAACAAAAAGAGAGAATACAAGTAAGTACCTGCATAGAAATGTTCCTACTTGCAATTACAATAATAAGATTGAAGATTTCAACTGTCATGTGAGCACATATGTATGATATGGCCTGAACCAGATCTGTAGCACATAGCTGTACGGAGAGATGCGTTCCTACCGAAGCCTTGTAGCTGAAACCGAAACCCTTGACAGGGGAAGAAGAGCAGAGGGAATTACTGAGCATACTACATACAAGATATAGATACGAGTAGGAGACGAGAGAGCATAAGAAAACAACAACATGGGAGATAATTACAAGTGAGTGTGAAGGAAACGACAAAAAAGTGTTGCTGAAGAAATAAAAGGGCGTGTAAAAGACTGCACACATCACATCATTCTCATTCCGTATCTCGAATCCCCACCAACAACAACAACAACAACAACACCAAACCTTCATGACCACGACCACTGAATTCATCGAGTCAGTCTCGAATGTGTGAGCGCAAGAAGAAGAGAGAAGAAAACCGACAGGCGGGTTCTTCTTTTCTTTCCTCAATCATTACACATATCACTCATCTGAGTACCTTCATCATTTCTTATCACTACCCGTATCCTTATAACGATAGCGATTACTTTTCAGATATTAGTGTCTATCTCAATTTTTGTAGTAGGGTCTTCGAGCTGGAGACGATAATACTGAATATATGAATTCACCTATACCACAACCTTCCTTCCACGATTAGAAAGATCCCTTCTCCATCCAGTCCCCTTGCCCTTAAACCCTTAATATAATAAAGTGGAAAGACGAACACCAAAATTGAAAAAAGGGGACATATATCAGCATGCACCTACCTAGGTACATATATAGAGCCCAGATATGATTTCATTTTCGTTGTAATCTAATCATGAGCTCCATTACATTTCACATTACGGTGGATGATGGAGATGGGATCATGCAGCAGCTCCTGAAAATTGGGATCAATTAGTGAAATTAACCTCGAAGATTATCAGAATCTTACGCGTCTTATCATTTCACGGTAAAAAACAAAGGTAAGCTTCCTCCTCAGCACAACTTACAACAACGTACGGCACAATAGAAATGGTAGGTAATAACAATGCAATACTGCCACACATATCACACCACCTATCAATCTGTATAACGTCTAATGTCGTAAGTCAGTGATATCACATCACGTACAACTATTTTTGAACTTAATACACGCTACAGGGAAAGACTAGCTAAAATTTGATGTACCTCCGCCTAGCCTAGGTTAGCAGCTGCCACTTCAGTTGCTGATATATACTGTCAGTTGTCTCAATCTTCTCGTTTTTTTGCTTTGTTTTCGTAGCTATTACACATAAATACTAAATTTTATGTAGCTTATGAGTCTTGCGGTTTCAAATAACATTTTACCCAACAAAACCAAAACCAGAAATTTTTCATTAGTTGGTCCTAATTCACCGGAAGAAAGTAAGAAGATATGAAAATAAGTAGGTATAGGTAGTTACATATAGTGGTAGTATTACTATTTGTTAAGGTGCTACGTGGTAGCCTTTCCGATCACTACGGGTATGATTTTAAAGGAATAAATGAAACAAGATTTCAGTTTTTGATTTCGGCTTCGGCGACCGGTTTCGTTTTATTTTAATGTCTTCGTCAGGAATATTATACATTCAGTATTTGTTATGTTTGTAGTAGGTAATGCAGTTAAGATACAAGTGGAATTTCCATGGAATAATGTTTATGACAGTGTAATAGATTTATAATAAAATTATGTTTATATTTTATACTCTGCAGTTGCTACAAATTGTATGAATAGGTATTATAAAAAAACTATGGACATAATTAGGTAGTTACTAAAAGTAATTGAATTCTCATATGTATAATATTGTATATTATTTCAGCCTGATGAAAATTAATAATAAATCCTGAAACCGGTCGCTTTATTCCGAAAATTCAAAATCATTGTCTGCCATATATTTATTCAACTCATCCGTAGTGGTTCAGAAGTCGTACTACTTATTTAGTAGTACGTTCTCACAAACACGAAAAGACTTTGAATTTGGCCTGGGATAAATGCTGTATATCTGAAACATAAACTAAAAAATATTGGTTAAGCCTCATGCATGGAATTTAATAAAAATTATATATAAATCATTAACCTTCCATTAGCACTAAACACCACACATACCCATCAGCATAGCGACTATTAAGATGTCAAATGTCAAAAGTTATAAAACCAAATCCTCGGGTTAAATGTTCACCATTTGAAATTTGAATTGCACACATGTCCGCGCTCGGCACAGAATGGGGTGTTAACTTGCAATTAGGAATAATACATTAATACAAATGTGCATTGTAAGTAGATCGGGAAAAAATATAAATCCAGTAATTATTGTAAAGTATCCTTAATTTATACAAAACAACATGCAGACACTATAATATGATGTCAGTTCCAATTCTAAAATTCAAATGCGGATCATATCATTGAAAATGAAAATTGTTTGTCAAGATTAAAAACTTATCACGTTTTTGTTCCATTCCGCGCGGTCCCGTCAGTCCCGTGCATGAGTTGCGTCCCAAGAAGTCCAAGTCACAGCAGTACATTATATGTACATATAATATACTCCTAGAGCAGTCTACTTCTACAGTGGAGTTTTTGGAGTATGTGGTCGTCATAACTCAACCATCTTTAATGTAATGATGATGGCGAAAAAATTTGGCAGAATGATGGATGATGACAGTGAAGCTTTTAATGCAGTTTAACAACAACAACGTAAGCTAACATTATCATAATTGAACATGCGAATCAGATCTGATTTTTACATCAACATCAGCCTGTGCTCTTGTTCTTGTTTAATCACCTAATGCATCACCATCGCCAAGTCTCGAGTCAACTTGTCTCACTCTCTCTCATCGTCTTCTGAAAGTACATACGTAGGTACCTAGATACCTTGTTGAAGAAGACTATACAACATGCATGTAAAATATAATTATAGTACTTACAAATATATGAATTCCTCTGTCATAATACAACTAATGCACGTACCAATATGAGTAGATACCACCTCCTCAGTCATGGTATGGTCTTGAATCAAGAAGGAGATGTACTTTTACATATAGTTTTACAAGTTTTTACTGGAACCAAGAACCAACGATCTGACTGACTAGTGAGTATTGCTTGTACTTCGTTCGTGGTAAAATATACCTGTAGAGTTCTACGTACAAAAACAGAAGTGTGAAACAGCTATGATTATACACTATACATATATTATGTTCGGCATCAAATTCTAGCTCGAGCAAATCGCTCATCTCTCACCTGTTTTTTGACTTTGTCGGAATCAGATTCGGAGATTCGACTCATGCTTTGCTTGTAGCTAAAACCACGACTTTACTATTCGTTCATATGTATGTACATAGTGTCGGTGCATGCTCAATGGTTAAGTACAAGTATATTTGCTAAAAACATGAATTTTGGTGCCTTTTTGAACTTTGAAGAAACATTGCTCCCATGAGTATGCATAGTAATAGTAAGACCAACATTTTAGTGCTTACTTTTAGGAACAAATACAGTTCACACAGTTTTTCACAACACCAAAAATACGAAACAAAACTGAATTGAATGCACTAGCAACTAGTAAGGATGAAGATCAAAGGATTCTGCAATAGAGGATGGAATACTTATTCAACAATCAAACATCAAAGAAAACAAAATATAAGCGCTGCACCGATCTGAATTATATAAACTTTTAGATTACTTATCAAAGCCAATATGTTTTAAATAACTTTTGCACCAGCATCAATTTTCTTATACGTTTATCACGAGCTAAAATTTAATCTTCCGCCGGTAATGTAAGATCAGGAAATAACGTATGTGTATTATACCATTGTTCGTGCCCCTGCAGCAAATAATACAGGGCATAATGTATTTAAATAGTGATTTATAAAAACTTAAATGAAAGGAAAGATAAATACAGTACACTGACTTTTTGAAGCCCTAAAATGTAATATATTTCAGATATATGTTGATCAAATATTATGATCAATCTCATAACTATTATGATGCCATTTTAATTTGATATGGCATGTTGTATGTCACTGAAAATCTGAACTGAAAAGAAACTTCCCAAAGTTAAACAGATCAGTTCATAGAATTAAAATGGGGGGATACTTTGCGGGAAAACTTGATGATCATTTAAGCATGAAACCTTTTGAACTGCACATTTTAGGTTATTTTAGTATTTAGTATACAGAATACCCAATACCTAAAATCTAGGTAGTAATGTGCCTTCTTAATTTGAAATTCTAGCAACTAATTTTCCTTTTTTACATCTTTTTATTATACAATTAATTTGGAAGTAACTTACCCCAACAAGTAGGCATATTTCGGTCCCAAAATTCACACCGGGCTCTTTACTGAGCTTATACCATTATCTAGCTGGTAAGTACTACATAGGATTTATTGCACCTATGATATAATATGTATGTACGCAGGGCCGGACGAAGGAATTGCTTTTAGGCAGCAATTTGCTTCCAACAAAAACCACCATTTTGATTTTATTGATGGTTTTCTTTGGTAAAGCAAAATGTTGTATTCACATGTTTTAGAAAAGTGAAAAATGTTCTTTTTACTTGATTCTGAAAAGTGCAAAATATTATATTTACATGTTTTGAGGAAAGTGTTAAATATTTTATTTACATTTTTTTGATATGTACAAAAAAATTTATTTGCCTGTTTTTTGAAAAGTCAAAATATTTTATGTAACGTAGTTTTGAAAATTACAAAATGTACAATTTACATGTTTTTTTTGAAAATTCAGGCAGCGGGGGCTGCCTGCGCCTGACCGTATTAGCCGGCCCTGTATGTACGTCCTAATAATGTAATAATTTAAATCTTAGGAACGTGTTTAAAAGCTGTGCAGCATCCAGGAAGATTATTTGAATACTGTCTGAACATCTTTAATTTTGAAGAAATCAGTGATGCCCATGTTTGTAGAAGATGGCTCGGTTTCGTTGAGTAGTTGACGATGCGATAATGATTTGAATTTTGTAGAGAAAGCGTCTATTAAGTCTACAATTACAATTACCCATTATCTATATTATATTCTGTACTCAGGTGTATGCCTGTATCATAGGGGACGACGAGGACGACGGTGAGGAATGGCAAATATCACTATTTTTCTTTATGGTTTGAATGGGTGGATTTGAAATAGTTGAAAGATGGATAGACAGGCAGGTTATGATTTAAAGCTATAATATTCCTGTTGAAAGGCAAAGCATGTAGCACGAAATCATTGTAAATACTATAAAGCAACCAACAGAGTCGGACAGCACAGCAGAGTCAACTCAACCAAAAATTCAAATTCACATTTCAACTTTTTGAAGATGCCTGCACATAAGTTTAAGAAGAGTAGAGCCAGGCCAGAACCAGAATATAACGTAAATATATAATGTAGGTACTTACGTTGTTATGTTGTCTGTTCCTGTTGTGCATTCTGCTTATTTGCAACTCTAACCATCATCTATAAGACTGTGCTGACTGTTGACTGTAAATCGTACAGTAAGTATGTAAGCCTGCCTAAAGGATGATGGCTGTGTAAAGAAAACAGATATTTCAGCTTTTTATCTTTTCACAGGTTAAATGAGGTGTCAACCGGCCGTCATGTCATACCTGTAGAACATACGAACGCATCCTTAACACTTTACACGTTTACACTGAACGGAATCCCTAGTTTGCATATCTTATGTATGTACTTACTCTGTAATAATCACCCATCAGGCAAACAGAGCCGGAGCCCATTCCCCATTAGTATTATATGTACCATTTAGTTTACCAGCTATTTTTTTTACCAATCGCGGAGCTGTATAGCTATAGGCAGACATGGTCATGGCTCGCTCTGTTGCTCATTCAGATTTGAGATTCTTGAGACAAGTTGAAATGAGGAGAAACCTCTATTATATTCGTGACTCCTGCCATGTCACATCACTTATTATCTACATTCTGTTTCTGTATTTGCCATATGGATTTTTTTTCTTTAAAAAATATGAAAATTAAAATGAACTGATGAACTCTGAATGGATCAGTTATAGTTGATCGCTCATGGCGGATACTACTCAGAACTATATACAACCAAACCACAGAAGATAATAAGAATACAGAGAAAATCCTACTTACATAGCCAGTCATAGGTCATGTAGTATACTGTCTTATGAATACTGATTATATCAGAGTTTATTATTATAGAAATACGAATGTGATGATGTGTTTGCAAACAGGATTGCTTTTTTTTCAATTATTCCATAGTAAATTATATGCGTCGAGACAACTGCATATGTTGAGCTGTCGGCTTGTGTAATTTTCCAACTTGAACAACTTGCTGATTGGAAAAATACACAAATGTCAAAGCGTCAAAAGTCTTGAAACCCTCACATTCATCCTCATATCGTCATCGTCATCATCCCCCAGTCCCAGTCAAGTGAAGGAAATATTCACGAGCATGACGAAGAAAAAAAAAATGAAAGGGAAACGATATATGAAGACTTTGCTGTTATAGTAATATTCTCACAGTTCCAAACCCAAAACTAACACCAACGCGCAGTGTAAAAAGAAAAATAATCATGATCACACGAGTCCTTATAGTATTTGGTGTGGCTCATCTCAAACAGCGTATAGGCCGCAGGATATTCATATTCTCACATTATTAGCATGAATTAAATATTAAAATTAAAATCAATAAGAAGCTATGTATAAAATCACGTAGCTACATATAAATTTAACGCGTGTTATACATTATTATTCCATTCCGTGAAGTCCTTGAACCTTCCTTAATTGGCTTAATTATCAATAGATCAATCCAAAGCAATTTTTCCATTTAAAATAATTAGCAAAAACAAAAGCGTAATTTAAATATTTAGTCCATCAACTTTTTATTACAATTTTTTTATTAATATTTTAGTACCTACCTACTAGTTTTTGAATGCCAAAAAAATTCAAGCTGGGATATCTATAGAGGTATTCTAACTTATGAGTAATTATGTACAAATTGAGCTGTTTGGAGACAACATTTTTGTAGCTACAGGCTTAAATTACAACCATGAAGACTATACATATACTATATACTATATAGTTGTGGTTATCGCTTTCAACTGTTTGTAAAATTTAAGATGGTCGAGAGTAGAATAATTATACTTACACTATGGTGACTGGTTAAATTAATATTTATGATAGTGTCAAGTTAAACGTCATTAGTTTCTTTTCCGCATCTAATAACTAATGATATGCTTTTTGCTAATAAAGTAAGCACTATAAATCCTGACCTAATTATTCCAATTTGAAAATTGAAAACCGCAACAGCAAAAAATGCACATATATGTGTAAGTACAAAGTAATTATTATAATTCATTAATGTTTCATGCACGCCGCCTAGCTACATACGACGGCCATACACAACGCAAACTTTGTTGGCTCTACAAATTTCATTTGATTTCACCATATATACCAAGTATAACAATTAACTTGTTGACTCTTGATGTTGGTCGCTGGTGCATTTTAATTGCTACCAATTAATGTCATCAAAACATGAAGGCAAACTTGTAATTATTTGTAATTAAGTCGTACGTGATGTGCTAAGAATTTGAAATCATCATATTGACACCACATCAACATAGAAAAATCACCAACACCACATACATAGCTACCGAATTCACCTGAGTCTGTTCAAGTCCTGCATGAGATTGATGATGGAGACTATACATTATATAGAGACTATAAAACAAGGGCTAAAGCCCTTGTTTTTTGGTAGCCTTAACAGTAATATGGGGTATTACTCTTTAATTCTAAAATCGGTATGCAGTGGACGGCGTGGAGCGAGTGTAATTAATTAAATGTAAATAACTTAATAGTCTTAACAGCAAAATTAATCATTTTGAATTTGCCGCCAAATTTTAGCTTCAATTTACATGTTTTAAATTAAAAGAAGCAATTAAGCCGCACAATGTGTTTTTGGTTATTTTATCTACCTTATTTATAATCAACTTCTGTAATACAATATCAAAAATTCAAAATTCCAATTTTTGAATTTCCCGCTAATAAATTTAATATTGCGTTAATTCAAGATTTCGACCGGTCAGTCAATAAAATAACCCTAAAGTGATATATTTTTGGAACGGTAACAATTAGCCAAAGATAATGAACATGGTGTGCACGCACGATTGTTATTAGTTTTTAAATGTTTTCGAAATAACATAATTGCAAATTAAAAAAATTTAACGGATTGTGTCGAGTGATATATCATTGGAAAGCTCTTCAAAAATAAGCAGGGACCTTTTTTTTCGTTTTTTGATTGTGACCCACGCAACACATTTTTGGCGGCATTTAAAAATTAAAAGACCGTTATTTTGAAAACGTTTTGTTATAATGGAGGCGGGTTCCTAAATTTGAATTCTACTGGCGATTAGCTTTCCAATGATATATGGCTCGATGAAATCGGTCCAGTATTGCAGAATTCTCAAAAATCCGGTAAATTATGTAGATAGGTAGGAATAATATGGGACGGCACTGTTTGTTTTTTATGTACATTAAAATTGTTGACTATGTATGTACGTATGTCCTAGTAGTTTAATTTTTCAATTTTCAATTCCAATCTAGTAACCTGTAATTCAGTTCATTTGCATACAACTTAGCCTTATTAATTTTGAATGAACAAATTATTATACTCACCTTGTTGTTGTCGTAGTTGTTAGTATTGGTGTTGGCAGCTAGATGAGACATAACAGAGAGTGTAATAAAGTATGGATGATTATGACTTGGAATGACGAATATAATTTGGTAGAATATGAATTGAATAATGCATTTATTTAAGACAGTAGCACTGTCTATATAGTTGGCTTTTGGCTTGGCCCTTTTTTCTTCTTACAGACGACAATCTTATTACATTTACGTACTTACCTATGTATAGTTGTCAGTTGGCGGCTTTGCTCTGGCAGAGTATAAGTTATTTACAGGAATTGGAATTTCAATCATTTTTCATTCATTACATAAATCCTATGAAATAATTTATACAGATGTGGAATGGATAGCAATTTAGCATTGGAAATATTTTGAATTGATGCTCACATAAAGAATAGATATAAAAATCTGTGAGATGGAATTTGTTTCAGATAAACACACGGTGACGGTGGTGGTGGTGGTACAGTAGCGCGTGTGTATACATGTACATATCCGGTCAGCTATCATCTGTACGGCTATATGAATGTTAGATACAGTTAAAGAATTTTGAAGCATGAAATACTCAATACTTCACAGCATGATGTAAAATTCAATTTACTATGTTTCATTTCATGTAACATTTCTCAAGTTCCTATAGTCATATAGGCTGACACGGGACATGGAATAGTACATCGTCATAAGTAGTAATAAGTATTTCCATTTCCAGTCCGGTCCAGCGTCCAGTCAAAAGCCATGCCAAGCTCATCTCATCTCATACATAAAAATGATAATCATAATGATAATCATGCCTCCATAATAAAAATAAAATGTATGCGTGTGATATAAAAGAAAAATATTTGATGGAATAATGAATACATGCGTTTACTCATTGTTAGTAATAATATTATGAAGTATGAAGGGTATACATACGTATGTAGTGAGAGAGACTCTCTCTCTCGAGAGATGAGAAAAAAAACTTGTCGGCACGCAACTATTAATTTATCACTGATCCATAACCCATACTTTCTTCCAAGGAGACCGAGACCGACAGACTCAAAACTACATAAACAGTGTTACAGTACACATCATTCACTACTTTATTTGACCGAGGAAATTTGAACCTAGAAATGGATCACACATCATACAAAATATAAAAAAATACAGATTCAAAATGGACTTACCGACTTGCTTAGAAGAAGTAGGTACCTATAAGTACGTATTTTTGAAAAAATTACAAAAATTCAAGTAGCTGTGTATACGCTACAGTGCGGTCATCGGTGATGGTTGGTATTGGACAAGATGATGTACGGTAGATAGTGAGCTTGATGTATTGAGCTAAAAACAAGTTTTAACTTTAAGTACATACATACGGGAATAGCGAAAGATTAATAATAAAATATAAAATTTAAAAATTTAAATATGCAGATGTACTTACCTAGATGTTCGAGTAATTTACACTTTATAATAATAAATTATTTATATTTTATTATTAATCCTACAGTTGCTTCTAGTTCTAAAATAGTAATACTTATACATGCTGGCTAAGAGTAAAAAAAAAGTAGATGAAAAAGAAATTCAATTATATATGACTATGAGTGAAGCAGGAAAAATAAAAATAAATTATTATAAATATTAATAAAAAAATTACAGGAGTTGCTCTGTTAAAAAACATTCAATTTCAACTTCCAATTTAGTGTAAGTGTCTGTGTCGTATTCAAATTTAGCTTATCGATCAGAGCGCAAAGGTGCTCTATAAACCATCCTCGTCGTCTGACATTTTATTAGTTTTATTTTACTTGTAAATTGTAAAAGTTTAAAAATTGTTGGTTTGAAGTTTCAAGACTGCTGCCCCACGTACTTGCTTCATGCTCCCAAAATTACTTTTATGAATTATCCGACAATTTCAATGGGCTCACACTAACAGTAGTACACTTACACTTGTTTTACTTTTGTTGCTGTTGTTGTTGTTATTATTATTTTTTACTCTTGTACTCCTTAGCCCCTATCTCTAAAAGATTTGAAACGTGAACATAATTTAAGTGTAATAATTCTCACTGAGAGAGGAACTGATATGACAGGAAAGGCTAAATGAGGCTCATCGGATGTTATTTAGAGAAGAGATAGAATTAAGCGCATAATTTTACAGCTAATAATGTTAATTCTCGGCACTTTTACGTGTATAAGGTAGCTCAGATGTAATAGGGCTATTACAAAAAAAGTACCGATTCTACAGCCTTCATTCCATGCCATCTGATACTGCTCTTGTTACATTGCATGGAGCATGGAGTAGCTACTTTAATAATTCTGATGATAAAACACATACGAGACATTAATTTTTTTTACAGAAACGCTTCCTTCCTTTCCCTTTCCAATAGTTTACATTTGGTTTTTCTAGTATTCTTATAAGTAGTGTTAGTTAATTGCAGTCACATAACACAACAACCTCATGTAGACTTAAGTACTACAAGCTTGTGTGTATTTTAATGGGTGATATCGGCATCGGTGAACCCATGCAATACATTACATGTTGTATCCTCTCCTGCCACGATATCTTTGAAAATTATAGACAAGTATGTATTACAATTTTACAGTTATTATGGTGGGAGCCTCGGCATTGTAGCTGGAGTGTACATAGTAGTTAAGTTTCGGTTTAAATGGATTTTTAACTATTATTTTCAGTCGGCTCTCGTGTTGTTTTGATAAAAGCATCAGATATTAGACACAAAAGCATTTATTGTATTTTATGGGCTCGCATTGTATTATGTTGGGCTTGTGGGCAAGTGAAATAAGAAGCTGTGAACAAATTGGATTTGAACAGAGAGCTCGAGCGACCGTCAAATGATAGAATAATAGTAAATAGCCTTGCTGGATTTGGATTTTTCTGTCGAGTCAAGCCGGTTTCCCTTTGTAGCTTTTTAGAGCTTTAACTTCCAAGCTATATATCTATAAATATCTGTATACTAATGTAAAACCGAAAGAGCAGATGTCTGTGTGCATCGTTAATGTAAAATATCTGGAATCTGGATATATACTGTATATATAGGTTTCCAATTTCCCACAAATTATTTGTAACGAATTCATTTTGAGGAATGCATTATTAATTAGGTATATTACATTATTGCGTACTTTAAAATTATTCTGAATTATTCAAATCAAAACAAATTCAATATCATATGAAAACTACATAGGCCTGTAGGTATAGCTCGTCTAATAAAAGGCCGCAAAAGTTTAACGCCTTCACACGCAGTGCTTCGAAGGAATGCTGGAGCATGAATGAATGTAAATAGTTTAAACAATTTAACCGCATTATTTCGATAAAAAAAATGTATTGAACGCAAGCTATAATCTAAATTCAAAAACCAAAATCGAACGAGATGAGAGTGTGTTTAAAAATGCGTTATATTTACATGCTGTCATAGTATTACCAATACCAATTATTATTACAGCAACACAGCATCATCATAGGTAATGCATGTATGTAATTAACAAATGTGAAGTTTAAGCTTGATCCTTGTTTCTGTTTCGCTTTATGAATTTAGCCCCAGTCCCTCATCCATTGTACACAAGTATTTATTACGGTAATTAATATGAAGAAGAAGACGAATGAGGGATGTTAACGTTGTCCTGTCATGTAGTTTTACACACGTTAAAGATTTCAATGTGCTAACACATACGGACAGCTTCAAGTCTTAAACCGACCGTATAACTGATCAGTGCCCATAGTTCTATCAGTACATGCAGAAGAGCCTCAATGTAAATACAGCTTCAAATCTTATGAGGGCTATACCTACCGGTGTGTCTAAGGATAAATGTACAGGTACGAGCGGGCTATGTGTCAAACACACTTAAATCAGTGATTTTTTTTCTCGAACCCTTTATTACATTTTGAATTCTTGTATATAGTGTAAAGGTATAGGCATTCAGACCGGCAGTTTACACACGGTTCGGTTGGTTTTGGTTGGTCTTATGGTCTCTCCCTGGCCTGGCCTGGGTGCTTAGTCCTTAGTGTTTGTCTACAGTGTATTATCTGTTGGTTGAGGATAGAGATGGAGTTATAGTCCACCAAGAAAACAGGTTTAGGTTTTGGTTATAAGTTACACACAGAGAATCCAGATTTATAATATGAGAGTAGTTACCTATAGTATTGAAAATTCAGATGCAATTTGTTTTAAAGGATGGCCTTCTTTAATCCTATTTGCATATAATGAGATATTACTCGTGTAAAAGAATAGGCGGGTTCGTAAGGGAATGGATCAGTACTCAGAGCCACAGCAGCTTGATTTCATCGGGCCCTTTAATCATCACGCCGTGTCCCACTAAACTCAGCCAGTCCCACATTGTACATACCAATTATCCTTTCTCTCTCCTCAAGTCTGACTTTAATGTCTTCCAAACTTCCATCCCGTATACACTATATAGCAAGCTCCATATTATACATACGAGCTTCGGATGCACAGAATGTGTGCTATTATTATTAATACTACATAAATTTTAAAACACCCTGTGTTTACCAAATCAGCCCGAAAGTCCGATGTTTTGCGTTTATATCGTCGTATACTAACAAGGGAATGACGCGACATGACCGACCCAGAATTTGGAAAGACCTTTTTCAAAAAATCAGGCTACTTTTAAATAGTATAGATCCAAAGTAACTCGAGTGCATTTTGCGTCGTTCGCCTAGAACAGCGCGGCAAAGTTTAAAAAAATTCAAATTTTAAAACTTTGCCGCCCTGCAGTTTCTACAGTTATTAACCGATTTTGATGAAATTTGTTTTTTTCTTATTCTAAGGCCGTTATCTAAAAAGTAATTTCAGGATTTTCGAAAATTCAAAAATTTTAATTTTTTTTCGAAAAAAATCTAGGAAACCCATATTTTTGAGGCCTGGTTTTTTAACCAATTTTTCAAAAAATATTAAAATTTTCAAATTTCCGAAAATCCTGAAATTACTTTTTAGATAACGGCCTTAGAATAAGAAAAAACCAAATTTCATCAATATCGGTTAATAACTGTAGAAACTGCAGGGCGGCAAAGTTTTGAAATTTGAATTTTTTTAAACTTTGCCGCGCTGTTCTAGGCGAACGACGCAAAATGCACTCGAGTTACTTTGGATCTATACTATTTAAAAGTAGCCTGATTTTTTGAAAAAGGTCTTTCCAAATTCTGGGTCGGTCATGTCGCGTCATTCCCTTGTAAGTACCTACCTATAGGCTATACTACACCTATATCATACAGGTAGTAGATATACTCAATTCGACAACCCTACACTTTTTAAAGCGAAGCGTGGTACAAAAATAACGCTCTTTTTAAAACATAATTTCAAGGCATAAATATCAAATCGGAACTAACCGTGACCGGTGCATGGATACTTTGCACAATTTATCTTGAAATCATAAGACTAATTTAGAATTTAAATTTAATTCGCTCGAATCCAGTACAGAAATTATGTGACAAATTAGAATAGTTTTTTTGTGTAAATCTTTGACCATGTGTTGGTGTATTGGAAGTGGACCTACAGGAATATATAAACATAATCGGACAATTGCGTGCCTACCGCTACGTATCATTCGTCTTGGAGAGTACAGCCCTTTGAACGCACTTTCCAAATATGTTTCTTTCTATAATATTTGTACGCACACACCTTTCACTCTTCTTCAAAGTCGAAGCCCCGTCTTCGTCTTATAACTAAATATTACTACAGTTCCTAGTTATAGTAAAAGTTGACTGGACTCAAGACTCGAGACTCGGACTTCTTGTTTTTGTTTTGAATTTAGTAGCTATATTATTAATAATTCGAATCATTGGAATGATAAAGGTACTTTGCCATTGCCGTTTCACGTGTATCTGATACTCTATATTGACTATTGACATGTAGGGTAGGATGATTTTTGTTGTGTTTAAAATTTGAATCTGTACAAATTATACAGGATGTGTGATGACCAGTTGAGTTTGATTTGTTGGTTAGGGACGGAGCGAGTGTGGGTCAGTCGGTGAGATAGATGATTGGAAAGGAAGAGTAAAGTAAAGTATCTTGTGGGTATTTATCTCCATGGATCATCCACCAGCCATAGCGTTGAACATGCAATCTTGGAAGATAAAAGAGAGAGAGAGAGAGAGAGAGAAACGATTCTATACACGATACAAAATGTTAACTGGAGTATTATGGAGTGTGTGTGGAACTGGACTCCAAGACTGGACCTGCCTGTGTATATAGTTAAGGGAATTATCAATATTTTATTATTATTGATGGGCTTCCTATATTACTATTAGATTAGATGGAGAAAATGACCATCGTTCATCCTTTTGAATGCTTTATTACA
This sequence comes from Dicyrtomina minuta, assembly GCA_949802685.1. Taxonomy (NCBI): domain Eukaryota; kingdom Metazoa; phylum Arthropoda; class Collembola; order Symphypleona; family Dicyrtomidae; genus Dicyrtomina; species Dicyrtomina minuta. The sequence goes on from OX461810.1 coordinate 52,721,477, forward strand.
CCGAGACCAAGATTCAACATTCCACTTTTGCCAACACAACCAAAACCAAGCCAAGACCAAGAGACTAACTAATCATAATCATCATACCTACACACACATAGGTGGTTCAAGTTCAAGTTTTCAGAAGCACCGACTCAACACTCTGTACATCATTCGTCCTCCTACCTGAACTGAAAAACTAACCATTTACCATTTACATTAGAATTATTATTCCGTTCAGTCCCACTCCTCTAACGTAACTGTGCTCTCTCTGTCTGTGTCTGCTTTCTTCAAAATTAAATGCATATTATAGGTATGGGCATATAGGCATATAGGCAGTTTATATATTATTATAGAGCATTGCGCACTGGCTGCCTCCCTGTACGTGCTATTTTACATGTTTGATGTATGACATGCCTGATGAGCTGATGAGGACGGTGGACGGTGCATAGTGCGTTCATTTATTTTCATTTACTTTATTATTTATGTAATAAAATATAATTATAATTATAATTTGAGACAACTCAAAGAACCAGGTCCAACACCTATGTACAAAGTAGGTACGAAACGAACAAACATTAAATACGGACAAGTTCCCAAGTAATGAAATGCACACGTATATGTATATTCATAAGTTTAAGATTGGAGGTAATAAATGGACTAAGAAATATCTATCTATAACAAAGGGTAATTGTAATTTATCTGTAGGTTATAGTTTATTATAGTCGTCGTTGTTTGGATTTGAAACTCGTCTTTAAATAGTTATTGACACACCTGTTCTCCGACTCTGACACCACCAACTCGATCACTATACGTACGCTCACAGCTTCTTTCTTATTCTTATTCTCTTCTGGTCTTCCTTTGAAAATTTAAATTTCAAATTCAACTTTGCCTATATGCCTCCCTTTGTCTTCTGCGCGTCCACATGGACATGGACATATTGTCGGACATTCTCAAATCCAAAATCCAAATCAGCTGGATTTTTCTATGGTGATTTAATTTGAATGTGTTACCATAACACTGCAGTCTGCAGTAGTACAATTGCAAGAAGTGTCTGTCGACATCGTAGCCTCATACTAGTTGGTACGTAAAGGAAAAAAAAACCAGAGAAAACAAGGTTGAGCCAAGCCGATGAGGTAAGTTAAAAGTCCAGCCAAAACCAAAACCAAATCCAAAACGAAGGCATGGCAAGGCAAGGCAAGTCAAGATGGGAAGGAGTCGTTGATTAGGATCAGAACAATTTGCATCATTCATTTAGCCGCCCCATTATTTACCATAATATTTATTAATCGTATTTTATCGTTATTACTTTCTGCCAGTTTCTGGATCTTTGTATCGCATCTCTTATAATATGACTCTGCGCTGAAGATTCTCAGAGATGATCTTTGTCTTGGATTTTTGGTTTGGTATAGTGGTTCGAGCTCAGTTGGATTATACTATTATATGATGGGGATCAAGTGCCGAAAATCCATGCTATGTAATTATACATGTGTGTATATGTGTGGCAGATGATGGGGAGGGTGACGGTGAGGGAGTCTACTGTGCATATAGTGAGAGAGGCGAGAGTGATAGTAGCGTGGCATGAACATAAATATCAGCATACAAAAGTCATTATGATTATTTTTTCACACTCTGTATTCCATGCAAGTCTCCTAGTTTTCCCATCAACTTAAATAATGACAAGCTTTGCACTTTTTTATCAACTTTATGTTTGTATTGGAATTGAAACAAGAAGCATGACTATGACTACGGACTATGACTAGCTAAAATATGATATAATCCTATCGTATCGTCGGCGTCGGTCGTCGACGTAATTCGTAATTCGTATATATGTACAGATATATGTCTTCCTCGTTGTTGTTTTATTTATCATACCAAAACATAACAACAGCAATCCATAGCCCAATACTTATTGTAGCTACTTGTACGTATCATGGCCATTCATCTTGATTGAAAAATATATTTTGTACTTATTGACTACCAACAACAACCAACAAGACCAACAAGTCATTTATGTCTCACCGCCGCGACCGCTTCGCCTTTTTTTCTTAAAGATTTTATATATATTATTATTACGCTAAATTTTTATACACTGCACTGCGCTGACTGAGGACGACGACGACGATTAGGACGCCAAGTGAAGCTCAAGAAAAAATGTGTACCTACTACTAAAGCAATTGAGAATTTTTGAACTTTTAACTTTAGAAAATGACGTAGACTTACAACAATTTAGTCGCATTTTGGAATCATACATACATTGAATCTTAAGACGGCCGAGCATTATCCATTAAATTGCTCTGATGAATTGCCACGAGCTATTTGATTGCTCCTGTTCACTTTGCATTTATTGCAAAAATCCATTTATTATTATGTATACATAGATAGATGATAGAAAGTAAACAGTAAACAACTTCTGTTTCAAATCTCTGCTCGCACAGTGAGTTGTACAACACGCAGTGAGCCAAAGTCTCGAGACCAATTCCAATTCCAACACGTACGTGTAGGTAGAAGTAATTCCAGCCCGCATTTTTATAATGATACCTATATGCATTTTTAGAGCTCTATATTTTATTACCCTGATCCGCAATATATGTCATATGGTAGCTTTATAACTCATGCAGAAATAATTGTTGTCTAATGGTAAGTTTTGTGAGACCCGGGAAATAATGTAAATGTAAATGTAAATGTAAATGTAATGGCTTTATTGTCAAGCTCCTCAGCGTAATCGCTGATTTCCAGGAACAGACAGGTGTGGCAAGCTTACCCCGTACTAACACAGAGCCAAGTAAGCTTTAAAGGTTGTAGTCACCACACACGAGGAGAGGCGGGTGTTTAAGGATAATCTACCTCACGGTAGACCCCCGAGTGGGAATTGAACCCACGACCATCGGAAGAGAGCCTCGGCCCTTAGACCTCTGGACTACCTCGCCTCTCTAAATAAGGCAGTGAGTTTCGCTGCTGAAGTTTCTGTGGAAGAGATAGAAAATATATGGGCCTATACTGCCTAGCTTATGTACTGATATAACTTACCCCTTGAACCAAAGTGCCTTTTTGCTGTTGATCAGATGTAGTTTCACTGTTTGCCTACTGCCTATAGATATGTGTGGGCTAAAGGGTAAAATATACCGTACACTACAGTCAAGTCAAAAGTGGATTAGAGATTTAGAAGCAATTGAAAAAGGTGCGAAATGCTCAATTTCCCGACCCTAAACCCGTAAGTAGTTACACCCCTCTTCAAGTCTTCAACAATTAAGTACGGTAGTTTTCTATTTACTGCCTCAGATTATTTTTTCACACCTACGATACGATCCGATTTGGTGAATTAAGCAACACCAAATGCGCTAAAGTTCAAACATTATTTTATGTGTATGTAGTACTTGTCATATACGTGCACGTTCTGAATAGCTTTGTATTTAGTTTAGTAGCATAGCCGAAGCTTTTATTTTATGCTATTTCTCTCTTCCTTTCCTAAATCCTTTTTTCTTACTTCGTTTTTACACTCAGCATATATAAGTTTATGAGCGCATTGTTGTATTTCTATATGAACATGTTTATATTTTTACGTCCCAGCTTTTACTTTTGTAAATTAAAATGTTTCGATTACACTCTCAAATACTTTTACTCATATGATACGTTTTGAAATAGGAGCAGAGCCAGCGTATTGTAGGACAGGGATTTAGGAAATTTGTGTTTTTATAGTGCATATCAGTATATAAGTTACATATATGTAATCATGCTTACCAATTTAATGCGTAAATAATGCATCTCTATCTGTAGTCTGACTATTGGACTATGAATGACACAGATCAAAAACATTTACGATTCTTGAAGAGCGACGTCTTCCATACCCATAAACATGCCTATATTTTACACTCAAGATTCTCAATGAAATTAAAATAAAGATAAGGATATTGGTAAAATAAGTTTTGTGAGTGGGGAAAAAGTCAAAAAGTGGAGATTCTTCGGTCCTGGCCTGGCTTTCTGACACAATGAAGACACAAATGGAAAATGGTGAATCGATAATATAAGAAAATCCCGTTAATCTGTATGGCTCTCAGAGCTAGCTTCACTTAACTATAAATTGTGTATGAATAATTTTACAAAAAGGTTAAGAATTTACAAAGCTAAAATTATATATATAAAATTATATATAACTAAGGTTAGTTTCTAAAGAAGTATATTTATTTTAAACAATTTTTTAGCAAGGGGATCTGAACAAATTCTTCAAGGCTCAAACTAGAGCGAACTGCTGCCGTAGGAAAGCCTTTAGCTTCTAGCATTATATCAGTATAAACGATAAGTATGTTTGAACATGTATGTAAAATTATTACATATACGTATCTATTATTGTATTCTCCATTATTTCATTTTCAGCCTCTGTCGGCATTCAATCTCATCCGTCATTTTCCTTTCCGGGGAAACAAAATGAAGAGAATTTACAAAATGGGCTTTGTACACAAGTACAATTATGTGAGTGCGACTTACTACAGTATGACACTATACACTCCCTCAGTATCAGTTTTTCATTATGTGGCATTATATAAACCCTTTACAGTGCGTTGAAAGAATTGGAGTGGAGTTTCGTTTTCTGAGGTGTTGGAGTCGGAGAGTGTGTAAAGGATGTGAGGATGACTCTGTTCTTCTTCTTCTTCTTCCGATTCAGTATCTCTCCCCAGCTCAATTTTCTTCTGTGGACAGTAAATATGTAATACTCGCGTCCAAAGTAACTTGTGAAACCCATAAAAGCCGTAAAAATAATGAGTTTCAAGGTGTAGGCAAGCAGTCTGGAAGAATTTAGTTCAAAGTTCAATTTTGGTTTTAAATGAAAATGAACTTCCTTGGTGTGATCCATAATAAACCTTAAAAAAATATCACGGTTACTATAGTAAGTTGTATGTATTAAAGGCATTCGAACGGAGTAGTAGCATCCTGCATATAGTCTACTATCAGCATTTAGTATAGCAAAAAAAGGTATATTGTCCATAAATACATACTAGACAGTCCCAGTCCCATAGTAAGAATTGAATTAGATTTTTCAATCTATATATTTTATCACGGCTCTTAAAAATCGTTCTGGTTTCAACAATAAATGAAGACTCATGACTCTGTCCGACACACGAAATACTTTCAAGAATGAAGAGCTTGAAAGTGAAATACTATTTGAAGCACCTCCCTACCTGATCAGTACAGTACGTACCTAGGTAATTATGTACAGATAATAATGTTACAATTTTTAAGTACTGTAGTGGAAGAACGGTATGGACTATTGACCGACCGACCGACCGACCGACCGATCATGCCATAATCATAATGAAAGAAAACTTTACCGGATCACTATGACTGTGTGCATCTTTTACTGAGCACTAGACAAAAAGACTCCGAACAGTGAGTAGCACTGAAATTTATCGTTGGTATTTTTGGTATATAACATTCGAAGTAGAATAATCTGGAGAGGCTATATCTATAAAGAAGGGACTACGTGGAAGATATGTTGCTACATATGAGCGTGCTTCATCAGAGGGGCCACACATTGTGTGAAATGATTCTGACACGAGGCATCCTCATCATAATATGAACGGAACGGTTGAGAGTAAAAATGCCATTACATGCACACATAGGAGAGAGATGCTCTTAAGCCACATACAAGATTGAATCAATTTCTTTCTCTCTCCCAACACTCCATGGATGTCCATTTTGAAGAGCAACATCAACATTTACACCTTTGCAACTGCGTTATGTAACGAGTCCAGTCATTTTCGTATTTCGTATCTGTCCGTCTCTGTCTCTGTCTGTATGTATGAGTTTTGAGTTTTAATAGCTGCCGGGGTTAAAAATTAATTTAAACACTTCACTCCTTTACACATCACATGCTCATCTCGTCATCTCAACTTGTCTTATCAACAGCTACATACGCTATATGGCTCACAATCACATCACATTGTCCAAATTCTAATCCACAAATTCAATATCCACTACCCGCACAAGGTATAGTATGCATACTTATGCGTCCTTTTCTATTTTGCCTCCCATATCAATGGATAGATCTGTAAAAATACATAAAAGATTATAGATATATATATAGATGGCAATCATAAAATCATAATATTAATATTACCACAAGCTATAACAAATGTACACATAACTAGAGAATTAAATATATGCTTAACCTAAAAAATATTAATGACTTTACCAACATCACCTACCAGCAGCAGCAGCAGTCGGAGTCGGCTTTGGCAGGGAATGAAAAAGGATTAGAATTAGACACAAAATTAAGACAAATTGACAAATTACAATGTCGTTTTGTAATGGGAGCTTCCATCACACTGTATAGTTTAAGACTTTAGAATAATTGTACCCAAGTTACATACCTAAGTGAAGTGACAGTCATTAACAACGTGAGAAATATTTAGTCTTACTAGCAAAGGCAAAAGCTAATGAATTTACCTGTCTGTAGTATTTAGGTATGTATAAAACTTAATTATGCCTATGCCTATATAGAAGTTCTTACCTATGACAGATACATGCGGGTGGGTTGTGGGTTCCACTGCGTATGACCATCTCATACATATTGTGTTTTGTGTTCTAGTAAATAAAAATGTGCGTGTGTAGTATGTACGTGACTAATTGGAATTTAGAATCGGGCCCTTTTTGTTCATAATGTGGAATTGAAATTGTATTCTCTCCAAGTATGTATGTAGTGACGGGGAATCTTAAATCTATCTAATTTGACTGAAAGAACTTCTTCTCCGTGTGTATATTTTTGTTTGATGAGTTTATGTAAGGCGTAAGGCACTCGCTCATACTTCATCAAGTTCTATTACCTTTTACCTCCTATATTTGTTTCCACTCATGTACTTACTTAAGCAAAGTTTAATAGAATATTCGCTTTGATATTTATAAATTATCCTCGATTACCTTGCGGCGCAGTTACCAACAACTAGTTTTTGAAGAAGATGCGCGGTGTTTCCCTCTTAGGCTCTTCCATGTCATGTATGTATAAGTATGTTCTTTTTAGTTCTGGAACTTTCTGTTAAAGCTTAAATAATGAGAAGAGTCATAATTATTATTATTAGACGAATAATTGAAAAATCTAATTATTTTTACACGAGTTTCACATTTTCTCTTATTTGTAGTTTCTCTCTCATGAAGGGGACATGCTTGAAAATTTAAAGATGTGTCTGAGGAAACTCCTAATTCATTTTCATTTTTACTACTAACAATAAGATGAACTATTTTACACTATACTTCGTCCATAAAGCACATAACAGCTAAAAAAATGTAGGTAACCATAATAGAGTAAAAGTACCTACCTATATAATATAATAAGAATCGTTTCGTCTTAGTTATAGTGCTACCCTTTTTTCTTGCAAGTAGGTACTTTTAATGACGATCTAAATATCATCTTATCATGTGTATAAAAGATAGGTAATCAACGGATCAATGCCTAATTGTTTGAAGGCTAAAAGATAAGCAAAAAAAGTGCACTATACTACTGCTACTATTCCTGCATGTACTGCAAAGTCTATCTTAACGCAGAAACAAGAACAATAAAAATTTTAAACGCCCACTGTAATTATTATTACACAGCAGAAAGTTAAGGACTAGCTCGTGTCAGTCGCGTTTATTCCAGCCGCACAAAAGTTCAAAACGAAATAAATATATAGGTAGGTAGGTCGTACTGAAGTTAATTTATAAATATACACTATTTGTCTGCTGCTACGGATATTAACTATAATAGTAATTAATTCCCAAGTAGAATCGTGGTCACGTCCTTGTCTTCCTTTGGTCACATTAGATATAAAAAAGGGTTAACTTGATTAATAAGGGGATAACTATCCACGCGGAGAATCAACATAGTCATTATATAGACATAGAACATAGACAATAAAAAAATTTACTAAAAGTTAAAAATGGCGTCTGTCAAGACACAAGGATGGATATGGGTATCGTATAGCCAGTTGTAATCATTATATGTTAGTGAAATAAAGTAAAAATGATATTAAAAAGATATAGAATTACTTCAAAAGATAATTATTACTAATTCGACGTGACAAAGACTACGATTAGGGTGTCAGTTCAATATTACGCCTTGCATTAGTTATTGCATCGAAGATCTCTTAGCAAACTCACTTAACTATCAGTTAATTCTGACTGCATAAGCTTTGACATTCTATAGCAATATTTCAAACTGTGGAAATAACAAAATAATCGTCATCATCGTTTGCTGAGTACAATCTCATTTTATCATTTTACATTATTACATAGCTTCTTACTAATTTATTATCAACACATTTAATTTGTACACTACAATTTTATTACTTATATAATAACCTATTGGTTGCGGTAATTCGTAAAATTGTCTACTGTACGTGATTTTTAAATCTTATCGCCAATTTGGTTTGGCGTGATGTAAAATTAAGACACCGAGAACATTAACAAGGGTATCATATCATGAAAATCAAAGACTATAAAAATTAAATTTTTAAAAACTAGATATATGCCTCCCTTATCATCCAACATTGCATTGGATGATGGAATGATAAGGAGATACACAAGAAAATAAAAATACGGGAGGGGATATTTGGTTGATTTTTATTTCGATTCATATCTAATAATTTTAGTTTTAAAAAAACAAGTCGGGGTCTAATATGTACAAGTAAAACATCCCAGTACTATATAACTATAACCATATACCAGAACAGAATTTAAAAAAAAATCTTGGTAGGTACTAGGTACTAGGTAGCATGCAAACAAAGTGAAGTTATAGTTTTTAGTATAGTACTTTAGCTACTCGTTCGTATACCTCGAGCCAGAAGTCAGGAGCCCATCGTTGACTGTATGTAGTAGCATAGGATCAGAAACGTGTTGTGGAGTAAACTTGTGCTGAGTGGACGTTGGCATTATTGTGACGAGAAGAAAGCATTAATTAATTAGAATTTTGACACCTATCATAGATGAGGATGTGATGAATTGGGATTGGACACCACGAGGTAATCAATTATCAAAGTGTCAAGTTCATTATTATGATTTTAGGGCGTTCACAGAGTGACTTTTCTCAGGAAGCTATTATTTCACAGCTTAATCGAATTATAATGATGACAGTCTCCATTATTCCTCACGTATTTCGTCTACAATAATAATATTGTTATTACTTATAGTCAACTTTACTTTTGTCCCTTTGTCTAAAATACTGTATAAAAGTCTAATAAGTACATACTACAACAGAACATACGGCCTACCTCATTTATTGTTCGAGCTGATATCTACCTATCTACCTTTGCCTTTGCCTTTCATCCTTCATACGGGTACATGTTACATGCAAGAATGTAGTTGAGCTACTGTATAACTTTTCTCTAATAATATTTATTATTATATCAATTCTATCCATTCTGCTGTCTCTGTCTTCGGATTCTCTAGACGATAGAGTAGTCAGTAGCGCACTGTTAATATCATTATCGGAATTCACTGACTTATTATTACCGCTTTAATTCAGCGTCATAGTTGATATATTTTGATTTTCCCTACGGAGGAATAAGGAAGGAACGAGAGACGGAGAGAGTTTGGGTTTGGACTGACTGTTAGAATTAGAACTTTGTTAGTTGTTTATTACTCATACAATCAACAATAATTAATCTTTTGTTGGCCTCTTTATTCCTGTTCTGCTTCTGATTCGTGATCGTGAGACTCACAAAGCACTATAAAGGATCCAGATTAAACTAATGATCGGTCTGTTTTCTGCGTTTCTTTCTCTTTGCTATTGTCACTGTGTGAACAACAATGTAAAGACATACATATTTTTGTATTATGGATATGGATTTCTAAAGGTCAACAGCTCAACTTTCAGCGGGGGAGGCACTGAACGAGTTGACTATGGCTTTTCTCAACTTTCAAATGACACTTTTGCGTTTGTATTTTATCCTACAAGATACATAAATTTTCGATTGATTATATTCCTGACAATGAGTATCTTCTTATAGTTAGAATTTGAATTATTACTCCACTCGCGCTCGTCGTCTGTAGTGTAATCAAGTTTCTACTATGCTTATTATTATCTCATTATTTATGCTCGCATTAAGCTTTCATTATATCAATGCTTGGAATCCATAAGTTATTCTGAAGCAAAATCGATGTGGTGCAGAACCTATAATTATGTATTTATTTTCTTTCGATCCAACAATAATAATTAATGATATAAAACCATTATGATTTAGAGACGATGAATGTGAAATCTTAATCAAAATCACATCATTCCAGATTGTCACACTACTATCAACGATTCTAACGAGTGAATAAATTAGCTGGTTGTAGGCTTATTTTACATATAACCTTGGCTGTTACTGGTTCTGGTTCTATAGGCATTGACATGCACTTACATACCTAAGTACACTGTACATAAGTAGGAATGTATACTTACAATGCATTACCAATGTCTCCTAATTTTTGCTTGATCGTTTCTTGTTTGACAAACTAATTTGGTACTGATATTTAAATTAGTATGTGTGCAACTAGCATTATTAGTGATGGAATAAATTGCATTAATTTGCATAAAAATTAAAAACTTTCCTTGTTAGTTAATATTAATAAATATATAAAGAGGTCGGGAGGTGATTGGAATATGGAATCGATATTGAATTTAAATTTACAGTGCGTATAGTACACGGTGTGAAGGTATGAACCAACAGATCATGAAGGATGAAGGTTAGTTTAATTGCTCATGATATTAATGAATTAGATTTGCAAAAACAACCAACAGAATGCTACTGCTATGCGATATACAAAACATCTCTGAAAGGTATAATAATAATTAAATGCAAAAGTCGCAAAATTTTGCTATTTTGTATTCTGTTAAAGTATTGTGTGCATATTATCGATGGCCATAATAATAGTAGAACGTGGATGGTATTAGTCGTTCTTACGTCTTAAAGATATTCTAAATACTTTCTGTAGACTTATTACAGTGAGTCGGATGAGCCTGTATGTCGAGGAAGAAGCTTTATTCTTGGTTCGCTCATCTGTGCTTGAGTGGGTCCATGTGTTGTGAGCCAGAATTTTAATTGATTAATTATCACATTAATAATTAAATTAAATTGAACTGGAACTTGTTCGCACGTGACAAAACAGGATTATTCCCGGCCTGGCCCAGCATTGTACCAAGAGACCATGCTAGATGAGACTATGCGATGACTGGGGAAGGTGAGTTTGGCATGATTTTGGCTGCTGGAGTAATTACAATTTTACAATATTACAATTTACAAAATACAGAAGACAGAAGAGAGGATGCCTGTCCGAGTCCGACTTTGTACTCATGATATGATGCAGGTAGGATGAGTTCAATTAAATGGCTGCAGTTCGTACGTAACGTGAGCATATATTCAAATCGAATCTGTCTTCTAAATCTTACTTTGAGCCTATCATCACATTAATTTAAAATTTACATAAATTACTTTTCATATGAGGACATCCACATATTCTATCGATATCGAATACTGCGGACTGCGGGGTTTGTCTATGTTCATAATACCGGAATAATCAATGGAAGTAAGTCCAGTATAGGGATAAGTATTAGAATTACTATTTGAAAATGAATTAAAAGTATAATTATGTAGAAATAGGGGAGTTTTAAGTTGGTTTTGTATATCTTATATTTTATGTATATAGGTATAGTCATTTGTTCTTTTCCCCGTGTCCCGTGTTGAGCTTCACAAAATGGTTGTAAAAAAAAGGCCATTGCCAAAAAATAAAGTGATGATACAGGGACAAGAATACTACGATTACCCACGCTGCAAAAGTGTGAAATAGCTTAATGTGCCAAAATATCAAATTAAGCACGTAGATTAATTTTGCGTAGAAAATTAAATTTTATTACTTTCCAATTCCAACTCCAATACAACAGAGCCATATAGCACCGGCACCGCCATTTAACCGCCACACAAGATAAGAATAAAAAAGATGATGAGCTGCTGACGCTGACCTTTTATAAAAATTAGTTTTGGCGGCATATATTGACATGGCTCAGATTCCAAATCCAATTCCAATTTCAACGACCAACGCAATTCAACCAACCGAACACCACCTGAATACTGAATACAGATTTTGAACACCATTACCTTATTTTATCAGTGTAACAACCTTTTTACAGGACGTACAGAATGCCCAGCACTAAAAAAAGAGTAAGTCAAATCATCTCTTTATTAGTCATTTGTTAGTATAGAATATATTGGATATAAGAAAAAAAACGATCTTAACAAATTCTTCGATTAATAACATAATTCAAAAATTGCCTATCTATACTGATATACCTCCTATCAATTTATTAGTAAGTATTACTTAAGGTGCGTTCCTTAATTTTTTAAATCTTTAAATGATTGTGTCGACGACCCGACATTCAACAGTATACGAGATAGCAATACTATTCGCTATACAATTCGTTTAATATAGAAACCCGGAAAGATTAAGTTGTACTGTACATATATGTGTGTATAAATAATGACTTACATGTAATTCCTCTGCATTTTAAGCAGTTAACAGTACAGCACACCACCAATATTAATAGCTATGTGGATTGGTGGAAGTAATTTTAAATCAAAGCCTTTCATATCCCCGTCTGTTGATTGTTGAGTGCGTTATTCTCCATAAAGGAAAAATGTCAAGTAGAGAAAAACAGAGCCGCGCATTGTTATTATTAATGTCTAATTAAATTGAAATTTGTTTGTGATTTGGAGGGAAGTCATAAAAAACCCATCCACCATCTATCTACTATCTACCCATCCTTTGAAATAAATAAAACCAAACCAAAAGTAAATTCAATAGAATTTATAGCGGTGCGGCATGCATGCTTAGACTGCAAATTGTCCAAATAGGCAAATAGATGTTGCCGGTGTTGGACGTTTACATTTCATATTACACATATTTACCGCGGCTAAAGGATGTATAGATAAAGAAAGAGAAGAGTATCCAAGCCATTTATTTTTTTTTATTAAGTATCTTGTCGGATCCTATCTGTTGTCTAATGTAACGTCTAATTGCTTATTTCTCTACAGTCATCCTTAAGCATCCATCTGCACCATCAGCGCACTTATTTACAAATCTTCGTTAAAGGTCCAAGGTATCTACTACGACTACTACCTACCCAACTTGCTCACTACGTAATAGTATTATTTTTTTTCAAAATATTTTAACAGCTACCCAGTTTTTATACACGGATAAGTTACCAAGCAGCATGAGACAATTAAGCGATTAATATTCATTCAGTGGTGGCTTGTAAGTAGTATAGGGAATCATCATTTCCTCCAGATATCTCTTTTTCTTTCTTTTGTGATGTGTAATAAGAAGATCAAGTCTTGAGAGGATGTCGATGAAAACGAAATAGAATTGTCGACAATGTGAAATGAACTGGCCTATGTTTCTTCTTCCTTTATTAAAACAAATTGTATGGATCTTTGCCATTTTTCTTGTTCTTAAACTTATGTTGAACGTTTTAGTTGCTCCTGTTCTGTGTCTCATTCTCTCTGTTAAATGGGCAGTGGGCAGTGAATATGAATTCATGAATATAGAAAAGACAAAATCAAAAAGTGATTGATTGCCTCCACCTCTCATCTTAACCATATTTACCTTCGTCTATCTCACACTCATAAAATAATATGACAATGAAGCCATCATTTAGAGTGGCTAAACTATTTCATTTATTAAGCCTCATGATCACATCATTAATAATAAAGCTTGACGTTTTCTCTATAGTATTAGTCTACATTAGGAGAGTACTCACTGAATTTTTTAAGCTCCTTTTCTTCTCCTACTATACGGAGAGCAACTGCGAAGGGAAAATATTTGAGAAAAAATACAGCAAAATAATTATAATTATTTTAATAGTTTGTATATACAATACAATTGAGCGAATCAGCATAATTTGTTCAACCTTTACACCTATATAGATATTCCTATACCTTATAATTAGAGACTTATTACTTCAAGTGGAATTTAAAATCCAAAGTTTCCTATGTCTATATCCATACAGACCATATTATTATAGACTCTTCGATTTCGATTATACGTATTATCGGTTTCGGTATATAAGGCTATTTCACTAGGTTACACTTTTGATATAGAATTATTGCCAAGGGATGAATTAATTCAGGAATTAGTAATTCAGTTCATAGTACAGTTTTTAATTTCTTGATGAACATTTTTATTAGCCAGGAATAACAATTAGGCAACTCTTCTCTTTTCTCAGTTTTTGATCTTGAATGAAATTAAACAATAAACAGACACAGAGAGATCATCTACTACGATACCTACAAAAATTGCAGCTGCACGGACGGGATGCTGCTGATGCTTCATATATATACTACACTACTTAGACCCTAACAACGTTTATAAAGGGAACTGGACATGGCTCATCGACATGTTATCTTGCCAAACTGGAAGTCAAAGTATGGATTGGAAATATTAGGAATCAATAAATTATTCCTGTCAAACCACAGAGCAAGAGTTGAGTAAAGTTAAACGTTGTGCTACGCTGCAATTATATACCAGGCAGTGTTGTTATTAGAAGGCTTGAGCTGCGTAGTAGGCAATGTCTTCCCCAGAATAATAATTGAACGGTCCGAATTACAATTACAATTACCTCCAAGTTACAAGTACAACTCCCTCAACAACTGTAGTCTCATAGAAATAGTCAAACAGTTGATATTGATGTTGTGGTTGGTGGTGGATAGGTGAGACGAATGCATAATTTGTTTGCCAAACTTACAATTAGCTCGTCGGTCGTAGGCGCTGTCGACAAAGACAGGTACAGATAGGTACATACATTGAATGGAAATTGGACGACCAACATTTTTACCTTAGTGAAATGTTCAAAATTTTCGCAATAATTTTCTCTCTGTCTTGAACGTCGAATACGTCAAACACACAAGAGGAAGGTCAGTGACATGGCTCAGAGCACAAAATTTCAATTTTATCCAAAAAATTTTAAGTAGCATCGTCTGTGAAGAACCAAAATGACCCATTTCCAATTTATGCTAGAATTAAAATGAGTTACAAGTAAAAAAAAAAAAAAATACAGTAAATAAGATGCATGCAATGCTAATCACGAATTTCTAAAATGAGCAAACTGTTCTATTTACATGTTTTTAAAAAGGTAACAATGTCCTATTTACATATTTTTGAAAATGTCGAAATGTTCTAAAGAAGTGTTTTTATAAGTGTAAAATGCCCTATTTACATGCTTTTTGAAAAGTGCAAAATATTCTATGTACTTGTTTTTTTGAAAAATGCACAAGGTTCTGTTTACATGCTTTCATGAACATGTTATTTTAATTTTTGTCTGTAAATAGTGCATTTTGTTTTTGACCAAAAATGGACATGGGTCATTTTGGTTCTTCACAGACGATATGGCTGTCATTTATCTTTTTAAAATAAAAACATTTATGAAGCACCATGTTTAATATTTTCATCAAAACATTAATGATTTTTTATTGTTCTTTAGCACATCACATTTGTACTGCACTGAGGGAGATTATTATTGTTGTTATTGTGAAGGATGCAATTTTTAAATTTTAATTGTTGCATTAATTGCAAGTTAAAATATTTTTTTTAAATATTTTCTTTGATGTGTGCCTTAGAACAATATTGTTGTAATGTAGGCGGATGTTCATACTGAAGCGTCCCTTGGCATTGACGTGGAAATGGACGGCATTTGAAATTAATATCTTTTGTCATTTTTGGTGTCGGCTGTGTAATTTTATTGGTTTTGTGCATGACGATAAGCCTATTAGAGAAGATTCTAATTTATCGGATGGTGTGTATGATCACTTGAGGGGAAATTATGACTATTTCCAATCTAAATATACTATGCGTGAGCATCCCGTGTTATTGCCGTAGGATAATGGATTCTGTATAATTGTGTGGTAAATGGTTAATGGATAAATGAAAATTTAATATTTAAATATGTGTGAGCTTGTAGAAGAAGTTAATGCGAGAAGCTCGTTCTTGTGATTATGATTACTATTACGATTAGGGATAGTCAGGCTAAACGTCAGGTTATACGTGTAGGCCTTTCTATGAACACCAGTACCAGACCAGCGTGCACTATAAATATAAACACATATATAAGTCAAAGAGAAGCACCTACCTCTCTGCCTTCCTTGAAGAAGTCTCGCATACTTCATACAATACAAAGATAAACGAAGACGAGCTCAGGTGTGAACAAAGAGAGACCGCTCATAAAATGAAGAAAAATTCATAAATGAAACTGGGAACTGTGGAGTGAGTGGTGTGCGGCACAGTGGGAAATATTACTAATTCGTACAAAAGGATATACAACACCTACGACGCGATGATTTGATTTGATTTCAATGTACACCTCCCAACACTTGTCTTCCCTTGTCTTGTCTCACACCACAAGCACCGAGACTCGAGAACTCGAGAACTACAGAGACCGACCTTATGCATTCGATACATAAATCGAATTTAAAAAAATATTAAAATGAATGAAGCTTCAGCTTTTAAATACAGATAAAATATCAAATCTACTCCCTCTCTCTCTCAGTCTTAACTTAAAAATATGAGCTATACATATATAGCTATTTATTTAGCACATTTTTATATCCTAGATCATCCCTCCACATATAGCTTCTTGGATTAACTTTAAACTACAACTATACATAAGACACATAATAGCATGTTCTATCGTCTGTGAAGAACCAAAATGACCCACATCCAATTTAAGCAAGAATCAAAATGAGCTATGTCATAAAAACAAAATGAGAAACATGCGTAAAATGCTAATTAAGAGTTTTTGAAAAGTGTAAAATGTTCTATTTACATGTTTTTTATAATGGTAAAATATCCTATTTAGGTACATGTTTCTGAAAAGTGCAAAATATTCTATTTAAATGATTTCAAGACATGTTTCAATATTTTTGTAGATAGTGGATATTGTTTTTAGCTACAAATGGATATGGGTCATTTTGGTTCTTCGCCGACGATATGTGACTTCTTCTTTAACATTCCAGAATTTGAGTTGTCCGTGTAAAAGCTGTGCAATACGAGTAGTAAGCAATATTTTTTTACAATGATAAAGGAAATATACAACAGGTGCGTATTAAGTGCATATCTATCACAACTAAAATACAGATTTTACTGGATTTATTTTGTGTTTCCCTCTTTCCAGCATAAGGATCGACAATCAACATCAGGATTTGAGAGTAGGCAATAATTTTCTTATGAATTGGAATTTTTCTCGAACGTCACATGGGCCATCGCTATACACAGACTACACACATACACAAAAATGTACTTTACATTAATATAGGTAGTCAAAATCTCTACATGTCTTATTATACGCGTGGTTTGCGCAACTCTCAGGTGTGCACCATCCACAGCATATCACAGATCTCCAATATATATGCTGAATTGCATTGCACCATTACATATCCGTCCACCACACAGCTCAGTCGAGTGTCGGCGGCTCTCTTTGACTTTTTCTTAATTTTATGGCTCCCTCCTCTATATATCCATCTGTCCAACTCCGAGTCTCTCAAGTAAAACTGAAACTTGTAATCGTAATTCGTAAGACGGGTCGTTTAGGGCACCAACACGTACCAAAGACGAGCCAAAGGAAACCATCCAAAGCGTCAAATCAAATGAAACCAAACCAATATAGTTTTTGTATTATAGGCTCTGTGCTGGTGCTGGGCTGTAGATTCTTGGGTCCACTTGGTCTACCTTTCTGAGTCAAATCTCTTACCTCATATGCCTCCTCATAGTACTTTTAAAACTCAATTCTATAATACTAATCGTCAGTGGCTTTTGGCTTTGGTTTTCATTAGGATAAGAAGACGAAGAAGAAGAAGAAGCAATACTGCATCATTCGATAGATACATACCTACCTATATACAGAAGGTATTATACAGCTGAACCGATTACCTCTTGAGCCCCCAAAGTCAATTCAAGTCAGTGAGCTCGCCCATAGCATAGCACCAGTACCAGTCGCAGTATATACCCTATAGTGGATTGGACTAGGCCTATATGGTACTATACAAGAACAAACTGCACTCTCAAACCTCCTGTCACCCGTCAGGATCAGGAATGATCCATTTCAAAAGCACGCCCATCGTATTTACATTCTCCAAAAAATAACATCCACACCACCAACTGAATTACTTTTTCCTCTCATTCTTCGTCGTCCTTAGTCAGAGCCAGAGCCAGAACCATGACCATGCTGAGCTGACGATCAACTACCAAGACCATCCAGTATCCAGGCAAAAAGTACTGTACATACTTTACATCAATATCAATCTGTATAGAAGATCCATATGTAAAGCCCCCATCCAATGCAATAGAAAAAACTCCGACTGTTTTTCAACTAGTTTTTGATGCATTAAAAAAACGCGTAATTTGTCCATATGTACATAATGTGTACATTTCTAATAATAAATGAAGGTAAATTTCAATTAAAACAACAGAACAGTGGTTTGTTTAAGTTGTGAGTTTGTTGAGGTGTGATCAAAGCGTATGGTACTACATGAGCAGAGCCGATTGCTAGGAAACTTTTAGAATTGAAATTATTGTACTCACTGTGGACTGATATTCTGAAACTGAAACTGAAACTGACTGAAGGCAGGTAGGTAGGTAGGTAATGATAATCATAATCGTAATAAGTAAGTATCTATATTTTATTCAGAAGGGAAGAGAAGGAAACGGAAAGCTTGGATCTTGGGATTTGGATGTGAGGTGAGAACTGTACAGAGACAGATAGGATTTGGTAAAGTAAAACGGCGGGGCTCCTCACCATTTTAATTGTTTGCCAGATGTTGGATGTTGATAGCGTAAATAAGATTCAGATAGAAATCTTTAGCTTGATTTCATTACTCAAAGCCTATATCATCATTATGCATTATTTCTATATTAATATATTTATATTATTCTATATCTCATCTCAGTCCCAGTCCCAGTGCAGTGCCAGCGCGTTCACTACACTACACTATTATACAGACTACTACAGGTAATCACGGTCGTATAATTCTGATATTGTGATTGGGTTTTTGTACAGTTTTTTATCTTCAAATATCGGTAATAGTAATTTTATCAGTGATAATAAAATCCACAATGTTTTGTCTAATAGAAAAAAAGACAGGTATCAAAATCAAATATGAAAATCAGAATCAAATCAAACACGTTTAAACCTTAAGTTGAATTCACACACTCCCTCATCATATTTCCAATTCAGACGTCTCCGCTTATAATTTGCAAAATGGAAGGCGGCTAAAGAGAGAGAGAGAGAGAGAGCCAGTGCCAGAGCATGACATGTGAGGAACTAAACTAATCACCATCTCCTTAGTTTATTTGAAATGCTACACTTCTTATTACAAACTACAAAGTAGCATGCAAAGGATCCCCACATCAGTAAGATTTGATCTGCATGAGATCAAAAGGTAAAAACTGGAAATCTGATTTAATTGAAAATTAAAAACAGTTTGATTTGGATCTTAAATCTGAATAAGGATTCTTGTTAGCTTTGTAGGATGTACATATGGGTGATAATATTAATATTTATTGTATATTAGATAGATATCAAGATTTTCTTTTACCCTCTGTTGTTGGTTCAAGATTTAAAATTATTTAATTTGAATACAAGTATCAGCATTGGGGCAGTGCCTACCTGATAAATCCCTACTTAAGTACCTACCTATGCCCACTCGTTCATTTATTTGTAGATTATTACTTATCATCCTAGTTAGTCTTTCATGTTGACTACTACTATTGTCATGGAATAATGGGACTCGAGAGAACTCAAAGACTTAAGGACAGGCCCATAATATTATGTACCTATATAGACACTGTCGCTATCTGTATTTTCTCGAGTCAAGGTGCAGAAAGGTAAAAGTAAAAAGTAGCTTTGAGTTTTCATCTTCACACAAACACACGGCGAGCATTTCCTCCATTAATAAGAGATACAGATACCGCCGAACAGAGGCAATACGCAATGCAATTATACTGCGGTAATCGTCTTATGTTTATACATATTGTGATGTATAATATTTACAGGGGAAGGTATGTACCTACCTACGTTTGATACTACGCTTATGCTGTATAGTTATTTTTGTACTTGGAAATAAATTATAAATCTCGAGAAATGAATGGAATGACACGGCGAGAGATGTTGAAGAAAGGGAGAAAGAAAAGAGAGAAAGACACCTCTTGGTGTAATCTTATTAAGAAACGCGACGTGAATGCATTTCAATCGTACTAGAGATGTAAGCCCATGTGTTATTAAGGTAGATAGGAGATCCATCCATACCGCTGCAAGGTACTCTTCTCAAGTGTTCTCACTGACCGATGCTGATGCGATGCATGCACAATCTTTTATTTTGCTTTAATAGTTCATAACTTTCGAACCAATATTACTACCATTGAACTACAAATAAATACAGAACACAGGAGACAAGTACCGAGGCAGCAAATGTCTATGATTTAATTTCACTGCCGACTACTAGTGACTCCAGAGTCCATGATAGTGTAACTGGGAACTGGACATAAATTCAAAACACTCATATTTCCTAAGTGCTACTGACATAAGGATTAACGATTAACCAACTCCATGCATCATATATGTGATCATAACATGGCATCATGGAAGGGAAGCGAGAAGCACCTTTAAACACCTTTGGGACCCTCTGCCTCCCTCTCTCTCTCTTGGTTTTGTACATTTAAGATTTGACTTTGAATTCGGATACTTGGATACTATTAGGGAGGGTTATATATCTCTCGTACGAGACTAATTATTGGGTTCTCGCAGAAGGAGTGCGACGGCGGTCCCTCACATCTTGCAGGAAAAAAATTATCCTGCAAATAATACACACCTATGTACACCTAGGTACCTCTACATTCTACAACCGTACACTATACCAACACCAACAAAAGTCAGACAAGTTTTCCTATAGGTATATATCTGTAGGTACGCTTCACGTTTTAGTGGAAATGGAATTGGATGTGACGGAGGAGGGAAGGAAATATAGCGTAAATATAAGGTAAGCATACACAGGTCGGTTAAAATCTCTGTGGAATTTATAAATTATCCCAATGAGTCTGTCGGCTCGGCTCTCCGCGGGCCACTCTCTTTAATAATAATTCTAATGTCTAATGTCTAATGGTCAATGGCTATTACAGTCTACACTTCTACTACTACACTATTACAAAATCTGACTAGTCTCCAATTCAATGTGTGCTATGCTGCGGGACTCCTTTTGGACGTTTTCCCTATTATAAACACGTTCATGAATTTCATACCAGGCAGGACCAGACTATGAGAGAGAGACTTTTGAGGACTTGAGGCTACATCCACAAACAAAACAAGGGCAAACGGCAACTACAAACATTTCCGAGGTTAATACATCTATATAGGTATGCACGTATATTTAGGAGGTAATATTAGGTTATGTGATATGATATTATGATGGTGTAGTAACAATTAGTAAAAAGGTGCGTACAGGAAAAATGAGGAAGACGCAGAGGATATAAATTCATTTACTGATATATGTATAGTATTTTGCTCCTGTCCGTATATTTGAACCTGAACTAATTTTTAAATCGCTTATTGGGCCTGACCCATTTATTATATAAATTATGACGTGCCTTCATTTTTTCATCTCCAAACGTTTTTAGTAACAATTTGATTTGCAAATATCAGTTCAAAATTCATTCATTTATAGTAAAAACTGCAACATTAATTTATTTTCAGAATAATTAATTAATTCTATCAATTTCTTCGAAATATTAAACCAGTAAGTATCAAAATTGGCATGCCTATACAATATTGTAATCTACATCGTGAGTTCATAATTATTACAATCTTCAAGTTTTGATGTCTGCATTTCGACCCTGTCCTAAAATTTACAGTCTGCAGCAATATAG
Organism: Dicyrtomina minuta; assembly: GCA_949802685.1. Lineage (NCBI taxonomy): Eukaryota > Metazoa > Arthropoda > Collembola > Symphypleona > Dicyrtomidae > Dicyrtomina > Dicyrtomina minuta. Next base: position 52,743,368 of record OX461810.1, read on the forward strand.
GATTTGAACAAACTACAAATTCATCTCATATTAATGTATATAATTAGCCCTTTTTTTTCTACATACCATGTTAAAGGGTGAAAATTTAGACAGACTCACCCTAGTGGAAATCTGTATATGTGCTGATACGGGTCAAAAGACCAAGACTCATTAACTCAGTGGTTATGTAACAGATGGGTTAATACAACAGTGCAATATCGAGAATCGAAGTAAACACAAGTAGAAATGAACATGAAAAGTGATACGGGTGGAAAATAATGACTTTGGGGTAAAGTAAAAATGCAACAACCGTATGGAAGCTCTAATAATATTCAAGACGTCTCAAGTAATATTTTAGGCTTTTTAGAGAGAGGCGGAAAAACACGACCTTTCATAAGCAGTACTTTTTATTCAATCCCCTCTATCATCCAATTCAATCCCTGAATTCACATCAGATTGCCAAATCATAATTTAATAAATAATTGAAGAATTTAGGTTACTTTCGCAATGACCACATAGTTGGTCCGACATCAAATAGTTGGTCTAATTTAAAACGTGAATGAATCTCTGCATAGCGGATAAATTACGTAATGTGAAATAATCAAGAATTATTATAGAATACAAATATAGGTATATAAATATTCTAGAATTAAATAACAGTGGAAATATGTATGTATAAAGAATGACTAGTTGTAATGAGGCTTTTATGCTCGTCATGCAGTTTGTTGTTTACAAACAATAAGAGAACTAAAACTCATGCATCAAACATAATATATATACATAGGCATGCATTGAAGGATAAATTCATATATCAAGAAATGTACATGCATCATCATTCCTCATGCTCATACTGGCATTTGATTTTAAGCTTATGAAATAGTAAACTATAATTTAAACTAAAATTATACAAAACTTAAAGCTATGGGTGTACGTAGTAGTTGACGTTTGAGACATACATTAATGAGTAATGCAGGTGTAAGAATGACTCATATATGTATGACTTAATACCCTCCTTTTTTTTAATTGTCGTCGTCTAAAAGGCGGTATACGGCAAGTGAAAAAACCCTTAAATATTGGTGATGTTATTCCTCTTCATCAGTAAACTCCACCTCCAAGAATCTCAGATGGCTCGGCTCGATGGTTGATTTGGGTAGTTCCTCTTCTACTGCTGGTGGTGCCTGTGATTGTATGTGTACAGTTACATTTCCCTCCTCAGCTAGGTGTAGTGTAGGTAGTAGGCCGTTTGGTGTGACAAGCGTGCTTCTACGTATCTCCTCATTCTCATCCACTCCACTTCGTCTGTGAACAAGAATCGTCCCTTGGCTCCGGTGTTGGTTTTGGTCCAAGTAACTACTGTTGACTCTCCCTCGTCTCGGTGGGGCTACAGGTGTTTCAGTTGGTCCCTCCGTTCCAAGTAACTGCAGCTCAGCTTGCTGCTCTTTCTCTCCCTTCTCTTTCATAGTCTCCCAGTAACTCCCTCTCCACCCACGCTTCAAAAACGCAGCACTCAATTTCCACTTAAAGTATATAGCTGTAATAGCCATACACAGAAAAACAAAAATAATTAGAATCATCCACATGTACCATGGTATGCTACTATCTCTTTCCCATGATGACGTGTCTATGCTGTTGTCGCTCTCGTCAAATGTGATGTTCAAGTTGTTCATGTCTATTTTCATTCCCATGTGGTAGTCGAGTGAGTTCACTAATAGGGGGTCTTCGTGCTCGTTAAAGATAATGTTAAGCACATCTCCTCTATACGTGTTGTTCGCTATGGTGAATGTAGTCGTGATGGGTAGTAGGAAGATTTCGTTGGGGCAGGGGGTGTGTCTGGTGGTTCCTACACGTATGTTCAAGCCTGGGCAGTATATGTGAAAGAACGCATTATACACTTTGACTTGTACACTTCCCTCCGCGTCTTGTGCTGTGCTATTTCGACAGTTTTGAAGTACATACTTGAGTTTGTCTTCATACGAATTTCGTGGCTTACATTTTTGGTGTGTTGTTGCTACCACTCTGTCCATGAAACTCCAGTCGAGCCCTGTATCGAATACACAGTCTTGATCCCTTGAAAGCAAAGCATTTGGTGGTCCTTGATATTTCAAATCACACGTCCGATTTTCTTTCCTCCATAGTAAGGTAAATGGGTCAGCTACGACAAGTGTCAGGTTGGGATTGACGAGTGGCACAATGAAACTTAGATGTAAATTGTCCATTTGTGGGTCACTTCTACATTGTCGAAATTCAGCTAGCTCCAGTGGACATAAATCCCCGCACGGTAAAGTGAAGTTCAGGAAGTCGAAAAATTCGTCATCCATATGACCACGGCTCCAGATCCTCTTGGTGTGTTGAATCATCGCTCCGCTTTGGGTGAGTCTTGATACCAGGTAGGCAATATCAAACTCCAGTCGCTCGATCTCTTCAGGTGAGTCCTTCCGTTCACTGATTATTTGGTTAACAGCATCAGTAATTTTCGCCATTTGTTTGTAGAAGGCTCTAAAATTCTGTGTGTCTTCCTTGATTTTCAGTTCCAATTTATTGAAATGTTCGGCCAGTTCTAATGTGTGTTCGCTATTCATTTCAGCTCGGTGTTCGGCCTGGTATGACATCCCAAGTCCCGCACTGGTGAAAACAGCGAGAGCCGTCATTATTACATTGGTGAAAACGGATCTTCGTCTCCTGATTTCCGTCTTGATGGGGGGGCAGATCGCCTTGAGTGGCAGAAGGAAAGTCCTCTTATATTCTCTTTGGCATTGTTGTTTGAGTTCGTGTCCCACATTTTTCATATTGATATCCGGGTATTTCAACAAATCGCATGGTGATAATAAGCGTATTTTGATGTTGTAGGAATTATACCCGTAAAGAGGTGGATTCTCCGATCTCCGCCAAATAACTGGTCCTCCTTCATCTACCGTTTCTGCTCCTCCGCCAAGGATCAACATCAAGAAGTACATACATCCGAGAAAAAATAGTGAAAGTGTAGAGTGATAGGGAGTGCGCGATCTCTTCGGTGGTGGTGGCTGCTCCGCTTCCCTCCTTAATTCATGTGTTGTTGCCCTTCCAAAATTTCGACTCGACTGATCCTGTCTGATCTTGTCTGGAACAGGAAAATGCATGTCTTCTATTGCTGTTGATTTATTTTTGGATTGAGAAGTACTCGCCCTCCTTTCCTCCTTACTATTGTGATGGTGGTAGGTAGGTAGTGACGATGTAGAATTTCCTCGGTGGCCGGACTCCTCGTTTTGATATGCGTGAAGTGAAGCTCCTCGTAGTCCTACAGTACTCCTCTTTTTTGTTACACTCGCCCTCCTTCCCTCCTGTCCGCTCGCAGGATTTGAGTCGGTGGCCGGTGTCTTTTTTCTTCTTCCTCCCTCCTTGCTATGTTGAGTTTCGGAGTTGGTGGAAGGTTTTGATTTTTGACTTCCTTTATTTTTCGATATTTTTGTGCTCGAATGTGGTGGCCCCATGGTGGGGAGTGCTCCTCTGGTGGTGGTGTTATGTACAGCTATATTTGTAGCTTGTACTCCCTCCTGTCCGGTGGTAAAGATTGAGAGAACCTCCGGGTTGGTTGTGGAAGAGTGTGCTCCCGTCTTGTAGGTGTTATGTACATCCTTGTTGGTGGTGGTATGTACTGCCAAGTTGCTGGTGTGAGAGTTAAAATTCCGTTTGGTGGTGGTGGAGGTGTTATGTACCGCATTGCTTTTGGTGCTGTTGGCGGTTACTCCCTCCTGGCCGGTGGAATGGTGGTATAGTCCATGTCCGGTGGTGGGGTGTGCTCCCTCCTGGATTGTGGTGGGGTGAGCTCCCTCCTGGCCGGTGGAAACGTTAAAATTCCAATTCCCGGTGGTGGAGTGTGCTTCCTCCCTGGTGGAAGAGAAGTCTACGCCCTCCTTGCTGGTGGAAAAATTAACTCCCTCCTTACCGCTTCTACCATGAAGTCTCGAGTCTTGTTTTAGTACTCCTCCTCTTCCGGTGGAAGTCCCGGTGGAAGTAGAAGTCTTTTTCGATTTTTTTGAGATTTCGATGTGCTCCGACTTGTCATTTCCTTCTTCACTTCGTACCCGTTTAGTACTGGTGGTGGGGATTGAAGACGGGGTCTTTTCGAAAACGATTTTCTTTTGATTAGCGTCCAGCCAGACTGTTCTTTGGGGACGTCTTTTTGGCTCCGGTGGAGGAGATGGTGTGCGTGGTAGAAATTTCGCCGCATTCTCTGCCCTCCTTGCTTTACAAATTGAGCAGTCAGATTTACGTGACCTGTGCTGTTCATCCGATTTTTGACAAAAGGATTGTGCACATTCTGATAGAGATGGAAAAGCAGAGGAAAATTGGCGGTTGATAATCCTAATGGCTTCCCTCTCCTCTTCCCTATCAGTGTAGAAGAAGCTGTTTCTGCTACTTTTCTTTTCTACTACTCTAACCATGAAGGCTCGGTGATCGTCCTTTGACTCCTTTTCGGATTGATCCTCAGACTGTTCGTCGTCTGACTCCTGTAGATTATCCGATTTTACCGGTTTTGATGTTGTTTCTAGAGTTTTGCCAATAAGTTTTTGAAGTAGAATTTCTAATTGCTGATCATGTTCCAGTTGTCGATGTCGAATTATCTCTTTCCAGGCTAGGTCCACTGCCTCCTGGAATGGATTGTTTTTGAGATTTTCTCGCAAGTTTTCTTGAAACATGTGTTTTTCTCCTTGTGTATGAAGCTTGTCAATTATGGTTTTCACATTCATTCCTCCAATCGGACCAGACTGATAGACTCCTTTTTCAAAAGCGGAATCTTGTAATAAGCAGATTTCGTGGAACGCATCTTTCGATTTTAGGGTCCTCAGGCTCTTGAGCTGATTTGAGGTGCGCTCCAGTGCTGTTGGAAAGTCTTGCCCGCCAAACTGAGTCCCACAGTCACTCAAATTCTTTCCCAGTAGAATGTTTAACACTCTATTTTCTTGTTGAGACCGAATTGTTTTATGGAGTTCCTGCATTGTCAGATGTGCTTTCTCTGCTTTCCTTTGTTGTCGATCTCCTGGTGAGATTGGTTTGAAACGTTTCTCTTCTTCTTCTACCCAGGCATCATGTTTTCTTCTAAGAGCGAGATGATCTTCCCGGTTTAGCTGTTCGCTGCTCCGTTTTCGTGAGAGCATCGAGCTTGTGCCTGGTGGACTTGACGGACTAGGCTGTTGCTTGTGCCTGGAAAGAGTTTTTTCTTCCTCTTTTAGTAGAGGTAAGTCGGATAGTGTGACAAAACCATCTTGTTCGCATTTGGGTAGTAGTTCAGGGATTTGATCTAAAATTAATTTTGCCGCCACTTCCACATCGTAGTAACCGAAGTATCTTTCTATAAGAAGTTTACACAGTATTCTAGCTATAGGTGTGGACATTTGGGACATTAGAAATTTGATCGCATTCTCATGCTCCTGTTGTTGTTTCTCATGGTAGTGAGTTTTCCATAATTGGTGAGCTTCATTGGTCTTGCTTTCCAGGCTACTAACTTCAAATGTTTCCAAGTCGTTCGGAGTGTAAAAGGGAATCTTGCTTCCGTCAATCTTCCCCTCCTTTAGGACATTTGGTAGATCTTTATGTATCTGTAGCCATGTTAGCAGGACCGCTACCTGTTCGCCATACTTCTCAAGATATCTATCCAATGCTAATTTCCCTAGTTGTCTGGATAGTTCGGTACCTAGGCTGGAAAGAATGAACTCGTAGGTTTCTTCTTTTGATCTAGATGGTTCTTTCTTTTCGGGAGCGCTGTCTTCCTTCTCATTCTCCGCCTGGTTTTCAACTGGTCTCATCATTAGGGCTTTGTTAGCTGTTGGTGTTTCTTCACTTTCTTGATCTGAAAGGATGCCTGTATTTTCATCTGTTGCAGAATCCTCCGTATGTCTGTACACCTTCTGCACCATTGTGGGTCCTTGGTTGTATTTCTTGGGTATGCATGGTAGGAGTTGTTCCCAGTGACCTCCCATATTTTGCAGTATGACATCTTCTCGCAAATGTAGGGGCAATTCTAACCAGGTCCTATAGGCTCCTTCTTCTAGACCATATTTCTGAATGTTTCGATAGAAGATATCTTCAAAATTGATCTTCTCATGGCGATCCTTTGTTCTTTCCGTTATGATTTTGAGTACTCTTTTCACCTGGTTTTTGTAGAGAATTTGATCCAAGGTGTCCTTGTTTCGATCATCGTCTTCCGATTGGAAGGGAGTTTCCAGTTCTGGGTCATTTGTTCTCGTATACGGCCAGTCACTAACGGGTCTCCTAAGGGGCTGTGGGATGATCGCCCAGGTTCGTTGTGTGCCCGTAACCACTCCATACTTGTGGATGTTATCCTGTAATATTTTCGTGTATTGTTTTCTGTCGACTGGTCGCATTTCCCTAAACAGGAATTCTTGTGCTCTCGTTGTTAGTATAGCGTGGATGTTCTCCTCAAGTTCTTGTTTGTATTTCTCGAGTTCAGCGGCTAGAATCAGTGCTTGCAGAGTACCTCTGTGTAGATGTGAGAGTAGATCCGCCTGTTCTCTTCTCCAGGTTGCTGAGTCTCTTCTAATCATCTTTTCCAATGAAGGTATCGAATCATCTCCATTGGGGATGTGAATGGGGGACTTCCTTGCCCTTCGGATATTATATTGGAATGTTCCCGGGTAATTTTCTTCTTGGACCACTTGTAACCTGGTTTTTCGTTTCCAATAGGCATCCAGAATCTCGAATTTTTCTTGAATTGTATGAATGGCATCCGGAAGATGTCCAAACATTTCGATTGTTCCGTCTATGTTCTTTATATTATTATCTTCAGCTACCGGAAATAAGTTTCGGATTGCATTCTCAGTTGCCTCTGGGTCGTAATGATCCTTCTTCTTATCGGAAATGTAGTTACATAGATACTCAATCACCTCGCATCTTGTCTGAGGTGAATTGCTTTTCGAACGATTCCGTTGAATGTCTCGATCCGGTGTAGAATGCTCATGGATCGATTCCTGTGGCCATGGAGCTCCCTGATCTGCCTTTTCCCAGTCTAGTGTAGAATGTCTGACCTGATGTTTGTTTGGCGATATGGAAGCTGAGGCTCCAGTCCTGGGTCGGATTATTTCCTCCGTATCTGGATTGATCCTCAGTCTAGCTGGTTTTGAATAGCAGATCCTCCTTGAGGAAGAATTTCCTCTGAGCTGTTCTGGTTCAAGTGGTGCTCCGGTGGAGGCCCTCCCTGTCTCTTCGATATTATGAGAAGTCGGGGTCCTCTCGGTGGGGATGGTTTGTTGGTTTTCATCCTCCATTGCTACATTGCTGTTGTAGTCTTCCTGTACTTCTTCCTCTTCAGAATTCGTAGCGTTGTTGTTCCGAGGGAGTGGTGGGGTGGTGGTGGATGTCGGAGCTAGGGGCGTAAACGGGTTGATGGTCGACTGAATATGCTGAGCTCTCGCTCGTCTAAGTGCCAATACTGTTTCCCATTCCTGCCTAGTTACCCTAGTCCTAATTAATCCATTTTGAAGTGGAGGCAGCTGTACAGGTTCCAGGTCCGAGTCAGTGTCATTGCTGGAGCTATCCGTCCATTCATTTGTTGTAGTCTCTACTCCTTGTCTTGGGCGGAGTAGGTAAGCATTATTTTGCTTGAATTGAGATAGCATCGCTTCGGTATCCGAGTCTTCTCCAGTGGTGGGGCTATCTTCCCGGTGTTTATCCGCTGGATGTTTCTCTACTCTTCGTCCAGGTCGGAGTAGGTGTGCTGGGTGTTGATCGCAGTTGGGGCCAACACCGTCGTGTTGAAATCCTCCTACATGTGAGTTCATCCTCCTATGTGCGTATTCATGCTTCGAGTCTTCCGTTGACGAGTCTTGATACAGGGGATATGTAGGGGATTTAGGGAGTGCCATTTGATTAGCATGGTCTTTGTTTCTTGACGTGTCTGCGTCTGAGAAAAGATCCGCCAGCCTTGGCCTGGGGGTGTCTTCACTCCTTCCACTGCTGCTGCTACGTGATGAGGAGTCCATATGTAAGCTTCCTTTCCACGGAGTAGAGTGGGTGGCTCGACGTGCAACAGCTTCTATGAAGCTGACATCTTCTTGAGCTAGATGGGCAGGTGGTGGGGGTCTGTTGCCTCCCTCCTGTCTTGAGGTACTTCTTGTCTGTACCTGATTGTTTTGTCGCTCGGGGGTTCGTTCTCTTGCATTATTGTTGTTGTTGCGAGATGAGTGATCGTTTTGGGTGTTGGCTCGACCTACTTTTGATGATGACGAACTCCTTCCTCGCTGACGTGATCCGCCGCGCCCTGATTTGGAATTTCTACGACTTTCGTCCTGGGAGCTTCTGGCGGTGGATGATGATGTGTCTCTTCGGCTCCGTGGCGGAGACACGCCGTCCAACCAATACCTGCAATCATCCTTCTTATGGTTGGGTTTTCCACAGTATGAACATATGGTTTTGCTCTTGGCTTTTCCACCAGGTTGGTTCCATGAACTTGGTGGTGGGGAGTTTTCGCTCCTCCGGGTGTAATCGTCTTCACGATTGTCTCTACGCCCTCCTCTTTGGGATCGGCGGAAACGGGACCGTCCGCGTTCGGTTCCTCCTCTTCCTCCAGATCTTTCGTCCTCCTGGTGGGCTCTGAATGCCTGGGGTGGGTTGTACACGGCGTTACCTAGCGCTTGTTCGCGGTTGTCGTCGGTGGCTTTGAGTAGCTCAAGTAGGATTTCGGGTGTCTTCACTGTGGAGACACGCCAGGTTTGAAGGAATCCTACGTATTCCTCTTGATCCGAGAGTTTGCTTACGGTGAGGCATAGGACGGTTTCGTTGTCCATTCTTCTCCCGGCTCTATCCAGATCGTTGTTGATGGCTAACAGCTGGTTTAGATAGCTGTAGCCGCCTCCCGTAGCCATACGGAGGCCGAAGAACTTTTCTGCAAGTTGGACTCGTTCATCCTCTTTTCGGGGCTCGAACATTCTTGAGAGTTCTTCCATGAGGTCTTTTGCCAATGTGATGTGGTGCACTTTAAGAAGTACATCCCTATGAAGGCCTGAATGTATAGACAAAACGGCTGTGTTGTTGGCTGCCTCCCAGTTCGCTATGTCTGTAGCCTCTTGAAGTGTTGGGGGCAATGCGAAAACTGGTTTTGTATATGATCCGTCCACTATGACTCCTAAGTGAACGGTGCCTAACGCCATTTTCATATCGACGAACCACCTGGTGTAATCTGATGGTCCTTTCAGCTTTTCGAAGTCGACTAAAGGGCGATTGAAGGTTCTGTTACCCAACATATTGTCCTGAGTATGTTTCTGGGCCGCGGCTCTAAGTATGGCGAGTCTAGATTTTAATGCCGCGTTCTCTAACTGCAGTGGTACGCTAGCTTTCTGGTCCGCCGTCAGGTGTTCAGATGCTCCTAACTTAGCTTGCAGTTCCTCTATCTTTTTGTGATAATAAGACTTAACTTTACGTACCTCGAGTTCGTAGTGTTTATTAGCTTCTACTACCGTCTGCTCTGCAGTGAGGACAGGCTCCGTTGATCTTCGGGTTTGGGGGCCTGACTTTACGACTATCTTGCCTGTAAAGATTTGTGGGACTGGGGATGATTCCGGAATTCTGGAACTCTTGGGCGGCTGTGGGGGCTCTACCTTCGATTCTGGAATACCCTCGGTCTTGATTACTGGTTTCACTGGTGACATGGGATTATTGTTTCTACACTTTGTCACTACCACTTTCAATTTCACTAGCCACACCCTGGAACTACTGCAGTGATGTGGGGGAAACTGAGAACTGTTCTTCACAATACCATATGGAAAAGTCTACACTTGGTTTGTGGAATTATATAATACACCACTACGCGCTGGTTAGTCTCTTCAACTGCGTGGGTCACTGTATTCTTCACTAAGGGTAATGTTCTACTCACTTTAGTGGGCTCTACGCGCTGGAAGCTATCTCAGTCACGGAGTCTGTGGATTGAAAACTGCTTCTTTTTTCACTTCTAAAATTTACTTGTTAACTACCTGCACTTTTGACGAAGTTGCTAAGTAGTTTTGATGGTAATTTACTTTCTGAACCTTTTCACGATATTAAATTTAAAATTTCGAAGATTTGATTTTTGTAACAGCTGTTGTATGTTTGTACGTAGAAAAATTTCAATTTTGAAGTTAAATTTTGTGGAATTTCGAAGATTAATTTTGTGTATGATTTTACTTTTAGATTCGAAGAATTGATTGGAACCCTCAATAAAAAGATGGGCTTCAACGTTTGATTTTTAAATTTGAAGATGATGAAAACACAAAATTCGCAGAAAAATGTCAGATTTTTTAACTTTCGATTTAATTTTGAAATTTGAACGGTAACCCTCTGTTAAGAGACGGGCTATAACGTGTTAAAGGGTGAAAATTTAGACAGACTCACCCTAGTGGAAATCTGTATATGTGCTGATACGGGTCAAAAGACCAAGACTCATTAACTCAGTGGTTATGTAACAGATGGGTTAATACAACAGTGCAATATCGAGAATCGAAGTAAACACAAGTAGAAATGAACATGAAAAGTGATACGGGTGGAAAATAATGACTTTGGGGTAAAGTAAAAATGCAACAACCGTATGGAAGCTCTAATAATATTCAAGACGTCTCAAGTAATATTTTAGGCTTTTTAGAGAGAGGCGGAAAAACACGACCTTTCATAAGCAGTACTTTTTATTCAATCCCCTCTATCATCCAATTCAATCCCTGAATTCACATCAGATTGCCAAATCATAATTTAATAAATAATTGAAGAATTTAGGTTACTTTCGCAATGACCACATAGTTGGTCCGACATCAAATAGTTGGTCTAATTTAAAACGTGAATGAATCTCTGCATAGCGGATAAATTACGTAATGTGAAATAATCAAGAATTATTATAGAATACAAATATAGGTATATAAATATTCTAGAATTAAATAACAGTGGAAATATGTATGTATAAAGAATGACTAGTTGTAATGAGGCTTTTATGCTCGTCATGCAGTTTGTTGTTTACAAACAATAAGAGAACTAAAACTCATGCATCAAACATAATATATATACATAGGCATGCATTGAAGGATAAATTCATATATCAAGAAATGTACATGCATCATCATTCCTCATGCTCATACTGGCATTTGATTTTAAGCTTATGAAATAGTAAACTATAATTTAAACTAAAATTATACAAAACTTAAAGCTATGGGTGTACGTAGTAGTTGACGTTTGAGACATACATTAATGAGTAATGCAGGTGTAAGAATGACTCATATATGTATGACTTAATATACCACAGTCATTGGAATGTAAAATTACAACTTGTTTACTAAAAAGATACCTGCCGCAGAGGGTGAAAATATATATTTATATATATATATATTCTTAAACATTAGTACTCTCTTGCTATAGGTTAAGTAAAGATGATGAAAATGGGAGGAAGGAAAATAAGAAAATAGCAAGTTGTTTAGTGTTAGTTTTAAGATTTTAACAGCAAATATTATGGCACAACTAATAATACACACTAAAAAAGCCAATTACACTTAACCATATTGACGATAAGTATAGACAAAGATGTAGGCACTTAAGTTCTTTATAATACATTGCCTGAAAAAAATTCACAAAATGGTATGTAATTACAAATGCAGTTTTATGTAGTAATGTGAGTAATGTAGAAACAGAAACTAGGTACTACTTTCAGAGAGAAACTAAACAAAAGTTAAAACACCCAATAAATTTTTGAGAAGGCTTCATAATAACTCTGGTATTTCGCTTGCATTCGCTTAATAGACTCCTTTGCCTTTTTTATAACATTTTTTTGCTTCTGCTGGTGCTGGATGCTCGGACTCGGGCGCTAGGTACAAGTTGGCTTGCCTCTAATTTACGTTCCGCATAATGACAACTTTGAAGAGATAAAGCACACAGAGCTCGCCTGCCTATATATATGCTACTTAAATAAAATAATTTTTAAAACTTACGTGCGTCTACGCTAAAGCTCAGTTGCTATTTTATGAGTCCGTCTCCTGATCCTATGAGAAGCGATTTTTAAAGTTAAGATGCAGGCCATATGATATATCATTGAAATGCGAGTCACATATGTCCAGTGTTGATTAGGTGTATATCCATAATAAATACCTACGGAGTGGAAGGTGGAAGTGTAAGAATAAAATTGTGAAGAGGAGTGTCGTCACTGATCGTCGTCCTTATATTATCTACTATCTACGCTACGTGCTTATGAATCTCTCTCTCTCTCTATAATATGTGGGCTGGCTTTTAGTAGGCTTCCTCTGCTCTTAATTACTCTGGAATGCGAGAAACTCAACTCTAAAAATGTAATACAAATTAAATACAATGGAGTGCCAGCTTGAACTCTGTGTAAAAGTCTCAAGGAAAAGGAAATGCCTGTCGGCACAGAATTAAAATTAAAATATCTAAATAGTAAATGAATGCGTGGGATACGCAATCAAAGTCCAATTCAAAGTACCTACCAAAATACTTACGTGTGTATCCTTAAATAAAAAGTACACTGATACTGATGATGTAGGTAACGTCTGGCTCTGATTCATATTTTAATTGTACACATTAACATATAATTTACGGTGTAGCCTTTTCTTGTACACAATAATAATATAATGTAGATTAAATCTTGACAGACAGGAGGTATGATATTTTGATTGATGCTTCTAGTATGTTGATAACTATGTAGCCTCCCCAACTTCAAGTATTTTTACACATGTCTGAAGACTCTCAACACTCAACTATATAGCAACATACTAATATATCAGTAACCTTATAATCTTATTGCTTACATCTATGCACACTGCATAATACAAGTACAACTAAAAAGACAGTTTTCACCCTGTCCCATTTTTATTTTATTATTGAAATAGTTCTAATCTTAGCCGTAATCGTAATCAAAGAAATCGATACGGATTCGAAAGCTTAATTGAAATTTCAATACTCACAGTCCACAAAATTGTAAAGGTAAGAAAGCTATATTTATTTACAATAAACGACAGCATGTAGATATATCTTATCTAAATTCATCATGAGCTCATCGTCAGAACTTTGGCAGACAGCTCCAACATTTTCTCAACATTTTCAATAGAAATATAAAAGTCAAAACGTCACAGAAATTGAACAATAAGTTTTGGAAATCATTGAGGCAGACAAATAGACTCCTTACGTCCTACGTCCTATACGACAGTTAACCAAATATGATTCAGAGGAGAGGAAACCATGAAATAAGCTGAAAATAAGTTTGTCATTCAAAATTCAATTGAGTTGAGAAACTCATATATTTTCATTTCACCATTCCCATTACCATTACCATTACATTGGAAAATGCCGTGTAATTGGAATGTGTCCATAGTTCAAACTTGAAACGAACGAGCGAAGGATGAAAACGATGGGGGTAATGGATACAAAACGTCAAAGTCAGTTTCAATATGGACTCTGTAAAAGTCTGTACACACAGAGCCATTTCCTAATTTTATTCTTCTATATGACTATACAACTTGATGCGGGCTACATGTCAAAGGGTAAAACGGTCCAATGGAGGATTCTAATTCTAATAAAAATAATGTTATATAGGAACGTGGAAGAATTGATGACTGGGGCTGTTGCTGTTGCTGTTGGAGTATGAGTATTGAGCATTGTGTTGTAAGTTTGTAAATGGTGAATGGGATGGGAAAGGTATAGGGTTATATGTGTTACATATTTGTGGTTGTTGAGCTAAGAGAGCTAGCGTAGTCAGAGCGTATGATTAAAAGGTCATGTGGGATGTCACACAGGTGTGAAGTGGGGGGTTCTTGTCACTCAATTAGACTATTCAAAATGTATACATACATTTTTTTACATCCCGCTGTGCGGGGCAACATTGACTCTGCTGATCTGCTCACTATATAGGAGTCAAGTTTGGTACTTTGATGTTTTTGAACTGGATACTGGAATCACTGGAATGGAAAGGATGGGGTACTGGAAGCGTTACTATCCTGGTCCTGTCTGCCTCCAACTCCACCATGATTTCATATATTACTATATAGACAGGTATTGTGAATAGTAAATACTTTGAGTACTAATCATACTCTTATTATACGGAGCACACGCTCAGTTTCAAATATCTACATTCCCCCTGGAAAGGCAAACAAATGGATATAAAATATTTTCCACCAATCAAATATTGAAATATTGAATGTACCAATATCAATACTAAAGCCACTAACTAACATTTTTACGTACGTGAAAAAAAATTTTTTTTGTATAGGTAACGTCAACTTTTTTATACAGTGGTGTGTGGTTGCCTGTTGCCTGGTTGTCTAGCCTGGACGAAATTTGAATAATTATGTATGCATTAAATTCTTTCGTAAATAGGAAGACGAGCACAACTGTATGAATATGGTATGCATATGGATGAACATCGCACGGTCATTTCGTTCGTACCGACGATCGATATTAATATCGAATATACAGTGAGTGAAGGTTAACTTATGGAGGCAAAGGACTAAGGCAATGGTAGGGGTAGGAGAGAGTTAATCATAAATCCATTTAAATACATGTAAACTCCAAATCCAATGATACGGATAATACTTTTTTCCGTTGTTGATCCGTTGATGTTAAATTCCTTACGCTCCTGTGAAGTCTGCATTGAGGGATAAGAACGGGCTTATAAATGGACACAATGCAATTATTACCATTGAATATTCAGGAGATAATACTATTATTAACATTTCATTGGGCTGTTAGTTATTGTGGCTGTAAAGTATTTGGTGTTGTAAACTTATCCGTTGAAGCAATGCAGGGCCAGGCCAGACCATGCCATCGCCATAAGGATATAAGAATGACAGAGCGAAGGAACTCAACTCATTCATAAATATTCTCTCAGACTGATAGACATCTGAATTTCATTCATTTCCAATCCGAAATTCCATCAGATCTCCTCCATTCAAATCAACTCGAGACTCTTCGAGAAGAAACCCCCACCCATACACAGGTTCAGGTTCAGATAAACGTTCATTTCATTCCATGATGCCGATGAGCAAGCTTCGGAATCTCATTTTCACTCCCGTCCCGATGTTATGTTCCAAGCTCGATTTATCTACTACGACGTACCTTGGCGTACGATACCATGGTCCCAATAATATATAATATGGCTATGTTTATGGTTATCTGTAGACCGCTTAATGTCGGTTTAGGTTGGATGGAATCAGTATCAAAGTTGGACACATAGGGTCTTCATTTTTTCGATTTTGATTTTTTTTGTGAAGTGAATTTATGATCATATCGTATCATACTCATACCATGACCATATATGAAAATGCACTAGAACGTTGGAGGTTCAAACTGTTCCAAGTATGTTGCCTAATTATATATTTTTTAATGAACACAATAGTCTGTTATTTACGCGTCTCCAAAAAATTTTACATCATGAAAGTACGTTTTTTGAAGACGTTTTTTGACGTGGCAATGTATGGTCCGCAGTTTTGTAGTACTTAATTACGTTTAATGCCAATTACTTATGCGCTTTAGCTTCTTGCGACTAATCTGAAGGAAGTTACATATTGACCGAAAAAACCCGTCTGATTAATTTTGGTTGGAATAATTGTCATTATTGATCGATTGTATACTGCGCCGCATAATTATTTATTTTCGGGCTGTTACAGTTTTGATATCCATGTTCACTTAATTATTTTCAATGGTTTCGTACCATCAACCATTGATGACAGCTAATTTTAGGGGGCAATTCCAGGTCTTGTTTTTTTGTGAAAAAAATAAAAATAATTAAGTAAGAAATCAAAAATCTCGTAAAACCAAAATCAAACAAGTCCAGTCTATATAGCAGAAAGGTCTGCTTCGGCTTTGGTCAAATAAAAGAAATACACTGTCTTGTAATATTGCTTGTTTCATTGACTGTACAGTGTACATTATTTTATTATTATTACGGTGAAAAACGGTAAGGTACGGTCGAAGTCGAATGGCCAAGTTTCGAGTATGTACAATTTAAGTCATAGTGCCATAGTACCCTTGCTTTAGTGTCACTCACTCACTAGTCAGTGTCATAGCGAGGTCAGTCAGTACTTATAGTGCGTAACAACTTGACTTAACTGAGCCAAGTAGGTAGAACTAAAAATAATAAGACTAAACCATCAAGCGGAGGTAGAACAAAAAAAAATAGTTGACGAAAAGTGCGTGTATAATTTTATTGATTGTTATTAATTTATTATACTAAGGGGTAGCTGTAGCATATTTAAAAGTCAAATATTTTCATAGGTTCCAATTTGTAATTGTAATTCCTTCTCTCCCTTTGTCAATGGTGTCTTTGTTTGGAAGAATAGTATTTCATTGTATTTGTCATTGTCACTGTCATCGACACGGAGTAACTTACTCGTCTCGCTCCTTCATCCTTTGCTTGGTTCAATAATTTTGAAAGTGAACTTTGTTGATTTCTCACATTATTGTTTTGTACGTTGGTATACTCACCGCCAACAATGGGGTGTGCAGTGCAGTCGGACTGTGTTAATATTGTGTGCAGTTGTGATTGTGTTTGCCCGTGAGCGGCATTCTTCGGTGCGTTTCACCTTCTCACTCTCTTACAAAGGAAAAATAGACTATTTAACTCCTGATGGTTGTTGGTGTTTGGATCGGCAGGCATTGGAAATTTGAATAGAAATAAAATGATACTATGGTAAGAGTGAGAACAGTGTATTATGTATTATGTTCATTTGAAGTGCACACGGTACGTCTTTGAAAAATCTTTCCTCCACTGAGTAAACCTTAGCGCCCCATCTTGAGCACAATAGTAGTAGCCAGGGGAATAATAGGAGCATCTCAGCGTGGAATATATATACCGTGGAGAAAGAAGATCAGGACCAGGTTACCAGGTACACAAAAACTATGGACCAGCAAGCATTATTAGTCAAAAGTCAGCTATTGGGTTGGCGAGTTTGTAAGTAATCCTTAAATCTTTTAAATTCAAATTCTAAACCTTTTGTGCGATTCCTTGTAGTCTGGTTTGGCCACTAATTGTAAATGACACAAAAAAGTTACAAGATGTAAAAAAAAAATGACGTTTGCTTTTATCAGTATACTTCCCCTTGATGATGCAGGTTGCTTACTCACTTATTATGTTACAGAACACAGTTCTTTCTAGGGTAAGCAAGCAAAAGCAAATTTGGTCATGATCATGAGCACCCTTAGCCTGCTACCCTATTCTAGTGAACACAATACTGACAATACAAAACAAGTAGTTGCCAGAAGAAATCCAGTCTCAAAATACCTTCTTATGCTCCGTTTTGGTACCTTTTGAAATGTCGTTACTATTATACAATAACACTTATCACAATCTTGTTTGTTGTTTTCGTTACAATAGTCATGTACACAGAAACTTGAAAGATTGTAAGAAAAGAACTTTGCAAAGTTTTCAAGTTTGAACAATGCCTAAATGATATCGACGCAGTGCAGTGCATAGTGAATACGTAAGGCCTATAGTGTATAGTAATATGCGCATAATATCATGTTATTTGTATTTCCAGGCTGTGCGTCGAACCGCAGGCAAGCGCGATGATGGCCATGATGACAATAGTAAAGAATGATCTTCAAAATCCAGATTCGTTATTTCGATATTTTGGTAGGTGTACTCATTGTGCTGAAAACTGAAAATGTAACAGATAATAAATACTTCAGAGGAAAATAGAGCCGATACGATTTTTTCTCAAGAAAGCTGACCGCCTCAACCGGGACTGACTGTGATTGTATATGTCCACGCATTCATTGTTGTAAAATCTGACAAACGTGTCGGACTGTAGTGAAGCGGTTTATTATTTCTACACTATTATTTCCATTGTGATTTTATTGTCATTGTCATTGACACTCTTTGCCTTAAAGTCACAAAGTAAGGATTCCATAATATTGTATTTGTCGGCGAGTTCAATCTTGGGTTTGACAACCTGATCCGACGATGAATAAGTATGTTCCCTGCCCCCTCCTGACTCCAGTCATGGTTTAGTCCATAAGTTACTCCTGGTCCCCTTTTCAAGTTCTTAAATAAATAAACATTTCTAGTTTCTAGTGACGAATGGGTGCTAGGAATCCATGTTTCCCTTTTCAAATATTTTATATTCAATATAATGTCTGATTTCTGAGGATTTTCTGTTTTCACCGAAGTCGAGTACCTATATACAAGTATAAGAAAACTCATATGAATGTGCACTGTGTTCACACAGTAAACAGGTACTGAGATACAAAAATATAATTTTATAATACTTCCAAACAAATACGCTCACATTAAGTTGAATAGAAACTCCGGCAAGGTGTCCAAACCCTGTCTTGTATACTTGGTAGCAGGGACAATAAATTGTTTGGACATCTTGAGCGAATTTCTATTCAACTTAATTTGGGAGCATATAATATGTGTAGCAAAACTAAAAGTTGTCATTTCCTTTATAATACACGAGGGTATCGTACCTCAACTATAGAAAAAGATATAAATGCCGTGCTCCAGAGAGGCATTTTTCACCTTTACCATTTCATATTGTCGGTTCCCTTTTGTAAATTACCAATCTAAAAGAAATGAGACAAAAATACAATCAAATCGCATTACGGTAGACAGCGCAGCGGTGTGAACACTAAATAAATAGTATGGTATCTAAATTTCTGAAAAATTTCACACCTTCAGTTTCAAAATTGGTAAAAAGTAATTTTAATCAATTGCAATTTTCTGATATAGTCATAGCGGCATAAATTAATTATACGTAGCGGTAATCTTTGGGTCCGTTTTTATATGTTGTGTCTTATGTTCTAATTAGTAACAGTACAGTGTAAGTTTTATGACAGTTTTTGAAACAGGCGTAGTGTGAAATTATGTACTGTTCAAACTTACTGTATACCATGACCACATGGATCTGTTGGAATCAGAATGCAGGGAAAGACTACAGTGATAAATAACACATGCTGCTCTCCGTAATGGCAGCGATAAAAGCTAAAGTTGTTGAAAGAATAAAAGGAGATGACAAGTAGTCTTGCTGTCACATTACGATACAGAACTAAGTGTACTGGATTTTACTTTGACAATCAGTTTTTATTAGTCTTTCCCCAAAGGAACCAAAACAATATAGAGGAACAATAGTCATAATAATATATTTTCTTCTGTTTTTGTATTTTTTTATGTATTTGTACATACATTGGTATTATTTATATTTTCCCCTGCGTACTCAGTACTCTGTGCACCCTCTCGTTCTCATTTTTTGCAGAGATCTAATATGTATCTGTCGTAGTTGTGAGCTATAAAGTGAAGTGGAACCCGAAAAAAAATCTCAAAACGGGGGAAAAAACTAAAAAGCATAATAAGAAACTAATCGAGCTTAGCTTTAGTAACGACAAAAAAACGTGAGGCGGAACTTTTTGCAGTAAATATATATAAGTACAAAAAATGCTTTTACTGATTGTGGGAGAGAGAAATCGGCTCCAGCAACAAGGGGCATAGGCGACATCTAGGTCAGGATAGGGAAGTAGGTGTAGGTAGTGGTGGTAGCAGTAGTCAGGCCATCACGTGGAGACTGGATGGAGAGGGCATGGTCCGGTAGTGGTAGTAATAGTAGTAAGCTATCACGTGGGGACCGAGCGAGCAGTGTATGATCTAGAATGATCCAGGTCGTGGTACAGTGTACACGAGCGAACGACATGATGACGATCTGGATACGGTAGCAGTGGTAGGGCTGTGTAGTAGCTGATGGGGGACTGACCATGACCATTCAGGAAGACGAGGATGGGGGAGCATGAAGGTAGGCTCATAGAGATGCGATAGCCAATCAGCGGCAGAAGGTAGGTTCGTACGTGATTGACAGCCAATCACCGGTCAGGTTAGGAATATCCGTAAGTGGGGTATTTTGGGTCGGTCTTCAGGTTGAGGGCTCACGAGAAGATGAGCAGAAGGATCGATCCTCATTCCTTTGCAACCCTCTACAAGAGAAGTAAGTCGGTGGAAGTACGGCTTGTTTGTGAAGTAGTAGTAAAACCCCCAGAGATAGAGTTTAAGTTAGACGTGTAACAATTACGGTAGAAGTATGGCGGAGTGAAGCCATAACTGGAATTAAGTGTGTTATAGTTAATTGTGAATAAGAGTGTTAATAGCTAGTATTTGTTATTAATTTGTACCGGGTAAACCGGATATTGTGAGTGTAATTTTCCCGACATAAATTGACATTATTGTGGGTCGGAAGACCGAGGAAAGACGAATAAAACGGTGTAAATTGTGTGTGATTCCCCCGGACATTTCCTGTGTGTGCGTTCTAACTCTCTGGCCTATGGCCGACAGCATATAGGGGGCTGTGTAAGACATTGGTTATTAGTGTGTGTTCATTCGGGTCCAAATTGCCCCGGTCAGGTAGAACTATATAAGACATCATTGTGCATCGACTAGGCCGGTCTGACAGACCAGTCTCATATTGCCCATAGGCGCATCATCTACCGAAGGACCGCGAGAGCTCGACATTTTGGAGTGGGGGTGCTGAGGGCGAGGTACCAGCACTTGCATACGAGTGAGGCATACTGCATCTCCTGACCACACGAAGGAGCTTAGCTCAGACCGAGGGCTCCCCAGCTTAACAAAGGGAGAGCCCCAGAGACCAGACCTGAGGACCTGGACCCGCGCTCACCTAGAGTTCGTACCTGACTGTAGAGCAGCAGGTCGGTAGGTCCAGGGTCCAGGAGGTGAGGACGTGGCGAAGACGGTCGGTCACGAGGACCATAGACCTGGTGAGCAGACCTTGCTTGGTGGATCGGGACGTGGAGCTCAGCTCAGCCGAGCAGACAGCGTGCAGGAGCAGGGGGTCCCGAGGACCGGACCAGCAGAGCTGCCGTGCAGTAGGACGTCTACACCTGGTGGAAGAGTGGTCCAGGTGATAGGGAGCTACGGAAGTGTGGGTTTAAGGTGTTTTAGGAGATTCCCCTATTATACTGGCGACCGTGACGGACACAAGATTCTCATCTTGTTAGAACCAGCGCACACAAAGGTGAGATAAACCAGTTCCTTATTTCTAAATTGCACACAAATTTTTTTTCATAGATTTACTTTAAGAGCATTAGAATAGGGCTGGTAGAATTAGGTCACGAGTTCCGAGACAAGAGGTTCGACTGAGCTATACGCAGGCAGGTCAGGGGAACACCGCACTTGGAGCAACGGGATCTACGGGGAGAGAGAAATATCATCTGAATAGGTCACATACAAGGCATTCGGAGGTACCGGTAATAGTGGCGATACTAGAAAGACCGGGGGTCTGATCGGCTGGGCGACCCAATTTGTCCAGGTTAAGGGGTTCTGCACGCAGAGCAGCGGTGCACTGGTCGACGCGGCGATCGTAGGTTAGTTGGGGATCACGAGAGCGTCGAGCAGGATTGTAAGCAGGGCACATACGAGCACCAAGATAGCGGTACACAGGTCACATACCAGAGGCATAAAAAAAAAGATCCGATAAAAATCAGGTCTGAGATCCAGTAAAATCCGAACGGGACTAGGGTTAGCGGTTCAAACACGAAGACGGACCTGAAGGATGGCGGCATCAAAGGAACTGCAGGACCAAATGAAGGCGCTATGGAAGAAGCGGATAACTCAGTTGGTCCAGGCGGGCGAGCTGGACCCGAAAGATGATGAGGAGTGGGGAGATTTTGATATCCAGAAGCGATGGTTTCTATCCCAATGGTCCATCCTTCGGAAAGAGGAATTACCGAAACTGATGACACCCGATGAGGTCCAATCCCTGTTCACAGAACGAAATAAGCAGATGCGACAACTGGAACGCGATGGTGAAATCCGGTTTAGTGGGGTATTCGACCTGGGACAAGAAGAGGCAAGAGCTCAAAGACCCATCATTCCGAATCCATTAGATCGTCAAGAGGAGCGAGACCAGCCCGACCCCGACTCACAACAGGTACGGGAGCTCAAGAAAGCAGTTTATGATATGTCCAAACGTCTCGAGCAAATCAATCTGCTGTTAGTCGAGACTAGGCGGGACAACGAGGAGCTGCAGGAGACAGTAAAAACCAACCACAAAGCCGCCCTCGTAAACGCGATGTTGGCCCGGAAAGAGAAAACCACACAACAATCGTCGACATCCGAGTCCGGGGAAGGCTCAGATCCAGCAAACCCGGATACCATGGATGCAGTCTTAGAAATTCTGCGTCTCCAAATGACGCAGACATCGAAGAACCAGGAGCTACAGGCGAAGCAGAGAGAACTCACATTAGAGATGATGGCACCAACAGGGTTGAGCATACTTCCGCAGAAATTCGACCCAGTAGTAGACATAGCATCAAACTATGTGGCATCCTTCGAGAACTATTTAGAGGTTCATGGGGTCCAGCATAAGTCATATGTCACCATCTTCCAGCAATGCCTCTCTACACCACCAGAAGCAGCCTGGCTCCGTGCCGTCTTGATAGACATTGAACCTAAATGGGGACCCGTGCGGGCGGCGTTCCTGAAGGCATACGACAAGACGAACATGCAGGCCACATTGGACCAGATAGTCTATAATAAGCAGAAGCCCTCAGAGCCAATCCGGACGTGGGCCTCGAAGTTCTACACCCGGCTCAGAAACATCCAAGAACCGCAACCATGGTCACCAAAGGAGATCATGAATCGTCTTAAAAAGAACATGCATCCCAGTCTGGCAGGGGCATTTCCACCAGGTACAGCGATACCATTGAACATCAGCGATTTCATAAGTCAGGTGGAGTCCTTCCATCAATTACGACAACGGGCTGATCGTGAGCGCGACCCTTACAGACCCATATACGACGACCAGAAGAAAAAGTTCGATAACTCCTATCGACAGACAGACCGAACACGACGATACTCGGGTGCCAGTCAAGCCGGCCGATTCGCGGAGCAGAGGAATCGGAGCTCTAGTCGCGAATCACAAACATCCCGTCGAGACTCTCCAACAGGTTCGCAATATGGCAATAGAAGACCCAGAGAGCGATCTCAGAGCCCACCTCAGCGGAGCTCCAGACCAGAGAACCGGCAGACCAGGAGCGAGGCAAAGCGCTCAGGAAAATGGTGCAGCATCTGTATCAATGACTCCCACGACACAATAGCATGCAAGGCAAGAAAGGCAAAACTCCTGGCGTACAGGCTGCTGCAGAACTGTAAGGATACAGCAGCGGACCCCGAAGAAGATGCAAGCCAGCAGCCGGACATCAAGACTACACTAGAACCGCAAGGGAATATCAAAGAAGAACCACAAGATCGCGAAATGTTTGGATCCATGCGACGCTCGACTCCTCGGGCAAGAAGAGCTCAACTTATGAAGCAACACGACAAGGACAAGATGAACCTCCTCTCCACAAAATTCATCACAACACCGCTACCCGAAACCGAGGAGTATTTAAACTGGTCTCAGACACGGACTTCGAAGGGCATCCGTGTCGAATACAAAAAAGAAACCGAGCCCCTTTCGCCCTGGTCAACATAAAAGTAAAGCAACAGCTATTCCCCATCTTTGGGTTGTTAGACTCGGGTTGTACATCCTTAGCAATATCTAAAGACACATGTAATAAACTAGGCTTAAAAATAGACAAATCAGAGATCGAGGTGGCAGGGTTTGATGGCATACCCCAAGCGGCAGCAGGGCAGGTGACACTAGACTTTAAGATAGCAGGTAGATGGTTTCGAGAGCAGTTCATAGTCCATGAAGGGTTGATGTACCCTATTTTTATAAGTAACTCATTTCGATGGAAACACGGCCTCAGCTTTGATGATGTCAAGGGGGAGCTACATTGGGCAGTCAAGACTGAGGCCGAGGAAGAACATCAAGTGGGATACTTCGTAAGAGGTCTGGCAGTCCGGTCAGAAAAAGATGTCTGTGATTTATCACTGGCACCGACTCCAGATCCATATGACCGAGCTTGGATCCAACGGACCCCAGTTCAAACTTTTGTAGAGATATTAGCGCAAAAATATGATCGAGTGGTCCGAAGTGATGGTTCATCAGGCATAACAAACGCAATAGTACACGACCTAAGAGTCGATCCCAACTGCCCCGTCATATACCGCCGACCCATTCGGCGGCCACCGGCCATCACCAAATGGGTCGATGGAAAGCTCGAAGTACTGGAAAAGCAGGGTAAAATACGCCGTTCGACCTCACAGTACTCATCCCCTATATTACTGATCCCAAAGCCAAACGGAGACAAGAGGTTGGTAGTTAACTACAAGGAGCTGAACAAATATACTCCAAAGATCCAAAATCCCATGCCAGACATGCACATGATCATGGAGCAACTCCCTCCAGGTCGGTATATGTCAAAAATCGATTTACGATCAGGATTTTGGCAGATCCCGATCTCAGAGTCATCCAAGAAATACACAGCTTTTCACACAGATACTGCATGTTGGGAATGGAATGTCCTTCCAATGGGACTGAAAAATGCTCCTATGATTTTCCAAGAACTCATGAACCTGATCTTCGGTAGCGTCATTGGAAAATTTTTATTTGTATACTTAGACGACATATTTATTTTTAGTGCGACAGAGGCCCTGCATAAGGAACATCTAGAGTTTGTATTTAAGACCCTGCATAACTTCAACCTGTCCATTAATTGGGAAAAGTGCGAATTCGATCTACCGGAGGTCCAATTCCTCGGACATGTAATTACCAAGACTGGAATTACGAAATGTCCCAAAAAAGTCGAAGCTATTCGCAACTATCCGGTCCCCAAGACCAAGAAAGACATTCAGCGTTTTTTAGGTGCCATTGGATGGTATATGAGGTTTATACCTCACTATGCTACACAATTAGAGCACATTTTTGCGAAATTAAAAAAGGAGGAAGATCCTAATCGACCTTTCAATTGGGGCCCGGAGCAGCAAACAGCTTTCGAGAACATCAAAGATGAGATTGCAAAAGAGATCACGCTCAATACCATCAATTACGACCAACCTTTGTACGTGTATACCGATGCTAGCGAAGTAGGCTTGGGAGCTATTCTAGCCCAAGAATACTATTGCGATAAGCTTAAGGCTGACCGGTTCCGGGTGATCGAATGTCGAAGTAAGTTATTGAATAAGGCAGAGCGCAAGTATGAGGCAAGAGAGAAGGAATGCTTGGCTATTAGGTTTGCAAATCGGGTGTTCGACCCCTACATCCGTTACCAGAAGGATGTGATTTTTCGATGCGATAATCAGGCCCTATCCTACTTGAAACATGCAGCCACGAACGACCACCTCTACAGCAAACACATTGTGAGGTGGGCGATCGAGCTGGGTGATGTAGTAAACGACACAGAGTTTGTCAAAGGTGGGGATAATAGACTCGCAGACCTCTTCTCACGTGGCGCTCTGCCGGATCCAACGCAGGACGACGATCCAGATCGGGTTGACCAGTGCATAGCCACCTTCACTAGTTCGAGAAATAATATCGAGATCGACATGGATTCGTTGGACCGGCCTATGCTGCAGACCCTACAGAGAGCTGACGAGGCGATTGCTACTATTACCAAGAGCCTGTGTCGGGTTGGTCATCGTTCTAGGTATAGGTATGACTACGCCGTAGTTGAGGGCATCCTGTGTAGATACATCCCAAATAAAGAACAGGGTCCATTAAAATCTATACTAAAGCAGAGCACCCATGCAGATGATTTCTATAGCAGTAGGGTAGACAAGCTCCAGGACCAGCACCAGGCCGGTACGGTTGCAGGTGATCCACTACGACAACAAGGATCAGCACAGCTCCAAATCACACCCGCCATGCTCCGTAGGGGTAAGCATATTAAATGGGCTCATCCACTAATTGCTGCAGACTTTCTAGACCCAGAGGTATCCACTACCAGAAAGCGCCTGGTTCCAGTGGTCCCACAGGCTATCGAGCGGGACATAATCTCATACTTTCATGACACCACACGCGCAGGCCACCAAGGCGTCGAGCGGACATACGACAAGATCAAAAAGCGGTTTTGGTTTTATAACATGGCAAAGACCATAGAAGCATATGTTAAGACCTGCGAGGCATGTCAACTAGCCAAGCCATCTAATCAGCTAAGACCGGGTAGGATGGGCATCCATTCATATAAAAACAATATCTTCGAGTGTGTTCATGTAGACATTGTAGGGGAGCTCACCCCAAGTGCGGGTTACAAATACATAATAGTCTGCGTTGATGAATTCTCCAAATGGGTTAGCATGGAACCTATGACATCAGTTTCCTCAGTTAAGATCTTGAGATTCTTGCAGAAGGTATTTAACACATTCGGCACCCCAAATAGGATAGTCTCGGATAACGCATCATACTTCTCAGGGGCAGACTGGGAAGATCAGCTTCAGGAATGGGGTTGTGTGGTAGTACATGTCGCACCATATCACCCAAACCCAAATCAGTCAGAGAGAGCAAATCGGGACATTAAAAGCATCCTTCGAGCATTTTGCCTGAAAAGTCAGACAAAATGGGCAAATCAGCTCGGTGATTACATGGTAGCGTTAAACACATCGAAATCCAAATCATCCAGATACTCGCCTTGCCAGTTAAACCTAGGGAGGGACATCATGCTTCCAATAGACCGGAAATTGCAGCTGCAGCGCACGTTAGGTATCACAGAAGAAGAGTTCGGAGCCAAACTATTGTCAGACATCTCAATCATCAGGGAGCAGGCACATAAAAACCTGAAAGTGGCTCAGCTAGCTCAGAAGAAACTCTTCGATCGGAACAAACGTGACATCGTATATAAGGTAGGCGACCTGGTAAAGACATTCAACAAGCAACAATCATCGAAAGATGCATTATATTCCAAGTCATTAGGAGCTAAATATACCGGGCCCTGGCAGATAGTAGAGGTACATTCGGATCTCCTGGTCAGTATCAAGGACCCGGACGATCCAAACGACATACCCTCTAAATTCCACACCTCCCTCATGCTTCCATACCATCAGAGAGCAGAGGAGGAAGGTAAAGAGGAAGGGGAGACTCAATCACGGCTGCCCAGAATAGCAATACCAGTCGGGGAGTCTCGAGTCATCCAAGCAGAAGGAGTCCAAGGTATAGAGCAGGTTAGGACGAGCGAGTCAGACACCGAGGCTCAGGCACAGTCAGAGCCGGAGGATAGTGAGGAGGACTGGACAATGGGACCACTAGATAGGTCCGACGAATACGAACAGGAGTTTGACGCACCTCCCATACTACCAAGACAGTCGATGAGGATCCGCAGACCTCCGGACCGCCTGGGCATAAATACCATGCGGACTGGCTGCACCGGATTCAGGATGGGAGACCTACTAAGGATGTCCTTCCACCAGGACGGGACCACAGATTATCGGAAATAAAGGACCACAGTCGAGACTAGTGGCATTAAAATGGTTTTGGGATATATTGGGAAAAGTTTTTTTTGGTGATGGGAAAAGGGTTTAGTTAAGTTTTCTATAAAAAAAATATATAAAAATGGAAAAAAAGAATAATTATTTAGGTTAAGGCGGAGGTGTAGGGGCTGGGGTCTCTACTCTTCCGAACACGTCCTATGACGTGTAAGACGTTAAACTGCGCCGTGTGCTCGTCCCGAGTTCCACCGCAGGGGCGAGTATAGGGTAGGTTACTAGTGAGTGGGTAAATAACTCCCACCGGCAAAGGAATCATGAAAGGCTGAGGATCCAGCCTCGGAGCTAGTGAGCTCCTTTGCTTTGTAACCAGCCCTATTCACGGCATATGGTACAGAGCTCAAGAAATCCACATACCGGGAACTGGTGTCCGATTTAGATGTTGGTGGAGCACCCAGCACGGAGATGAAAGGGCCTGTAAAGCCCTCATAGAAGGATAGCTCAGGGTAACCTCGATCAAAGGCATGGGGAGCAACAGATCCACAGGACCAACGCGGCCCAGCATAGGTAATTCATTCAGGATAGTCTCAGCGACCACCAGCTCGGTCGAAGTCAATTCACATTGTTTCGCTCAAAGCTGAGAGAGCTTGATAAACCAGCTAAGATGATAGTAAGTAATTCAACCAGTCAGCAACCACCAGTACAGTCCAAGTCAATTTCCATTTGTTGCTCAAAGCTGTGGGAGCATGATAAACCAGCCGAGATGATAGTCGATCCAATTTTCAGATGCAGATTCACCGGAGGACCCCGGTATTGGGATCATTAGGTTCATGATGTACCAGATTAGTAGATAATTCACGAATCCAATGAAGTCCTTTAATTCCTCAAGGCTAGGAAGGTTAGTGTTCAAGCCTATTGTCGAGTGCGAGATCACAAAAATGGACCTCAAAAGCTCAGTATTCCTCAAGCTAGGGAGGGTAAACAAGCACACACCCACCGAGGGTAAAGAAGAAATGCAAGTATTGCGATGACCCAGGTGGAGACAGTAAACAATACGGAACAGAACGAGAAGGACCGGCAGGACCGGTGGAATGGCCAACTCCTGCCGAAAGTAGGTAGCTAGAGAGTTAGATTATAGTTCAGGTACAACATACACAAGATGGTTAGCAAATTCTCAAGCTAGCGAGATTAAACAAGCACACTCAGGGTTGAGCAGTTGTTTTGCGGAAAAGCGAGGTACACCACAGTTAGCAGTTGCGAGCAACTGGATCAAAGGGTACTGACCAGCGAGCCGCGACCAATTGTGACATTCTGGGACACATAGCCGGGTACGGAGATACATCAACAATTCTCAAGCTAGCGAGGCTAAACAAGCATAACCAGAGCCGCAGTCAATTGTGGCACTCTGGAGACCATAGCCGGGTACGGAGATACGTAATAAGCGACAGGCATTCAATCATGTTCGTTGTGAGCATTTTGTAGAATACGGGACAGGCCATGGAGCCGTAGTTGTGATGTTCTGTAGTGATTAGCCGGGTACGGAGATACTTCCATAGGACAATGGTGCAATTTAGCAGACCGCAAGGGTCGGTCAAATGTTTCCCCATGAATATGATTTTCGGCTGAGGCTCCAGCTAAGAAGTCGATCTTTGGGGAAAGGCGAGAGAGCCAACAGCAGGGCAGATGGGTAGCCACGCATGAAGGTAGTCACCGTCAATAGGACTGCATCCTCAATGCTAGAGAGGGTAAACAAGCACACACACACCACCGAAGATTGGCGATGAGGGCCCCGTGAATAAGCCGTATTGAGTCCCCTGGGACCACATACCAGGGGTTCCAGGCAACTAGAAATGACCAACAGGAGGTGGTAGATCGGCGTGACGAAGACGACATCCGACCGGCCGCAGTAGGCCATCCTCAAGCTAGAGAGGGTAAACAAGCAGGGCAGGCAAGCTGCAGTTAACTTAATTTTGAAAATTTCGTTGCGATTCCGATATACTATTCGGTGCATTCCCAAGAATAGAGGTCCAACAGTGGGACGAAGGAACAACATTCCAGTTGTAAGATGCTTGAGCTTGAGATGGGTCCTGAGCCTTTGTAAAGCAAAACGCGATATTGGCAGCAGGGACAACAATATAGGATAGTCCTCACAGTTAGACAGGGTGAGCGAGCAGTAGGAGCAATATCAGACTCCAATTGAATGTGATCCCAGCATAGAAATGGTAGATTGGAGTAGCAAGGGTTTCCAACCGGTATCATAAGCATAGCAGGTATAGTTCCTCAAGCTAGAGAGGGTAAACAAGCACCACAGGACGGATATGGACGTCTTCAATGTCAAGAGAATGGGCCGTGATCGGAAATAACTCGATTATTTGTACACGTAACCGAAGCCACAGTATGTCCAGGCCGTGACAGCAAAAGACTGGACCAGATACAGTGGGGTTAGATTCAGTTCCATAGTAATTAGCTTACAATATTCCTCAAGACTAGCGAGGGTAAACAAGTCAGAGCGACAGCTCCGGGTTAATGACAACCACCGGAACATCTTGTCCAGGACGACAGATGTTTAATCCACACGCAAGTTTTGCATGAGGACTAGTTTAGAACACAGGATTCGACAGCCGTTAGCTTAAGTAGGGGCTAATTTGACACGTGAATAGAGCTCACATCAGGCACAGTGAGGCCGTAGCAAATTTTTTACGAAGCAGATATCCAGCTCAGACCCAGCGAGGTGTAGGGCATAAAGGCGGGTTTGCAATAAGATGCACCCTCCCAACTAGGTCAAACCGACATACAAAGTCGGGGGGACCACTAGAGCTACGAGTTGAGCTCGCCATATGATAAGCTATAGGGGTGAATGGCAATATCTAAGCATAGGGTCACGGGGGCATAGCCTCAGGGTTGTGTCTAAGGGATAGAGCGGCGACTCTAATGGATCTGGGGGATGATATGGTCTTTTGGGCTCCCTGGGCAGGATTGTAGGGCTCAGAAGATCTCCAATCAGTTATGCATGATAAGTATAAGAAGGGACAAGGCATGTAAAGCTCGGGTTTCGAATCAGATGGCATGATCTGAGGATAAGATGCGTGTTTTATATGAATAAGAGAGACGGTGAGTCTCACTTAAACCTTGTCTAATCAGTGGTTCTAAAAATTTTTAATTTTAGCATGGCAGCGTCTCCTGAGTGGCTAGAAGAGGTACTGGAACCACTCCACAAAGCGTCATGGGCAGCACACTCATCCGCTCTAGGAGCATTCGACCCGGATTTTAGACCGCCTGTGGCAGCCAGACCAGCAAAACTGGGACCAGAGTCGCGGAAAGCAAAAGGCATCGCAGCACGAAGATGCATCATACCAATACAATCTCGACCACAGGAAGACCCTCTTCTGCGGGAGGAAGTCGAAGCATATCGCGTCAAGATAGACGATACGCCGGATGGGGATCTGACGGATGCCCAGATCGAAGAACAAGACATCAACGGGCGCGTCGTTAGGCATTTCGTGGATCGGGACGGCGCCTGGCCAACCAAATCTCAGGGACTTCGGCCTAAAATACCGGAGGAAGTCATCATTATCCCTGAAGCAACGCAAGAGGCTGAGATCCGATCAGCTCTATCCAGGTTAGATAAGTCCCGTAACCTCGCGCTTCAGGTCTGGCGAGCAAACAAACACACCACCAGGAGGGGATATATCTCAGTGATCGGGATCACGGATGGGGCTCAGGTCGTCTTAGCAGGATATTCGGCAATGAAACCACCGGCAAGGGCACATATACTGGACTGGTTGGACAGGAACCTTGCAGTGAAGTGGATGTACGAGCTAGGAGCTCAGTTCGAGATCCTCAGAAATTTCGCAGATATACGTCCTCGACATACGGTAGATGTGCGCTACCTTCTCAGCCGGTGGTGGAGAAGACAGTACGGGGAGGACATCCCGAGGCGAGGGGATGAGGTATTACTCACATTATTTCCAGAGCTCGGGATTACAGTTGAAGATTGGCTGGAGGACAACCGCCCAGCGAAAGGGAAGGAAGGCCGGGTAC
The DNA here is from genome assembly GCA_949802685.1 of Dicyrtomina minuta. NCBI lineage: Eukaryota > Metazoa > Arthropoda > Collembola > Symphypleona > Dicyrtomidae > Dicyrtomina > Dicyrtomina minuta. Next base: position 52,774,638 of record OX461810.1, read on the forward strand.
AGTACACCGCAACGCAATACAGGTATATGGTCTCCAAGGTGCTGGGAGTCTACCATTTGGGTCGCCTATATGCGGAGTCCTTCTCTTATGCTCAGTCCGGATTCGACCGGTGGATATCCGTGCCGAAGACCCGGATAAAGATAATGGATACCAGGATGCCGAGGGTAGCTCCAGATTTCTCGCCAAATCAGTGCCGCCGGGAAATCAGTAAGGTCCTCTATCAATACGGGCGGCTCTATAGACAGGCCAAGCTTAGGAATAAAGAGACATTTGATGCTCGAGGAATACTATCCATCCTGGTAGTTCTTCGCTTAGACATGGCATACCACCTAGACCTCCAACCGGGAGAATGGCTTAAAACAACCACGCTGGCATATATGTTACAGGCTCAGTTCTACTTAGAGAAAGACGTTGTCACGGAAACCCAGGTATCAGCGAGACCGTCTAGCTTTGTCCACCAATATGCCTGTACTACTCAACAAGCAACCTGGGAGTGGTTTACTGCAGCATTCGAGGCTTTTAAAACTTTCGTGGACAAGTGGTGTATGACAACTAATAAGGGAGAACCACGCCGCCCAGCTCAGCTTATGCAGGGCAAGGGAGATCTCAGGAAGTGGATAGATTGTCACAACCTGCAGAGACATGTAGAAGCAGTGCTGAGAATAGGAGTGGTAGACCTCTTAGATGTGAAAGCGAATATTCAGGATTGGGACGATTGTGTGACGTCCAGGTCAGCAGACGAGGATGAAGAGATCCGGACGGAGGTTATCATACAAGACTGGAATGACAGACGGCAAGCGTATCGAGCATCTGAAAGGCGCAAAGCGGAACGCCGGAAATTGCAAAAAGAACAGCATCAAGGGGAGTCCGCCGATAAGAAGAAGAAAGCGGCGGAGGCTTCGGAGATCAACCCAGCCAGGACACAACGGCAAGATCAATCTCCACTACAAGGACCGAGCACCCGTAGCCACACCCGGCTAACGCCAGAACACAACGGGAGTGGAAGGTCCAGCAGCAGCCCAGGGCCACAGCAAGGCAAGCAGTTGACCATCAAGATGGAACGTCCATCTAAACGGCCTAGGGTCGAAAGGATACCAGAGGAGGCGGATATAACCAACTCTTCAGCATCAGAGACAGTATCAGCGGCCCATCAAGATGCAACAGCCTATGAGAACCAGCCGTGGTCGGACCGGGTGATGAGAAGCATCTTGCGATCGGAGCTCGCTCCTGAGGACGAAGCACAACGGCAATTAAACGCACAGCAAGGGAACGCAATCACAGCACTCCTGGAGAGCACGTCGACCCGGGTGTGGAGTAGTAGGCACTCTGCATTGGGAAGGGTTTACATGCTTAACAGGGAGGTGGGGTGGTTGCTGTTCCCACAAAATTTTGTGCCAGGACGACTAAGGGGTGTGGGTGCGAGCAGCTCAGGATGGATATTTGCCCCCACTCAACCAGCAGTAACCGAATGGTGGCGGATATGCCGGACCTGTCGGGCTATCGGACATACGACCACAGAGTGCTTCGCAGCAAAAACACACCAAGTGATAGTGCCGCCGGAGGACATCGACTATAACCATCCATTCTTACGCTTACCGGGTGAGCAGGACATAATGTTCAGAGCAGATGTGTTATGCTCAGCCATGCATCTTGTCAACATTCGCGCTTATGAGCTCAAGCGACCAGAGGAGGATAGGAGGGCAGCACAGACCACCTTGAAGGGTTTGATGCAGGATCTGGCTAGGAAAAGTGTATACGAGGTCTTGGAACTAGTAAAGAGAATCCTAGAGGCTGAGGAGTGGCAGACACCTAATCCACAGCCACCATCGACATATGATACTGCATTGGATCGCCAATTACAAGGGATGCAGGCACGAGCTCTTTACTTGGTCCAGACAATAACTGACATGAGAGTGCATAATCGACCACCGGGGACCCAAACAGAAGACCGGGTCATCCCAGCGGATATGATCCCAGCCCGTTGGAGGGCGCAGCAGCAGCGTCAGAGACAGACAGATCAGACGGCAGTGACCCGAGCTATGACCGAATGGGATCCGGATGCAGCGTTGCAGAGGGTTCTGGACAGGTCTCATCTCCGTCGGACCTCCTTGGAATTCGGATCACTACAGGGACTTTCGGCATCACTCAGCACTCCCAGCCCAGGTAGACATGGAACTATGGCAACCGCAAATCTTTCTCGGCGAAGGATAGATACATCGGCTCTGACACCCCGAAATGGATCGGAACGGAGAAGACTGGAAGCAGAACAACATCAAGATAATAGCAGTGATGCAGAGATTCTGATAGAAGATGAAGACCTTCTCGATTGAAGCGATTTAGTGTATGAAGAGGCATGAGATCGAATTACTATTACAATATGTACATTTTATTTATTTTTATACCTATTTTAATCTTTTTATATGTTTTAAAGATCATGGATGGCATACCGACCTCAAGAGGGGTCGGGGTAGTGGATACAATGTAAATTTTTTATATATCAAGACGTATATTATGTGTGATATTAATAACCAGGTGTGCTGGTACTTAATCTTGAACGTAAGTGTATAATATAGTGTTGTTGTTATTGATGCATACATATATTTAGTTTAATATATTTTTATTATGAACATGACTACTTTATAATGTTAATTACTGTTACAAGGGTAGCCTAACTAGGGTCAGTATACATGCTTCGGCATAAGGATCGAGATTCGACCGCACGGATAGTTAGCATATCGGGGCTCGCGAGTCTTTTGGATCTCGAGGTAAAGAGGTCTACGGGTATAGGAAGGGGGATCCCCCGATCAGATCGAGTTTCTAAGATTGCCAGGTCTACTGATCTACAGCAAAGGAAAGGTCCTCAGGGTTAGTGCTCCACATACCTAGTTTTCTTAGCGAGGTCGTAGGAGAGAGAAAACGGCAAGATCTTTCAGCTAAGAGTCGTTCCCGTTTCCAGTCACTAGGCTCTTCACTTATTCTCGGCGATGCTCAGGCGGTAGAGAACCTTCTACGATGTTTCAGGCGCCTGGCAGAGTTGAGAATAGTGGGGGGGACAGTGGGAGAGAGAAATCGGCTCCAGCAACAAGGGGCATAGGCGACATCTAGGTCAGGATAGGGAAGTAGGTGTAGGTAGTGGTGGTAGCAGTAGTCAGGCCATCACGTGGAGACTGGATGGAGAGGGCATGGTCCGGTAGTGGTAGTAATAGTAGTAAGCTATCACGTGGGGACCGAGCGAGCAGTGTATGATCTAGAATGATCCAGGTCGTGGTACAGTGTACACGAGCGAACGACATGATGACGATCTGGATACGGTAGCAGTGGTAGGGCTGTGTAGTAGCTGATGGGGGACTGACCATGACCATTCAGGAAGACGAGGATGGGGGAGCATGAAGGTAGGCTCATAGAGATGCGATAGCCAATCAGCGGCAGAAGGTAGGTTCGTACGTGATTGACAGCCAATCACCGGTCAGGTTAGGAATATCCGTAAGTGGGGTATTTTGGGTCGGTCTTCAGGTTGAGGGCTCACGAGAAGATGAGCAGAAGGATCGATCCTCATTCCTTTGCAACCCTCTACAAGAGAAGTAAGTCGGTGGAAGTACGGCTTGTTTGTGAAGTAGTAGTAAAACCCCCAGAGATAGAGTTTAAGTTAGACGTGTAACAATTACGGTAGAAGTATGGCGGAGTGAAGCCATAACTGGAATTAAGTGTGTTATAGTTAATTGTGAATAAGAGTGTTAATAGCTAGTATTTGTTATTAATTTGTACCGGGTAAACCGGATATTGTGAGTGTAATTTTCCCGACATAAATTGACATTATTGTGGGTCGGAAGACCGAGGAAAGACGAATAAAACGGTGTAAATTGTGTGTGATTCCCCCGGACATTTCCTGTGTGTGCGTTCTAACTCTCTGGCCTATGGCCGACAGCATATAGGGGGCTGTGTAAGACATTGGTTATTAGTGTGTGTTCATTCGGGTCCAAATTGCCCCGGTCAGGTAGAACTATATAAGACATCATTGTGCATCGACTAGGCCGGTCTGACAGACCAGTCTCATATTGCCCATAGGCGCATCATCTACCGAAGGACCGCGAGAGCTCGACATTTTGGAGTGGGGGTGCTGAGGGCGAGGTACCAGCACTTGCATACGAGTGAGGCATACTGCATCTCCTGACCACACGAAGGAGCTTAGCTCAGACCGAGGGCTCCCCAGCTTAACAAAGGGAGAGCCCCAGAGACCAGACCTGAGGACCTGGACCCGCGCTCACCTAGAGTTCGTACCTGACTGTAGAGCAGCAGGTCGGTAGGTCCAGGGTCCAGGAGGTGAGGACGTGGCGAAGACGGTCGGTCACGAGGACCATAGACCTGGTGAGCAGACCTTGCTTGGTGGATCGGGACGTGGAGCTCAGCTCAGCCGAGCAGACAGCGTGCAGGAGCAGGGGGTCCCGAGGACCGGACCAGCAGAGCTGCCGTGCAGTAGGACGTCTACACCTGGTGGAAGAGTGGTCCAGGTGATAGGGAGCTACGGAAGTGTGGGTTTAAGGTGTTTTAGGAGATTCCCCTATTATAATTGTGAACAGCAAGGCTGTTGGCTTGATGTCGACGTTTGCCTGGATTTGGATGGGATATTTCATGTTTAATCGTCAGTAAATATTACAGTGGAAAATAAATAAGCCGAGGCTCGAGTCAGTGAGTTAGTCTTTTGATTTTGATGGTTTGACAAAAGCTAAAAAGCTAAAGGAAACCCGAAAAGCCGAAAAAAAATATGGTAGACTCACATTCAGCCTTTAGTCTAAGAACATTACTGTATGAAGAGAGTTGTAAAATTTATTGTTATTGTGACAAGGCAAGGTTTGTATAAATATTTTTCTATCTGCATTTCCAAATAGGAAAATGGGAATGGGAAACCGCATTGGAAGGCATATAGGTAGAGGCTTGGCCTCATCTTAGAGAAATGAATTTACTTGAGTACCTTATACCTATATTATGCTCATGTGTGGGATATACACTATGTATTTTCGAAAGGATTTCACTACTCAAAAGCGTCTTTCTATTTCTTCATAAAAAATGCAAATGAGTACAAAGCAGAAGAAGAAGAAGAAATTCAAAGAAGAAAGCACGGAGTAAATAACTGTGTACAGACTTCAGACTATAGTCGAACACAAATTACCGATGTATACTCTATAACAGTTAGAGTCCCTATGCCTATGTGCCTGCGTGCATAGCAGAACTACCAACTACATTATATTACAATAATACTTGGGGTGGTAAACAACATTTTTTCTACTATTTGACTTATGACAAAATGACAAGAATACTTAATACGATCGTAGAACTTACAATTGTTTTTTTAGATTCCACCATTCAATAACACTAAAAAAAATGGAAAAAACCAGAATCCAAATAGAAGGAACCATAGGCATCATAGGCTAGACTAACAGTAAAACAGTGCATATTAAGGTACCTATGTTACGTTCTCGAATTTTAACAGTGAAATAAATTGATAGCGGAACTAACTTTTCGAGGACAAATCCAATAAAAATTTCCACACAATTTGCTTGCTTAGAGTTTTCTGGAGTGAATAATATTAATATCCCTCTATTTATGTATACTGTGTAGTGTTTATATGCGCGTGCAAAGTAGGAGTGTGCATTAGCATTAGCATTGTATTGTAGGTACCTAGTTTGTATTTTTGTATGTGAATATTTCATTTTCATTGGGGGTAAAATCGTACACGTATAGGGAAGGGTATAGTATATAGGGTGTTATAATATAAAATGGTTTTGATTCTGATTTGACTGTAAGAGTGGAAACTGGAGCCACACATATTATGTAGTGGAAATGGAGGACGAGTGCTTTCACAAAATATGTTTTATGCTCTGAACAAAGCCCTTCAGATCCTTCTGATCGTAAAATAATTCAGCTGACTCCCGCGTGAAAAAGCAAAAAGCAGAAACCGTGCAAAATTACGAAATAATTGTCTACTATATTATCTCTCGAGATAAAATAGTGCTTATTTTACTCTTTCAGTGCTTTATAATGAACACAGGGCTGGCAGGGCTCAATAAATATATTTGTACCGCTTTATTTCCAGTTCCAGTCCTTCCAGTCTTTTCACATTACCTAAATTATGTTCTCAATATATCCGAGTAATGAACAGAAGCACACACTTCCGAAAACACCAAATTAATGTCCACTTTCTACCACACCATACGCTTTCGTAAATCTTGCAACTCACTAATGGTCATAGTTTTTTTATTAGTGGAACTATAATTATGTGGATGCCGAACAAAGTAATAGTAGTATGGGTTTAAATACAAAGATTGTGACGATATTTTACATATCGTCATAATGCTATATGTAAAGTTCTATGATAATAGTTGGTCGTAAGCTCTAATGTACGTATGTATATGCATGCATAGTAAATACAGGTAAATTACATGATCTTTGCCTTATTGTCACACTCGTATACGAAGAGCGGAGACTGAGGTTAGATACTGTATGTATAGCGTACTATCTAGACTACTTATATAGTATATGCGCCTTGAAATATTATAGCGAATTACAATGTTATAGGTATTTTAGTGTTACATGTTATGGCATGCTTTGACTAATAAATGTAATTCGTACCAACTTTACATTAATGTCACAGTCGTAAATGAAGAGCGAGGAGTGAGGTTAGATATAGTATAGGTAGCCCAGTATGTAAGCTTCCTATATGTACAAAATAACGGGTGGTGAGTAAGGTTGCATGTATTTTGTATCTTCCTCGAGATGAAGGTGACTGGAAGTCTGGAGAGAGACTGTGCTTCGTCTCTCTCTGATGAGTAAGTGCGGTCCACACTTGCGATGAAGCTACAGCGGATGCTGACTTCTAGGATGCCAATCGCTTATGGCAGGAAGGGATCCGAGATAAAGCTCGGGTATGTCGGATGCTTTACAGTAAGCAGAGCTTGACTGTATTGAATCAATGAGAGAGTCGTGAGACTACTGTCAGTTTGAAAGTTGATAATAAACTGATTTTATTCGGGTTCAGATTACGTCTTAAATACTAAACTTCAAAGCATATGATTATACGGAGTACATATAATGAGGATAAAGCGACATTAATTAATAAATTTTTACATGTCTTAAAAGTGAGTGACAGGAAGTTTTAGGTTTATGATTGTGAGAAATCAAATTGAGAATAATAATTATTTGGAATTGTTATTTTGATTTTATAATCAAAAGGATGTAGAATATTAATGAGGGCGACTGGCCCATGTCTTATACATGGGCCGTCGTAAACTTGTGGTTTTTACACCAACGTGTGATAAAACAAAAACATGTCACATTAGTGAGATGTTGTGCATGAACCTCAATGTGAGCATTGAAATTCTTAGAAGTGTCGTGGTTTTCTATTATCGTGCTTTCCTGTTTGTCTGCTTGTGCTGGGGTGAGAACGCGATGACGCGAGCTCGTCCATCGTATAGGATCATAATACGTGACTACTATGTACTCACTACGATGCATGGTATGCATAGTACTGTATATGCATGTATCTCAAATGATGCATGTATATACGTATGTATACTCACACTGAGCCATGTCTCATGTGATTCCTTGAATTAAATGTATAATTCAAAACACTCCCCCCCGTTGATCTGACAGGATCAAGAAAAGATTAGCCATGGCTTGTGAGGGAGTATATGATTTCGATTAAGTACTAATCATGGATGTCTATCTGTAATAGACCCAATGAATATTCGACAAAAACGAAGAAAAGAAAAAAAAAAAAATAATAAAAGGGGTGCCTAAGCCTGCAAAGGCTTATACGTATCTAAACTGAGTTGATCAACACTTAATCGACAAATTTGAAGAAGTGAAGAAACAAGTAAGAGAAGGGTGCAGCTTAAGAAGGTTGAACTGAGGTGATGCTGAGATTTCTAAGGTTGCAACGGAAATTTCTAACAAAGTACATGTTAAAATATTGAACCTATTATGTTTATACAATCTTACGCAATATTAACTTTAAACTCCCGATAAGGGTTATCAGGAATCACAAGAAATAGAACGATGGCGATAATGCCTCGTGTAAACCATGAAAATATCCCAAACCCGGTAATGGAGAATAAATGAAAACCTCCGTCATGATCAGGTGGCGTATATGAAACTGCAACATGTTCATCCTGGACGTTAATGTTTGCTAGATAATGTAGTTGTCCCTTAATTTGAATAGGAACTTGATTCTTGGCGCATTTAAGGTGGCAGGAGAAATCGACCTCTGGCGTGTCGATTTTGATTGTGAGTTGGTAGGTGACGAAAGTCTCCGTTAACGAGATAGGTATGAAGAATCCTTGGTTGGGGCATTCAAGAATGGCAACGCTGTTGCCCTTGTCGACCTTGGCTTGTAAGAAAAGGGTACTTCCAGAAATGCAATTGTAGCAACCCACGATTTTGATGAATTCTGCTTCGCAGGATGAGTCCTGAATTTGCTTAACAAGTTGAAGGTTCTCTGTAGACAGTTGTATCTCCAGTAACGTGTTGCTAGATGATTCAAAGACGATAGAGTCTCCACGTGGAACCAGAATTCCAGATTCTAGGTGCAGAGGTAAGGGATTGACTTTCATCAGTAGGTTGGGATCGATAAGGGATGAGATGCATTTGACCCCACTGTTGTCTGCTATAAGTGGAATTAAGTTATTGCTGGCAATACAGTTTGGGGTGATTGATTTGGCATCTTCTTCAGTATCGCAAGCGATCTCACCTAGTCGTTGTAAAGTGGATTCACCTCGTTTATTGCATGGAATCATTGCGGAAGCGCTTCCCTTTGATATGATACATTCAGATAGTAGTGGTATAGGTGGCGTTGATACGGCTATCAAGTTAAACTCAATACCACTTAGCGTTGTGGGGACACCTGTTACTAATCGAGTTGTATCAGTGTTGGTAGAATTTCCGAGATTAGATATAACCTTGATTTCGGTAGAGAATTTCCATTCTGGACAGTCATAGACAGGAAAGACCTCATTTGTCGGATTATCCAACCAGAGGCGTATAAACTGACAGTCTTCTGTAAAGATCCAGGGACAAGTAGAGATGCGTAAGTTTCGGCAACTAGACCAACCTTTATGGTGGGTCGAGTCCATGAAATCCTTAATGGTGTCGTTAATTCCGAATTTGTCACATTTGTCTCCATGACAATTGGCATCAGAATATAGGTTATAACATTTTATGGAACTTTGACATTTTGCAACTGCCCTTGGGGCATAGTAAAGAAGTTCCTTTTCACATTGTAGTGCTACGGATTTTGTTTCGATGGTAACGGTTCCAAGAAGTTCGTTATGTGAATCATCAATCCGAAAACATGAGCTTTGGCCTATAGGTCCAAGAGCGAGCCTAGTATTGACTCTTACTACACAAGTGGTATGATCTCCAGTGGTATGACATTCATTGGTGGCGGCAGCCATTGAAGCGCTGTTTGAGCATCCTAGAACGAGAGGTAAACAACATATCATCAAGATGACTGACAGTTGTGGAACAGGTAGATATAGTGCTCGTCTTGGTTTGGATGCCCGTCTTCCAAATGGAGTTGTGGTAGATTGGTATGGTTGAGGAGAATGGTCAATCATGGGAAGTCCAATTTCTTCATCTGATCCTTGTGTTAACACGAATTTGTTTCGCCGTCCTTGTTTGCGTGTAGCACATGCTTGCATGAGCTTACGTATAGGATAACATAGCCACCAAGATATCCACATGAATACTCGAGTTACATAGAAGATAAAGACGATTATGGTTGATATAATTAGCCCCAGTATAGACAATATTATGTACTGGTAGTAGTCATAGCAACTGACGTTACCCCAACGTTCTAAGCACAGGTGACATTTTATTAATGTACATATGGGTATGCGAGGGCAGGTCATAGTCTTGACAATTGGTATGTCTACATCTGGCATCCATATTTCAATGGTGGAATTTCCGGTATTCGCTAACATATGGTTTGTTAGATGGACTTCTGTTTTAGATGAAGTTGGAATCACAGATATATAACTTGGATTCTTCTGAACTCGAATGTAACGAGCTGTAATCCCAGGTGTTGTGACATAAATTCCATAAGGCTTGCAAGTTAGTTCACAATCTTCACATTCCTGCGGGGTTTGTGGACGACTGAAATCCTGTTTCTTTGTCATGACATACATGTGTCCCCAACAATCCGGGTAGTAAGGTTCATCTAGGGTCTGTATTTTGTGCATTACTGTTTCCTTGTTATAAGTACAGTTACACGATGGACCCTTGAAGTCTGGGTTGCATCCTATATGTTCACAAAATTGATCATCACCGTTGCATTGTCCTTGCTTGCAAAGATCTTGAGGACAATGTCCTATGCATGTGTACGAGCTAAATTTCCGTAATTGGGCGTCCTGTCGTATGTGAATAGATGACATTGGAATTGCAGTATTTCCTGTAATTATTACTGGGATGAAATCGAGTTTCTCAATAAAATGTCTGCATTCCTTTAATTTATATCCATCCACTGCACACAGAGATGACTTGATTCCTTCATGTTGAAGTTTAGACATATCCATTACGGAGTCGACTGTCTGGCATTTCAGATGGTCAAGAGTCAATGGTGTATAACTTTGACATCTGTCATCAGGTGGTAGACAAGACTGGCCGTCTGAGGAAACCATAGGCTTCGGGCGCATGCATGTTTTCGTTCGAGAACAGACCGTTCCATTGTTCTGGATGTGCAGCCAAGTAGTTACATTATGGCAGATAGGAATTTCTTGATATGTATCCCATCTTGTTTTGCATGGTTGATACTTAGCCGCCAGATCTGGGTGACGTTCAAAGCTTGCTCCAACAGGTCCAAGGATGATAAGCACCAAGGTAGCTACAGTCATTAACGCAGTGGTGAGGCCAGTGCTTCTTTCAGCTATGTCCTGCGTCCTTTGGGCCTTTGATGATCTGCGGTATAGATTGATGAATGCTCGACGGTACTTACGATTACTGGCCGCGTATATTAGAAGATTCATCAAGGGTGAAATCCAGACTAGTACTAATGCCATACCATGTACATACTGCGGTAGTGTTTCTGCAGGGTCAGTTATTTTTAATATCATTATTGGTAAGAAGCAGATATTATAACTTAACACGATTCTGCTAATGATTTCCGTTAAGTCTCCATGACCTCGTGTTTGGCTTGATGATCGAATTCTTCTTATAGATAATTGTACATGTATGAAGATCCGTGTATAACAGTAGTACATTGTTATCATTGGTAGAATGACTATAATGAAGAGTAGGATATTCTTTGGATTGTGACCGTGTTCGTCTGTAATGATGGTGCAGGTTATTGAACTGTCGGTACGACGTCCCAGCGTTCCCCAAATGCTGAATAGAGGAAGTGACATGAGGAAATAACCCGTGGTCCAAGCACTGATAATCATGATTAATATACTTTGTCGGGTAAATATGTAATCGTACATTGTGTTATGGACGACTCGTACATATCGGTTAATTGTAATTAGCGTAATCATGAATAACGTGATGGATGTGTTGGAGTAATGCAGTACTGGATATATTTGACATAGGGTTGGTCCGTGTAGAAAGGTTGGCTTCAGATATTTTACTGCATGGACAGGTATGTAGAACATGCATGTGATCAAATCAGACAAATGAAGACTCATGATGAATTGGGTGGTTGCGATTGTCCGTAATCCGGGGTCCAGTGTAAGAGCAAGAAATGACATTATGTTTCCAATTGCTCCTAAGACTGCACATAGAATGGCTATGACCCCAAATAGTATATCCGGTTGTGGTTCAAGGATCGTAGGAGCGGTTAAGTCGATTGTACTAGTATTCCAATGGATGGAAGAGTAATCAGATAGATTCCATTCCTGACCTTGAACCTTGTTGACGGATCCTAGAATAGACAACGTGACCAATAGCCAATTCCATGGTGAGATTGATTTATGGGTCCTTTGAACAGTGTTGACACTTTTCATATTATCTGGCGTGATGCTTATCGGATCCATGATATCTTGATCGATCTCATCTGATATTGGTAGTTTTGCCACCTTAGTAATAGGACGTATAAACTCCTTTACAATACGTTTTCTTACTCCTTTACTGTCTTTATAGTGACCTTCTGTCTCCATGGTTATAGCTCGTACTAGACCATCCTTTCCGGTTTGGGTTGTCTTGATTCTTCCGAGTCGCCATTTCAGTGGAGATGTGGACTCTTCCATGATTACCACCATGTCGCCTTTCTTCAGGTTGTTGTGGGTCGTATTCCACTTGTTTCGTTTCTGAAGGGACGTAATGTATTCCTCTTGCCATCTTTTCCAGAGATCCTGCGTCCTTCTTTGGATGAGATTATATTGCTTTAATCGATCTATCCGAAGGTGGCCAAGGTCTGGTTCTGGTATCGTGGTTAATGATGTTCCAATCAAGAAGTGGCCAGGAGTGAGTGCCACAAGGTCCTCTGGGTCGTTGGACATCGGAGTCAATGGTCTTGAATTGACCATGGCTTCAATGTATACCAGTATGGTTTCAAATTCTTCAAATGTGTAAGCATCGTGTGTAAGTATCTTGTTAAGATATTGTTTTACTAATTTGACGCATATTTCCCATACTCCTCCCATATGAGGGGCTGAGGGTGGATTGAAGTGCCATGTTATGCTGTCCAGGCTTAGATCCGGTAGTATTTTCTCGGAGAATTCCTGTAGTTGACGTATTTGGTCCGCGTTCGATGTCAGTATGTTGTCTGCGCCCTGGAAGTTGGTTCCGTTATCAGAGTACATGTCTGATGGGCGACCTCTACGAGAGATGCAACGTCTGAGTCCCAGAAGGAATTTCTCACTGGACAATTCAGATACTAGCTCCAGATGTATTGCTCGAGTAGTCATGCAGGTGAATAGACAAATCCAAGTCTTGAATTTGGCAAGTCCTCTACCTGAGAAGTTTCTGATGAGGTAGGGTCCTGCAAAGTCTACTCCTGTATGAAGGAATGGTCTGGAGGCCAGTACTCTTGATGGAGGTAGTTGAGCCATTAATTGTTGATTGGGACGAGCTCGGAATCGGAAGCATATTAAGCATTTGTCAATCACAGATTTGATGTACTTGTTACCGTTAGATATCCAGTATTTGTTACGAATGTGATTGTGCACTGTCTGCTTGCCTGCATGAATGAGACGATAATGGCAGTCCAAAATCATTGCTTTGATCAATGGGTGGTCTCCAGGAATGACTATGGGATGTTTGGTATTATAATCCATGTCGGCATTTGCTAATCTTCCTCCAACCCTTAAAAGTTGATCTCCATCAATGAATAGACATAAAGATTTAAAATGACGACTGGTTATAGTCTTGTTCTGGGTCAACTCTGCAATTTCGGATGTATATGTCTCCTGTTGAATCCAATAAATGATGTGGGATTCAGCAGCATTCAGTTCTGATACTGAGAATGGGTGGACTGTTTTCAATCGTAATGTTTTAGCCGACCCAATTCGAAGCAGAAGTGCTACAACTTTGATTGCTTTTTTCCATGATGAGATTTTGGAAATCTGCTGTAGTACATAATTAGATTGCTTCCGTGTTGTAGATAATGTGACCATTGGTTTCTTGGCTTCGTCAGAGTTATTCTGGCTCGGATTAAAGATAGGTGCATCATATGTTAAATCTGAGAGCCAGGTTGGTCCACACCACCATAGAGGGTGAGACACAAGTTCAGCAGGATCGATGCCTCGACTGGCACAATCGGCGGGATTGTGTTCGGATTGGACATGTCGCCACATGTCTGATGTAGAATGCTCATGGATTTGAGTGATTCTGTTGGCCACGAAAGTTTTCCATCGAGTTGGAGAACTGTAGATCCAGTTGAGGCACACGGTGGAGTCTGTCCAGAAGAATGTTTTCAGGTTTGGTAGAGCCCAACAAGTCTTCAAATTTTGAGCTAACTGAGTGAGTAGCACAGCGCCCAAGAGTTCTAACCGGGGAATGGTCACCTTTTTTAAGGGGGCCACCCTAGTTTTTGATACAATGAGTCTGCAGACGGCAGATTCTCCTTGGACCCCACGAAGGTATAGGCAGGCAGCGTACGCCTTTTCACATGCATCCGAGAATCCATGAAGTTCCCACGTACCAGTCTTGGTAAACTGTAGGGATCTTGGAATTACGACCTTTTCCAGCTGGTGCAATGTAGAAGCGTATGACATCCAAATTGCTTGGATGTGGTTAGGGAGGAGATCATCCCAACCTAGTTCTTCGGTCCAGATCTCTTGCATTAAAATCTTGGCCTTCAATATCACAGGTGAAACTAATCCAAGGGGGTCAAAAATCTTGGATATGTCTGATAGAATGGTTCGTTTTGTGTGTTTCTTTTCAAGAATTAAATGAACCTTGAATGTGAAAGTATCTGTGGAAGGGCACCAAATTAATCCAAGAGTTTTGACGGTATCGGTGTCGTCAAAACTTAGGGGAACTTGAGTTTCCCTATAGTCTGCAGGGATGGACGTAAGTAATTCTTCAGAGTTGGATGACCATTTCTTGAGGTCGAAATGAGCACCCTTTAGCATTGTGATGAGTTGATGTTGGACTTCCTTGGCAGTCTCAACGTCATCATGGCTGGCCATGTAGTCATCGACGTAAAAGTCCTTGCGGAGAGCTTCAGCACCGAGTGGGTAATTTTTCTCTTCGTCATCAGCCACTTGATGTAGAATGCGGCACGCAAGGTATGGACTACTGCTACATCCGAATGGAATTGTTTTTAAGATACAAAACAGGAGAGGACCTGACGGAGTCCGACGCCAGACGATTCGAAAGTATGTCCATTGAGATGGATGTACCAATATTTGGCGATACATCTTAGCGATGTCAGCTACGATGGCTATCATGCGTAATCGAAACTTCAAGAGTTGCTCGAACAGTAGGGGTTGAATAGTCGGTCCGGGTATCAAGATGTTGTTCAATGAAATGCGGTTAGAAGTTTTTGCAGAAGCATCAAAAACGATACGTACCTTTGTAGAAGTACTGGATTCCTTGGTCGTGTGATGATGAGGTATCATGTAAAATGGTTGTTTGTCTTGAATCGGACCTTCCCATTCTTCAGATAATATCATCTGATCCAAGGTGAGATATTCTTCTAATTGATCGATGTATGTTTTATGAAGTTTAGGATCCTTGAGTAACC
Source organism: Dicyrtomina minuta (assembly GCA_949802685.1). NCBI lineage: Eukaryota > Metazoa > Arthropoda > Collembola > Symphypleona > Dicyrtomidae > Dicyrtomina > Dicyrtomina minuta. The sequence continues at coordinate 52,789,810 of OX461810.1, forward strand.
TCTGTTCAGTGCTGTACCAGCGCTTGATAGCAAGATCCATGGAATTTCCAAGGGTCGGATGATTCTCACGGAATGGCCACTTGACTTCATATTGGCCGTTGGGTAATCGTCGCACATTCTTTTTGAAATGTTCTTCGCAAAAGGCTTCATCTGGAGTGAACAATTTCTTGTAGGGTAGCTCTTCAATGGTCCAGAATCTCTCCATGTCGAAATCTGCACGTTGAGCAGTGTTAAGATGTCGTCTGAGATTAGAAGGAGCTTGGGATTTTCCCATCACTATGAATCCTAAGGATGTTTCATATAGACTGGGCTGTCCCTTATAACCTTGTATTTTCACAGCCCCGGATTCCCAGATTTGCTCGACCACCGCGGATCCAAGCAATATATCGATGGGTTTTGGTTTTGAGAACTGGGTGTCAGCCAATGGAACAGTATTGATATGAACCCATGATTTTGTATTGATCGAGTGGCATGGAAGATCGCTGGTAATTTCCGGCAGTACAAATGCCTCTACGTGTAGCCTTTGTTTTCCTGGAAATTTCGATTTTATGGTAATTTGGGTTTTACCTGACGATTTCAGCGTTCGACCTCCTGCTACTGAGAATTCTTCATCAGTTTCCTGGAGAGTTAACTTTAATTCGGTAGACAGTTTTTCAGTGATGAAAGAACTATTAGATCCTGTATCTAGTAATGCTCGGGCTCTAGTTCGCAGGCCATCGTGCAGGACGTCGACCTCTGCTGTTGGCAGGAGACCGACATCTAAGTATTCACTGGCTTCAGATGTGGTGGAATGTAAGGTTGGCCTGCACAGGTTGACCACGGTATTTGGGGAGTGAAGAATTGAGTGGTGTTTTTTCTTACATTCTCGACATCGGAAGTTGGAAGTACATTCCCTCACGTTGTGGTTTCCAAGACAGTTGAAACACTTTTTGTTCGATAGAACCCAATCTCGGCGGTGCTGATTGGATGATGTAGTGAATTTTGAGCAGTTTAGAAGCCGGTGTCCCAGAGCTGAACAATATTCACATTTTGATGCGGCTTCACTCTTGTGTGTTGAAGTACCTGGATGAGGGGATTTCTCTCTTGAGGGGGATCGCCATGTCCCAGTGGTTTTAGATGATGAGCTTCGCTTTTTCCTAGTGGTACTAACTGATTTTTTCTTTACTGTCAATACTGGTCTACGCTTTGTCTTGCGTGAGCGTCTAGATGCTGCTGAGTCGCAGGAAGTCCGGCTAGTAGTGGATGCCCCTGATGTGTATCCATCACTATCTGTAGTAGTATGAAACAACACTCGTTTTTCTCCTGTAGAGGGTGTACGGTGGGGCCGTCCTTTAGGAGTCGTTGGCGAGCTATTCACTTTAATACCTTGAGTGGCTGCTACATTCTTTGCTTGCTTTTCCAAAAATTTAATGCAGGTATCCAAGGTAGGAATGCTAGAATCTGGGAGCGATTGATTAAATTCAGAAATAGTCTTACTGTCTAATCGGGCCATGATGAAATGGAGGTATAGTACATCTGCTTCCGGAACACCTCCCAATTGTATACCAGCAAGTTGAGCTCTTGTGGTCCGTATGGTGTTTACCAGATTGTGTAGTCCATTTGATGACTGGCTTGATAGAGGTTGGAATTGAAGGAGTGGACGGATCGCAGCGTGGGCTTGTTCACGTGGTGAATCGTATCGGTCTTCCATTCGTTTCCATGCTATTGGCCAATTGTCATCTGTAATCTCTAGATCAGCAATGCTGGCGTTGGCAGGGCTGTCACGGAGCGCATCGATGAGTAGCCGTAGCTTGTCAACTGCCGCATAGTTTGTTGAAGATGAAACTATGGCAGTAAACTGTGCTTTAAATGACTGCCAGTGGTTGTGCAGTCCGTTGAATCGAGGTAAACTGATTTTTGGAGTTTCGAGTTTACTTGTTGTCTTCGTACTCTGGTTCTTTTGAGCTATTTTGGTGAGCTCAGTCCGAGCGTAATGGAATATGTCATCTATCCTTTTATGCTTCACAAGAGCGGCTTCTCTATGCTTAATCCCTTGTGCTGCTGGGTCATCTTCGTAATGCTTAAAGCAGTTGATATATTGTGCAGATATATCCGGTCGCATGTCCAGTAGATCCTGTAGGAATATCTCTACTTCTACTGGATTAAGGATAGCTGTGCTAGCTAAGTGGGCGTCTACCCTGGTTTTGTATAGAGTTACAGATTTCAGGATAGCGGCATGACAAATGTCATGATTCTTCTGTTCGTCTGTAGTCATGATGACTGGAATATCAGTATCCTCTGCTGAAGGAGATGGGGAACGTGAGGGTCGCTTTTTATCGTCCTTCTCGTCTTCTTCGTCGTTGTCTCCTTGGTCGTCTTCTCCCTTGGGTTCTTCGTCCTCTTCTTCGTCGTCTTCACCAGAAGTTGACGAGTTTCCGCTGGAATCACCGGGGTCGCCTCCTCCACCTGTGGTATTTCCTGTGGTATTGGCTTGAGTCTGATTGGGTTTGGAGCCTTGAGATTGGGCGCCGTCTGAGTTATCGATTGGTCGAATAGTCTCTTCAAGATCTGATCCTTCCAATGTGTCTTCGTCACCAAGGTCGGTTTCTGATTCACTTGTATTGAATTCTGGTATCTTTGACTCAGTAAGGTTTGACTGATATCCCGAGTCAGCTGGTGTATTAGATCGTCCACCTTGAAATGGTAACCAAGATTTGACGTATGCAAATGTGGATGTCTTAGGTTCTTGGCTTGAGGTACCTGGGGCAGAGGTTTGTGTGGATGGGCCAGGTGATGACTGGGGAGTAGCGATATGACTGAATTCAATAGATATTGAGTCTTCAAGATTGATTACTTCTTGTGGTTGATGTACACTTAAGTATTCTTCTCTGAAACTTAGGTATAATCGAGACCTTTCACTCTGTTCTTCCCAAGTAGGGTGTAATTCTTGAAGGGTCGTTAAGATTGTCCGTTCGGTTTCGTGTCCTTGGTACGGGGTGACCACAAAATCCTCTTGAGTTTGTTCTTGTGTGTCTCTGACAAGTTGATCAAATTTCACTCTATTTGAACCTTTCCTTGGTTCAGGGGCCTTTTTCTTGGATGACGATGATGAGGATTGGGTTTTCTTAGTACCTTCCTTTCGGCGTCTCGGTTTAGCTTCTACTGGGGCTGATAGGACCGCAGGGCTTCGTTCACTTTCTTTGGAATTATTGCTTCTCAAAGACCTCGGCTGAGGTTTGGCATCGTCCTTGGGCATGTCATGGTTCTGATGTGTACTGAGTTATACGTAAGTCCTCCCACCACAAAAAAAGATGAGGTATCACGAACCGATGATATGATTAGGCTCCAAGAAAGTCACGATTTTTTGAGTGAAAAATAAAACACACACCCAAAAAAAGGTGGTTTCCTAGGGGCCCCTTGCGGGGCGGGAAGGAATTAAGGAGAGGGTATGACACAGGATAAGGATTTACTAAGTCGAAATTATTCGAGGTAGATGTCCAGACAATTAGACCGGGTACGAGCGCAATGACACGGAATCCAAAATGTCCGATGAATGGGGCACACGAAGGCTAGTATCCTATTACGGGAGAGGATTTCTTGAATCTGGTGATTACTAGCAGCCAAAGCGCGTTCTCGTGCAAAGAATAATTGACCTAGGGTTGGTTCCGTTTGGGAGGAGACTGCAGCAAGCGGAGGAAGGTTGTCCGGCGTCTTGACACTAGGAGCTGAGTCCATAAACGGGGATCACCAGTAAGGAGAGCAGGAGCAGTTGGCCTTGAACGTTAAGTGTTGAGAGCACCAGGTGGCGACCACGCGATTGCGGGCAATGATGGCTTCACGGTAGCGTTCTACTTCGTTCACAGGCGGAGGTTGCCGTTGAGACAATAGGGCGCGCTTGAAGTATTGTTGCTGCTCGATGTGAGCGTGGAGAACACTGTGCTCGTATGCACGTTTGCGTAATTGAGAGAGAGGGAAGGTGTGTTGACAATCCTGAATGTGAGGGACAATGGCCTTAGGGTAGGTCCCGTAGTGTGTGGTAGTATGAACGTCGTCGTCCCAATCGTCTTCGTTGTCCCAATGGAATGAACAGTGACAATCTTCTTGAAGAGGAAGTAAGATGACTACAGGTGGGGTGGATTTAGACGATGCGGGGCTATCTGACGCTTGTGACATCAAGTATGTAGGGCAGTCCTCAAGAATTGAAAACGGGTATTACTTACAATTTTTCAGAATAAAGACTTCATTGATGATGAAGGCCACGAAGAGGGTAATACCGACGCACGAGACAAGAATAGCCCACACAGGAATATCAGCAGAAGCGTTCCAGTTAATATTGTACCAAGGCATGGAAGGCAGCTATTCTTCACTGAAGGGGATGTCGTGGGGCCGGATGATGGTCTCGTCACTTTCCACAAAGTTCCCCTGTGACCAACGGGCGTAGCGAGATTCCAGGTAGGAACGTCGTTTGTAGAATGCGTGGACGGTAGTATGCTGACAATCCCTAATATGACGAGCTTCCGTGTAGACAAGAAGGCCGTAGATGGTGCAGCAAACTCCAGGAATAGACGGGTGCCAAGTCCACTCACAGCAGACGCAGTCCACGTCGGGATGAGGTAGAAACGGTTGAGTATGGGCAAACCAGTTGTCACGATTGTCGGTGGTACTGTCAGGAACCAAGGATATTGGAAATACTGGCGGTGGGATTTCCCAGCGCATACGTTGGATGTTCTCAGGTGGAATCCCAGGAACGTAGATCGGACGAAATACACCTCCGTAGGAGTAGAAGTCGGCGTGATCTTCAGTTGTGTATTGCCGTACGGGACAATAATCTTCAGCAAGTTCGTCCTGGATTAATTCTTGGATGACCTCGTCCGGCGGCAGCGGCACGAATGGGGCTTCGTATACGAGTTCTTGCCCAGGAGGAACGGGTATCGGAAGGACGATGACTTCAACAGGATCAACCTCAATGTCCTCGGGAATGTCGCCTTCTGCGGCAGCGGCAGCCAATTCGTCGATACCAGGAGCGGCGTCACCGAGCGAAATAATGGAGTTACTTGATTCGGGCGAGCGAGGTGAACGTGTTGAGGATTGGTCCGAGGAGCCGGAATCAGAGCGGTCCCCGCGATAGCTGGCACAGGAACGTGAGGAACCAGTGGAATCACAATCCTCGTCACAGGAGTCTTCAAAAGAACCGGATGGGGACGATGGCACAGATAATTCGGAGTCCACGTCAATGGAGTCGTCAGAAAGCGTCACGACTGGAATAGCAGCAGGAGATATCTCTAATCCAAAGTCTTTAGCAGGTGGGCTGAACGGTGTCGGAGGTTGAGCAACGTCGGACACGGGTGACACGATGCAAACGGATGAATCACAGGAGTCGTCACTGGAAATGACGATCGTTGGTGTGGGAGATGGGGTCCGAGGAGACTTATTCCCTCTCGCACTTGACATAGGTCGGAATCGAGTGATGATAGACGTGTGGGTAACTCCACGGATAGAGAAACGTCCCGTCGGTTTCTTGAAAGCACCAAATCTTCCAGCGGCGTAAGCGATGTCTCAAATAGCCCTGGAGCTTGATTTTAGATTTCAAAAATGTATGTGAACAATCTCGAATGTGGCTTACCAAACGGCGAGGAAACCAACCGTAATGTGTGAGCACGAAATCGGATCCGTTGGCGTCCAGGTGAAATTCAAAGCACATACAATCGTCTTCAGGCAGCGGCGGCAGAATGTGAGCGGCTTGCAAAGGTCTGGCGTGAGCAGACTGAAAATAATTCATGAGCCCCGGCGGCTCGGATGAAAAATACAGGCAGCGGTTGAAGCGGTGTAAACGGCCTCGTGAATGGGCTGGACAAGCAACAGTGGAAATCTTGAGTTTCCGGCGAGTGCTGGAGGACTAGGAACGTCTCAGCAGGTGAAAATTTGAATTTTCGGAGTGAAAGAAATGACCGGGTGAGAGTCCTCAGGGAGCCATGTACAAAATAACGGGTGGTGAGTAAGGTTGCATGTATTTTGTATCTTCCTCGAGATGAAGGTGACTGGAAGTCTGGAGAGAGACTGTGCTTCGTCTCTCTCTGATGAGTAAGTGCGGTCCACACTTGCGATGAAGCTACAGCGGATGCTGACTTCTAGGATGCCAATCGCTTATGGCAGGAAGGGATCCGAGATAAAGCTCGGGTATGTCGGATGCTTTACAGTAAGCAGAGCTTGACTGTATTGAATCAATGAGAGAGTCGTGAGACTACTGTCAGTTTGAGAGTTGATAATAAACTGATTTTATTCGGGTTCAGATTACGTCTTAAATACTAAACTTCAAAGCATATGATTATACGGAGTACATATAATGAGGATAAAGCGACATTAATTAATAAATTTTTACATGTCTTAAAAGTGAGTGACAGGAAGTTTTAGGTTTATGATTGTGAGAAATCAAATTGAGAATAATAATTATTTGGAATTGTTATTTTGATTTTATAATCAAAAGGATGTAGAATATTAATGAGGGCGACTGGCCCATGTCTTATACATGGGCCGTCGTAAACTTGTGGTTTTTACACCAACGTGTGATAAAACAAAAACATGTCACATTAGTGAGATGTTGTGCATGAACCTCAATGTGAGCATTGAAATTCTTAGAAGTGTCGTGGTTTTCTATTATCGTGCTTTCCTGTTTGTCTGCTTGTGCTGGGGTGAGAACGCGATGACGCGAGCTCGTCCATCGTATAGGATCATAATACGTGACTACTATGTACTCACTACGATGCATGGTATGCATAGTACTGTATATGCATGTATCTCAAATGATGCATGTATATACGTATGTATACTCACACTGAGCCATTAATGTCTCATGTGATTCCTTGAATTAAATGTATAATTCAAAACACTATAGTTATAAGAGCGATGAAATATTACGGACGGTTATAAAGTTATAAGCATTTTACTGAACCATGATTTTGTGTCTTATACACGTGTATACGTACATATGTACGTTAGCTTCTAGTATTAAGTATTTTCCTATGCTAAATACTACGATTCATTTGTATGTTATTGTCGGTCGAACTTCATTCTTGCTTCTGCAAATATTATTGTTTATATATGATGCTTTGTCTACTGCATTAGAATAGTATCCTAATTCATTGCTTTACGTGGTTATTAATTGTGTATGTAAACTAATGTCAACTACATTGCTATGTTAATCCAATGCTTTGTTTCTAGCCCAAATCAATGCTACATTGGTTTGGGCTACCGCTCGCCACCGCTCACCTGTATTTTGTGTATAATTAATCCATAGCTTGTATTTTGTGATTGATATGTCCAGTACCAAACATAACTAAATTAATGCTAATTAATGTGTTTCTCTTATGGTCGCTCGTCAGTCCAAGGGGGTATATAAACCCAGACCTCCGCTAAGTAAATTGTGCTTTGTCTTGTATAATTTTGTGCTTTATCTTGTCTTGTATTTTGTCTTGTCTTGTCTTGCACCAATAATAAATATAACTATACTCAGGGATTTGAGTCTTTACTTTATTATATTTATTTGTAGTTGTATCCCTCGTGGTAAAGCGAGATGAATTACTTTCATATTTATATTTAATTGCGTATATTCATTTTATATTATATATTATCCAATTTAATAGTTACATTTAACTACGAACACAAGACCAACTGTGTTTATTTCTAGGCATAGCTTAGCTTGTTTAGAAATCCGTCACAAGATCGTCCATGAAGGAAACTGCAAAATTTGGCGTCTGAACCTTTTTCGAATTATGTAGTGTTCTATTCGAAAAATATATTAAGATCTGTCTTTCTAAAATAATGCAAATCGCTGAGACATGCGTGATATTTATATAAGAAATAGGTAACTACTTCAAAAATGGCAAAATAATTTTCCAAAATTTTAAAATATTTTTCACAAACAGAATGCTATACCTACGTTTTAAATCTTTCAAAAGAAAGCAATAAGAATTTTTGAAAGGAATGCAACTAGAACTTTTTGCCTTAATTCAGCAAAATGAAGGTAGTAGGTAGCATATTTTGAAACCGTTCTGACAGCTCGCACCCTAGCATAACTTAGTATCAAATGTGAAACTCTCCAGGGACGGAAGTGATTATCCAATCTAATTTCATTCTGTGTGCACCCATTGATTGTTATTGTGCGGCAGTGTGTGTGAGCGTCGTCGTGAGGATCAGCCTTCCATTTAAGTTATCCTAATATGTATTTTATGAAGCTCTTTAAACATATCTCATGATACTTTGTTATTAAATGATATGATACGATACCATACGATATGATCCTCTATGTTTTTTTCCACCCCTGTCGCTCCTTTTGGATTCCCTAATAAAAAATGTTCCGTTCATCTCCCTCTCTATTCTAGCCCGACCTCCCGCCTGCTGTCCGTCAACGTCACCACACCAACAGATGTAATTTCCATGGAAGCACCCACCACCGTGCTTTGAATTGGATCTTTAGCTCTCACCGCATCACATCATATCATATCAAACGTGATCATCTCAAAAAATCTCTCTCCATTTATTGCACATCAAATAACAGTTTATCGTCAATGTATGTATGTATAACACCAACGTCCGACTCCGACACGAAGGAGTGAATGAGTCTCCTGGCTATATGCTGAGTGAGGATGTGAGTTAACAACTAAACCAATTTTTTTTTATTTTCAGTGAGTTGTGTGTGTGTTGCTGCCGCTGCTATTGCGGATGTTTTATGAGGTGTTACGAAATTAACAGGATCTTTCAGTAAGCGGTGTTGACTACGCGATTCTCTTTTCGCCGTTCGGTTCATTCAATATCAATACATCACTGTATATTATTATTATTATTATTATTATTATTATTATTATGTGAAAAATACATTTAGTATCTTGTAGGATTTTTTTGAAGTTTTACTATAGCTTTATATTTTAGCTCCCTTATTTGGTCTATATGATATACAGGACCATAATTTAGGAGACAGGATTTTATTGCACTCATTGAACAAACCCAGACCGCCTCACCTAATTTTCCTACAAACACTCATCGTCATCAGCACACTTTTTACCTCATTGACTAAAACTATGTACTAACATGTTATGTACCTACATGTAATTATATTTTGAGGGCGACGATAGGTTTAGATTCGTGAAAGCTTTACACATTTTGTATCGACCTTGTATCAAAATCAATGGGTGTACATAATAATATGTACAATGAAAATTACTCTACTACGTGTGGACTTCTATTTGGTGGTGGTAGTGGTACTGCACCTCTTCGGTCCTCGCATTATTCCATTGGCGAAGGAAAAGGGCAGTCTTTCATTCGTTTTTTCGTTATTTATTTCCATTACAGAATTACGGACGACGGACGGCTTCCAAATTCCAAAAGACAACTCACGAAAATTCAAATGATGCTCCGCTATGGAGACATAGATGTAGGCAAAAACATTATATGATGGTCAATTTCAATTTAATTTCACGAGAATTTACGATTAATTGAATTCATGCGAAATGCCGCACATAATATTATATAGAACGTAGTGTAGAAAATATACAAGCTATAGTGCATAGTGTAACTACACTACAATAAAACCCATTTAACCGTTGGGTTGTTTCTAAGCAGAAAGACTCTTTGGCCAAAGTTTACTACGTCAGCAGCATATTTAACATTTCAAATTCAAGGGCCCAATATGGATAATGGATACTTGCTTTTGATTGTTGACAAAATGTTGATACGCCTGCCGTCCGATTGATTCGATGTTGATAAGCTCATTTACACGTAATTGAGATTGAATCGATATCAATATTTTATATTGCGGCTTTTCTCAATTTGATTTAGGTGGGCGCCGCTATTGAGGCGTACGTACAGAAGAGTATACAGTTTTGTATACATAATGTATGTAGTCTACCTGATACCAAGAAGTACATGCGGACACATGTAAGTAGGTTCATGAAAACATGAATACAATCCTATTAGTGATTGGAAAATTGAAATTGTGAAGAAATTAAGGCACATTCAAAATCGAAATTTGTTGCTCATGCTAATCGTAGTTGTAATGTCAATTTAATTGTGTCTATATAATTATACATTATACACTTATTCGTATAAAATAATAATCATATATATTACGATTAGTATATAAAATAAAATACCTACCGTAAAAGCGAAGAGATGGACGTATTCGATTAAAATGTTGTAACAATTAACCAAATCGAGGTTGCAATAATTACAATGTAAACCTTTTCAATGCCGTGCTAATTTATTGGCGATTGGCACTTAACCATGTTATGTTATGTACTCAATATCAGTAGTAAACATTGTGGCGATTTGTATAATGTAAAGAGGTTGGAGCTTTGCAAGCACGTATTGCGTTGGGCATAGGACATATTGCGGAGTTGTTCTGTGTAGGTATGTTACATAGATGTTTGTACTTTCCATAAAATTCAGGAAAAGAATGTGCATCATAACATAACATCTACATAACATGCTGATATCTACTCTTCGATGTTGTTGACAATTTACTTATCCCATGACTTATTTTATCACAATCAATAATTATCGATCAAAGTCACTACTCAAAAATCGTACACCAAACAATTAGCTAGTTTTGGTAGTCGTAATTACTGTGCTTGCAATGCAATTGTCTCACAGCTAATAATATGTACTAAGTTAATTGACTAGTTAATTGATTGTTACCTTACTTCGATCTTGTGTTGAAAAGAATGATGGTGTTTGTCGGAATTGTATCCTCAGGAATATAAGTATCGATACTTGGAAATTAATCCATGCTGCACAATGTAGTAGGTAGTATAGGAAATTGTAAGTCAAGATATTATTTTTAAAATATGCTAATGGCCATTTTATTTAATCGTAAGCATTATTTTTTAATTATTTTATGATGTAGTTTACCCTGCAAAAAGAGTCGATGTAGGGAATTATTTCCCCGTGAAAAGGAAACTATACAAAACGTTAAAAATTAGCAATAATGATAATTTTATGCGAAACAACTAAAAAATCTGCATCCTTTAATCCTAGTATCGATTATGTAGGTACGTACATATTTTGAATAAAAAACATTAGAAGCCGCCCGTGGACATGCAACGATTTCTCTTGAAATGTCATACTACATAATGAACTGATTGTAAGTTTGTTATTTTATCCTTTAATTTTAATTTTAATTGAGTTTTATAGTGTCACAGCAAAATACTGATTGGAATTGGGTTCGGATGTTTGGAAGAGGGTTAAAAGATGATTTGCTGCATGGACGCTCTCTGAATTAGTAAACCCAAAAGTAATGTCATTTTGTATTTGGAAGTATAATTCAAACATAAATACATAAGTATAAATATAAAATGTGGGTTATACAAAGAGTAGACTGCAAACACAAGATATGCCATACAAATATGAGATGTTTAAAATATGCATTTTTTTTACTATTATTAGTTACTTAGGCATATTGTGATCCTCTGAAAAGATACTTCTATCATTATTGAAACTGAACCATAATAGTGCTGTGTGACTTATGAGTATACGTGTCACATAATGCACTGTGCCCACGTATTAGAAACGCGGAGGCAACAACGTTCTAAATTCAATAGATAAAAAAAGAAGTGACGGCGGTTATTATGATTATGAAATGATGTGTGTATAAAAGGGGTGTGAGACGGAAGTATAATTTTTCTCGGTTTAATTTCGAAACCGCTGAGTAGCCTCAACTGACAGACCGACAGTCCGTGTTGTGTTGTATACAATAATGCAGAGAGACAGTGTACGCAGATCATTATTTGAGCGTCACTTTTATTATATTTTATTATAGTACAGTTGATTTTGATTTTGAATGATGTACATTACACGATTATACTACACATTATGCATGGTAGCTATGGTCCCTTTTTAGATTGTCAAATTATACTTCCCTTACTTCCCTATGTAGGTAAGTTACTTGCTAGTATGTATTCTAGGTATTAGGTAGGTTGCTTTGGCTGTATATAAAGTTTAAAAAAATATGCTGAGGTTGATGGTAATTTTTTTTCTCCTTTTTTTATTATTTAGTTTTATTATTGAACGAACAGATAAAATATGTGTCTCCCTCCAATTCCAATTGTCACAGTGTCTGCCTTCGTGATGAATTCATGAAGTTCACGCACTCCAACCAAATATGACAGTTTAACTTATTAAACCTTAAACATAATATTTAGTTGTCTTTTTCCCCCTCCATTGTATACGCATGAAGGGAAAAGGGACTTGTGTTCCCGTGGCCGCTATGTGACGTACTATGTATTATGCACGGAAATAACCTAGAAAACTTTTGTTATTAGGTAGTAATTTGCAGTGTGTACGGTTCTATTTTAAGTTCAAATGTGTTTTTTTTTCAACTTTGATTTAATTCTACATGTGATATTAGTATTTGATGAATTAAAAAGTACCTACTAGGTAGGCAGGTACTATTTAATTACAACTATTTTATTTTATTGATGTGGAAGACTGAAAAATATAATTCCTTGAGAAAGAATGACCTGTATGGTAAGCAGGGAAGGTACATAACTTTCTTTCGTTTTTCTTCTATTACGGGAGATTAGTTTTAATTGACGTATCATATTAATGTATTAGTTCTACGGGTATAATTCCGCACGTACTTCCTCACCACATTTAACAATCATTATTGACTCCTTAACTACAATTTTCTTGTAATTTGTAAATATGTTTCCATGTTGAAAAATATGGATACTGTGATTATGGCACTTATGATGGGGATGATAAGGATGATCGTTTTTAATGATTCCGTTTTATTTTAATTTAGGTACTTAAAAAACTTTCAAACATTCACAATCAGACTGACTGACTGACTGACGAAAGGGAGCGAGTAAATTACAAGAATTCTGGGATTTTTAACGGTTGTACATACAAAGTGAATTTGCCTACCTACCTACCTGAGAGTTACCTATGCTATATAGGTAGGTAGGTACGTTTGTAGAAATGAATCGTTTGCGATTTTCTGGGTTCTTTAAGCTTGAAGTTAAGAAAACAAGAAAAAATGTTGGGATTATAGAAGAGGTAAGAATCCTTTCTATTAGCACAGTAAAGGATGCGAAGAATTCGTAATAAATTCACAAGAAGTAATTTATATTTGAGGAGAAAACCGCAGAGAATTTAGTATGCTTCTCCACTACGCTACGTTTGTAAATTTAAATATGCTTACATTTTGATAATGCGATAATACGATTACGATTACGTATTACGTTATGACTATCATATTATTATTGTAGCTCGTACCCCTTTACTTACAATACATTGTTATGCATCTGGATATACATATATTATGTATACTGCCGGTTCTTTTTTTCCTTCTAGGTCTTTTAGTTGTGACAAAGCTTGAAAATGAAAAGATGTTTTTTTTTCTCTTTGTATTTATATCTTTCTGTTGCTAGTTCTAAGTTCTAAGAGCTACTTTTGTGTATTTGTACACATATTTTATTCGTATTATGTAGATGGGGATGGGTGTAGCTATTATAGGTACTCGAAAATATTTTTGTATATAAGGAGGCGTATATTTATGTGTAGATTAGCGAAGCTTATTGAAAAACTGTGACCGTAGCTACCTCCCTTTAAACTCAAAAGCATAGCTAATGGATCGTTCTGAATAAACCATGAACCAAAGTTAATTTTTATGATTTTTTCGTGCGAATGCTTTCACGCTCATTTACCAAGTCAAGCCACACTCTCTCATATTTATTAAGTTTCTCAATACCCAGAAGCTCAAAAGTCGATGGTCGATGTATGGAAGCTGAAGCCGATGCGGAACAACAAGAAGCAAAAAAGCAATATTGAATGTACAATCAGTCCTCCATTCACTTTTTATGAAATGTACAAGAGAAAACACTTAAATTCTTTGCACAGTATTCTCAACTGGAAAATATTTCTACAGCCAACATCATCAGTTTTTTTAAAGTTCCTTTTTTACACTACTACTCGTTGGTCTTATTATAATAGGAATATAGAAACAAGAATAACAATGCAGCCCTATCAGGAACCCTAATAGTTTTTGTGTAGACTAAAAATATAAATATGTATATAGGTACCTTCCTTCCATTTCAAATATTAGCATTGGCATTGGTTTCTATAAAAAAAACTACAATATTCTATCGATTATCTGTAATTTTAAAATGTATCATTATCATTCATTATGTACTGACATTATTTGGGATGAACTCTAATTCGATGACGTAGTAATACATGGACATTATTTATGATTTTAGGATTGGCATGTGAAAACTAGGAGAATGACTTCTCATCCCAAGTGATCAAAACACAGCAGTGCCAACACCAACATAATATTATGTGTAGCATCCCCATAGCAGAAATTCAGTGGATGATTCTATTAAGACAGATTTTCATTTCTACAACTATACCATTACGAGGAAGCGTGCAAGCAAAAACTGTGTACCTAAATTGAATGTGCTGTCTGTGTGAACTTTGTGGCTTGAGGGTTTTCCACAGAAGAAAAGTGCAAGACAATACTATTATTATGTAATTCAACGCCACATACAAGACTATCTGCAGTCACAACATTGCCGACAAACCAGACCGACCGAAGAGGAAGAGCCACAGATACATTTTTCCATGACCAATTTCATCAATTTCCATAACCTCAAAGAAGAAATAACATGATTTCATGAGTCTATTATGGTTTCCTACCGATGTTGTGATAGTGCTTTGTATTAAGGAGAATATAGCGCATGGTCCAGGCTCATCTTACTTGCCGCTTTTAAATGTATTTAAAACATTACTCACAATCACAATCTAAGCTAAGTAGGTCAAAAATCCAATACTAATTTCCTACACTTTTGTAGTTGTGCAGTCCGCAAATACTCCCAAAATCTGGATCTGGTTCAATCTGAAGTAATATCATATACGTAATTACTACGATTAACCTACCCGCAGTTACTCCAGGATATTGGGAATCTGTGAAAAATAATTGACGCCTTGACAGCGGGGCCTTCAAAATTCAAACTATGTGGCTTGAGCATGACGTGTCACTTTCTGCGTTGAATTAATGGTTGAATGAAGATACAAAAGTGTGACGGAGCAATATATTATGCGGGTGAAGAAGAAACTAAATTACGTAAGTACAAAAATATTGGGGATGGAAATACCATAGATATTTTTGAAGGGTTTTGCTCTGGAATTATAAACCTGTGTGTAGATTGTAGATTACGAATGCAATGTACTTAAGGAAAGGAATGGACTTAAAAGCCCCAACGTCCAACGTTGAACGTGTGTGATTTGTGATGAAGCAAAACTATACAGATATTTGATAATCCTAGAGGATCAAAAAAGCGCATACTTTCCTCCAATAAAATATGTCATCCGGAGCTACTATGTATCTTTGTGATGAGGATAATGACAAGTGAAGAATGATCAGGATGACGAGGACATTACACCGAAACGAAAAAAAAGCACTTGAACACTTCATACACACTACATGTGTAAATCTTGTACTTGCACATACATATTTGAGCTCCGGCCGACGAACGAGCTTCTCTTTCTTTGTATCTCTTTTTGTATGTGTGGGCAATCTCTGTCTGACGAAGCCTTTGTTTGATGAACATGAGTAGCTATGACTGGGCTGACTACCCTCTGCTCTCCTCACGGATAAAGTTTACCCATGGAGAAAGATCATCATTTATCTGTACACATGTAGACTGAAGAATACATATTATTATAGAGAAGAGAACCAAAACCAAACTCAAACCAACAACGCTCTGCTCTGCGTACCCCTCTCTTCATCTCTATTAAAACATCTGTGGTGTCTCTTTTCTTTTTGATTGAAGCGACGATGATGATGAAGATGAGGACGTGTTGTACACACACACACACACACACTTGTTGTTATTATGTTGTTGTTATGCGCCCTACTATTAATTCTAATATACCTACACACACACACTGACACCACATTCAATGACTCAATGTGACAATGGGATCAGGGATCAGGACAATAGACTCTTTGTCATGGAGTGTCGAGGATGAGAAAATTTTCATGGATTAAATATTTATTCAATTCCATGGTCAAGAGCAAAAGGGCATCATCGCTTTATAAAGTCAAATCAAACATGGAGCAGCCGAACAATTGTGAATGAGGAGTGAATTTTTCTTCAAGTCCAAAACCAATAAGCAACCCAAACGTCAACGTATTGTAGTATCTGTATATAGCTTCACAGAAAGTGAATTGCAATAATTATTTTTTGTCGTCGTCAGTCGTTAGTGCATTAGATTGTATAGTATAATGAGCAGTGTAATTTTTTCATTGTGTGCCCGTAGCCTCCAAGTCAGAATTGATTTTATAATTAAAACTCAAATAATAGTGTAAGTGTTGGAGGAAAGTACTAATTAAAAAACTTGAAGTGGATTTTTAATTTTAAAGTGTTTGGTTTAGTAGGTATGTACTTACTTATTTGTATTCAACCAACAATGAAAATTAACCTCATAAATCGTCCAATGGTAGCAGTAAAGAAGTCCATTTCATACAGGTATGAACATAACATTATATAGTTTGCGATGCAGACTTTACAATTGCAACAACCTCCAGCAGTTGCCAGTTGTCAGACAGACTCATCCTCAGTCAGACTTAAAAAGAATCAAGAAAAAGTGTGGGAGCATATTATGAGCAAAAACATGTACACACTTTTATGTACTTTTCTTCCCCGTCATGAAGTTTACAAGTTTGTCTGTCGTCTTTCTGCGCCCTTTTCGTTCTGGTTCTGGTTCTGCATATGATTTTTCCCCCGTCTTCTGCTCTCCCTTATATATTCTCCTTAAACTTTGGCAGGCAATTAATTGGTGCAGAAGAGGAGAGAGAGAAGAAGAAGAAGGATTGGGAAGCGTTGACTTTTCTCTCGATAATTTATCATGTACAGAAGCCACTTCGACATGTAATTTATTTTTCCCACATTCCTTCATTTCAATGCTTTGACCAGCACTTAATTAACTGCTCAAAAAATTTTATCTTTAAACTTTTGTAGAACGTAAACACGTAGCTAGGTGTATATATACAGGCGAGCATATACGTAGTAATATTATATGTAGATATTTTTATGCTATGTGGATTTAATATAAGATTGGTTTTAGTCCACGGTTTACGTCTTCCGTAGAACTTTGTATGTCTCATAGTAGTAGGTAGGTATACTAACTATGAACAGTTTTACTTTGGTTTCGACTTGGACTGCACCTCGGAACCGAACCTAAGACGTGGGAAATTAGCTTGCAAAACATTTTCGTTGCGTTTGACAGAAACCATTTTTATGATAAGACTTGCATTTGCAGGATACCTCATATCAGTATCTCTGCCTCACTACCAACTACACACTACATGTGATTTAAATACGATAATTGACCTTTCAAGAAATAAGAAATTGATCTAAATCTAAATACTTGTGGGTTGTGAGGAGGTTGACTTTGAAATTCAGAGTCATAGTCTTGTTGCTGTTTCCAATAATAATGATTATAATTAATAATTATACAGTTATCGACGTCAGTGCAGTGTAGTGGGGAGAAAAAAACAAATTAAATTTCTGCATACGGCGAACGCATACACATTACAGTGTAGCACATCCAGATCTAAATAGATAGTCATTTCTATGTCGGAAGTTATAATACTTTTTTTTTAAAATATGCATGCAAATGCAAATGATGTGATGGCTCAATTATGGATTACGGATGTGCTTTGTAGTTTCTCAACAGAATTGTATATGACCTTTTTATTTTTGCTTCCATATCCCTATAGGTATATTTATATACTTACTGACTCGGACAGATAATTCCCCACTTGCAGTTGTACTAATATTTTGTAAAAATAAGTTAATAAATCATATCTTAAAAATAAAAAAAAATAAAAATGATGTTGGTGTTGGTTCTATATTATACGACCTTTTGAATTGAATGTTCAATATTGTTTAAATGGGAATGGAGCTCAAATATCCAAAGTTTGTTCAAGTAACTCAATACTATTGACTGTGTGTTCATGCCGTCAAATAAAAAAATATATATACGATGGGTAAGTTTTCTTTTACTTACTAATGGTAAGCAGTATACAAAATAATGATAGTAAATAGTGCCGCATGAATTTATATAAGGAAGTATATAGACTTGTTTACATAATAAATATACTGATACTTTATAGAATGGATGATAAACTATTAATAGGCATTAAGTATTAATATACAGGATTGAAAAATTCAAATGAAACATGGGATTTAGACTGACAAGAGACTCTTGTGCTGTATTATTATTGACCGTGCGTGTCAGTTTTCTGACAGGACATGTACACTCAAGATGAACGCACCTTTGCATTGTTATTCTTATTGTTATGATTCTGATGGGATGCTCTATGGGATGGAAGGAGAGATGGGACAGTCACCGTATCGCACCACCACCGGCACCATCCAAAACGGACAAAACACAACTACGACTACCACCTGTCCATACAAAATACCGACCGTATAAATAAGAAGGAATACAAATCTTATGAGGAATCCAAAAGAAAACTATTAGTCACTTCGAACAAATAAATTATCTTGTCCTCTATTAGCCATTCTATCCAATGTAAATATCTGTACAACTTACAACACTCTCTACAGCCTAAACTATTTGTGTCGGACGTGTCAATTATTTTTTTTTCAGTCTACACAACTACACATAATTTATCCCGTGAATATAGGTACATTATCATTGTCACTATATGTATCCATCCATCTATTTATATACTGTGTATTGTAACGTAGAATTTCCCAATCTCTCCCCTTTTCCTGCCTGTTAACCGCAAAACTGGAAGTTCTAGTCGGGCCGTGACCGCGCTACGCTTCCCGGTCGCGGCTCCTCTACTTGCTGAACCAAAGACCGACCGCGTCTCGGTATCCGTCTCTTGGGATGTTGGAAGTTCTAGATGGGCCGGGACCGCGCTACGCTTCCCGGTCGTGGTTCCACTTCCAACTGGACCAAAGACCGACCGCGTCTCGGTGACCGCGTCTTGGGATGTAAGACCAAGTAGCTCCGAGCGACCGCGTTTGCCCGGTCGGCAGTCTTCCTCGCCCGGTCCACTTCCTCTCGGCCTCTTCGGTCTACGTACCAAGACCGTCCTGGTAAGGCAGTCAACTCCCCGGTGCTTCGGTGTATGCTCCGTGATGGAAGATGGGATGCACGAGTGTTATGGTCGGTGTGCCGGTGCCGGTATGAAGCCTCGCCACTGGCACCCGGAATTACTTTAATGACCGCGATAACTCCGGTGCCCGGTTATGCTATGCACCACAACACTTTCTATGCCGGCTTCTACGGGCCGTAATGTCACTCAAATCAATGGTTCTCCACAGTTCACTTTACAGGAAATGATAGTTTAATAATCCCCGTCTATGTCCGTTCGTATTACACAATTTACAAATCAATATACAGCCACAACGGCTATCACTCGACTGATCAATTAATGACACTTTTATACAATAGTAAATAACATTAACTCTTACAACTAGAATTAATGGAGGAGAAGATAGATTAATAAAATAATAATGATTAGTTAAATCCAAGATGGCGGCGGGCAACCTTAACCTTAACCTCAATAAACTCTGCTCCACTCGACGTTGTCTATCGTTCGGTCTCTCGTTAGGAAGTAAAGTCAAAACTCCTAGTTTGGACGAGAGGAGCCCAGCTCCGGATGAGAGTGCCACGTCACCATCCAACTCGTCAACCGTCGTTCTCCGCCCTGCCCTTCTTCTCCATTTTCCTATACCATCTATCCCGCTCCTGTCCTTATACCTACATTCCCTCACTGCTATAGACCGCGGAAAATAACTGACCGAGCTGACGTCTCGCTCCCGTTGTTGCTCTCAGCTCCATTGTCTTATTCCCTCCACTGCTATTAATAAACGGCCCCCTTACATACATTAATATTTTCCATCACACTATCCCCCCCACCTATTTCAACTGGTTAGTACTCTTACAGCATCGAAGTATGCCCTTTGAGTACGTGACCGTTGAAAGAAAGGTGTAAATGAGAGTGCCCTGGGACCCGCAGCTTGGTTACTCCCGCACCTATGCTCCAGTTTTCCCTCACACTGTCCTTACTCTAAATCCAACTTCACACTCGGGAACCACATCCCGGTATCCCGGTCCTAGCTCCTGTCTAGTTCATTCATTGCCTTACAAACTTTAACACACTATTACAATACAATACCCAATACCGCCGGACCGTATCCCGGTACCGCGTCAACACTTAACTTAATATTTTACAAACACATCATTCCGCACAGCGGTAACTCGGTATAACCAGATGCATAAAAAAAAACCTCTCTAAAGGTAAAAAAAACACATCTACCACATCGCGGTATAAAATTACAATACACGCACCAAAATGCATAAAACTTATAAATAAAAAATAAAAAATAGTACAAAAATAAATATTCCCGGTTCCTTTTCCGAACCCTCGGCTTAACAACTTAGCATGTTTGCAATCATTACAACACCGAGTACCGCGACTCGCTATCCCGGTGCTAACAACTTAAAATTATCGTCTACACCTGTAGTACACGTCATAACTTAAACTTCTGCCCATGCTGTTTAAAATACAATCACTTAGTCTAGCAATACAATGTTTTTGAACATCTGTAGACCGCGTCGCGGTGTGAAAAAAAAATACAAATAACCTAATAACAGTACCACAACTTAACGCAACTGACCGCTTCGCGGTATCACATAAATACACTCCTAACAATATCCAATGCTAAAACTTACTCATGACCGCGCCGCGGTATAAAATGGACCCATATTGCACAGCAATAATTAAAAGGTTAAAATTTTGTTAAAAATATAGTACAAAAATATATACACCCCGGTATATCCACTAACCTCGACCGCGCTGCGGTATAAAATTAGACATATATTGCACAGCAATATTTAAAAGATTAAAATTTTGTTAAAAATATAGTACAAAAATATATACGCCCCGGTTTCTCTTAGCCCTTCACTCTTACATACATACATCACCATTCTTGGAAATACTGTCACCCCGCATCGCAGCCAACTTGTAGAAAAACTTTACTCTTGACCGGCGATTTTGATGCCTTGTTCGCCGTCTTCGGTCGCTTCTGCTTCAACTTGCTCCTGATGTGTCTCCGACTTCTTCATCAGCGGCCCGGTCTTCGCCAGACTTGGCAGCTCGCTTCCAGTTCTGTACCCGCAACTCCACTACCGCGTTTAGGACTCCCATCAACTGTGCCTCTAAGTTCGTTAACGCGTGTTGGACCGGGATTACCTCCTGTTGGTTTCGCTTGGTCCCCCCATCTCCTCGAGGACGCGGTCGACTCGGGTTTCCTATGCGTTGCCTCCACCGAACGTTTCCACTTCGAAGTCTCGGTCGAATAAGGTTCCCAAGACTATTAGCATCCTGATCTTTATCCGCATCATCCAGGACTCGGTCGACTGGGGTATTTACCGCGCTCCTTGCCAATTCCAATCCGTTCCGCGCCGCTAGTTGTCCCTTTAGCCATCCCCCCGGACCATTATCACCTTTCTCCGGGTCGCTAAGGTTACTGCAAATAAAAATGGAAACAAAACCCCAACATTTATCACCAAGGCGGCCTATACGGCCGCTTACAACTACCAATATGCCCCAACCAGGCCTCAGCGCCGCTCTGGTTGCCCGTGTTGGTCCGGCATCTGACCACGACCGAGTCGCACACCAACTCTGTTCCCGGTATCTCAGTCACGCCCGGTAATACTATCACATGGGATTACCGACTTTCTCTACTTGCGGGCATGTGGCCACGCCGAAGCGTGGCCTTACTTAAATAATTTGAACACCGGCCAACCCGGTGCTTTGCTTAAACTTAGTGTCGCGACGGATAAACTTATCTGGGACCGCCGCCCGTCATTCCTGTCAGGGATTACTTATCCTAGTACTGTCATTTTGCCAACCGAAGACAACTCCCACCGAAGACTACTACTGTGACCAACGACCGCGTCGCCGGTCCTCGGTGCCTACCTACCGCGATTGAACTACCTGAGCCTTCCTATTTATACACCCGGCGCTCCACTGGTGTCTACCTACGATGTTCCTCTAACTCTCCTACCGATCCCGGTCGACCTGAATCGCTACCTCAATCCTTCTTTTCGCACGGGATTCGAGTACCGTGCTCCCTAACCTAGTTTTAGGCTGCGGGACGCTCATGTTCCGCTCTAGCAAGTATTTTTATGCACCGCCTACCGCGATCTCGGTGCCCCCTCTGCTAACTGTGGCTACTGGGGTTTGCCCAAGCTCATGGGCCTGGGTTGCTGACTCTCCCAAGACTTACTACCTACCGGGTTCCACTTTTGACTGGCATCTATGATGGTCATGGAATCCGATATCTCTCACTATCAACTACCGCATCCCGGTCGGTACTTCAGATCTAAGTCTGGATTTGGCTTGTTTACCCTCACTAAGCTTTGAGCTTTACCCGGCAACCTAATGCCTCACTATCATGCTTGCGCCTTCATGATGACGGTCCCCTTGGCTAGCGTAGTTTCTACGGTCTGTGGTACCTGTCTCATGGAATGAAGATTTTGCCTTACCGGCTTACTGGGCCTGTGCCCCCTCAAACTATCCTGTCATAACCTACGGGTTTCCGGACTCGGATGCTTGGTATGATGACCCCGGACTTACATCTTTTCGAACGCCTTTAGGATCGTGGCTGCTTTTTATCCGCTCACAGCTTTGCGCTTGACCGAGTATCTCGGTTTTCCCTACACTAACATCATTTTCGATGGACTATGAGGGTGAGGAGTTTTACTCCGGCTGGTTTATCCTCGCTCCCGCAGCTTTGAGCCCGAGCTTTTGCTCCCGACTTCCCTACCTGTGAAGGATTTAGACCTTCACCTTAGTTCAGATCTTACCTTCTATGCCCGCCCCTACGGTGGAGATCGGGAGCGAGTTTAACGTCGTACACGCCATAGGACGTGAGGAAGAATAAGGTTTGTGCCCGCCAAGACAACCTTATCCTTCCCACCTTAACCTAAAACACTCTATTTTTTATTTTTATAAAATTTTTTCTTATTTTTATATGGCATGCAACTTTTTGTGATTTTATTTTTAGCAAAAATTAGTTTAAAAATAAGATTAAAAAGAAAATTAAAGAAATGAAAATCTTTCAGATAGTATCTATGACACTCTCGGTATCATCTCCGGTATCAATGAAATTGATGCCCAAGCGGTCAGGTGCTGAACGCGCTCTGCTGGGATACCGCTTTGGTGGTGGTGGGTCATCAATGTTAATCTCGTATTCATCCGACAGATCCAGAGGTCCCATACCTCCTAACCAACCCGTACCGCGGTCGGTACTGTCTGTCGCGGTCGTACTTCTACCTTGACTCATACCAGAGTCTAGTGGGGGCCCGGTACCCGCTACTGGTGTTTTAACGGGGCTTGGGCATTCCGGCGCCGGCTGGTTCCCGGTATCCGGTGTCTCACCCTCTGTACCGACCGGGATCACATCGTCGCACACCGTTTGCTCCTCGGTCTCCTTTGCGTGGTATGGCAACATAAGGGACGTGTGAAACCGCGACGGATTGCTGCCCGGTTCCTCTGGGTTTTGGATACTATATGTTAAGTTGGAGTGGACCTCTACTATTTTCCACGGTCCTGTATACCGCGGACCCAGCGACTTTGCGTACTTGTCCTCTTTTGATGACAGTTTCTTATTTACGATTTTGACCAAGTCGCCTACTTTGTACGTAACGTCCCTACGGTTTCGATCGAAGTATTGCTTTTGCCGCAGTTGAACCTCTCTTAAATTACACCGGGCCTGCTCTCGCATGTCTGTTACATCTTGCAGCAGCCTTCGACCGAACTCTTCCTCTGTCATACCCATCGTCTCCTGTAACTGCATTCTCCGGTCAACGGGCAACATGAGCTCCCTGCCTAAGTTCAGCTGACATGGTGAGTACCGAGATGACTTTGACTTCGCGGTGTTTAATGCTACCATATAGTCGTCTAGCTGGTGCGCCCACCTCGTCTGTGTTGCTAAACAAAACGCCCTCAAAATGCTTTTTATGTCCCTATTTGACCTTTCAGACTGATTCGGGTTTGGATGGTATGGCGCTACGTGCACACACACCGCCCCCCACTGCCTTAACTGGTCATTCCAGTCATTACCGGAAAAGTATGACGCATTGTCGGAAACTATTCGTCTCGGTGTACCGAACGACTGAAACACCTTCTCTAAAAATCTAAGTATTTTAATCGATGACACCGAGACCAATGGTTCCATGCTGACCCATTTAGAGAACTCATCAACACAAACCACAATAAACTTAAAACCTGCGCTCGCGGTTACCTCCCCTACGATGTCCACATGCACACACTCAAATACATTATTGCGGTATGAATGAATACCCATCTTACCGGGTTTTGCCTGATTCGATGCTTTCACTAGTTGGCAAACCTCGCAGGTCTTAATATATGCTTCTATGGTCTTGAGCATGTTATAGAACCAGAACCTTTTGCGAACCCGGTCGTAAGTCCGCTCTACACCTTGGTGTCCGGCTATCGTGCTATCATGGAAGTGCGAAATAACATCTCTCTCTATTGACTGCGGTATGACCGGTACTATGCGCTTCCTGGTTGTGGCTGCTTCCGGGTCTAAAAAGTTTGCTTGTATGAGAGGATGTGCCCATTTGATGTGCCTACCCTTTCTCAAGAGCCTAGATGGTAACACCCTACCGGGCAGCACCGACCGCCCGGTCCTCTCTTCTTCTTCTACTCTCTGTTCCCACAACTTATCTACCTGCTCGCTATAGAACCCGCCATCCGGTGTGCACTTCTTCAGTATTGACCGCGACCTGCTTTGGTCTTTGCATGGGACATATCTACACAACACATTGTCCACGATTACGTAGTCGTACCGGTACCTGGACCGGTGACCTACCCTAGTGAGGCTCTTTGCGATGGTGGTCAGTGCCTCGCACTCTCTCTGCAGGTCCCGCAGCATACCCTTGTCCAGCATATCCATATCCACTTCCACATTGGTTCTTGAGTTCGTGAACGTTGCTAAGCACAAATCGAGCCGGTTCGGATCATCATCTTCGCCGGGATCCGGTAATGCGCCTCGAGAAAACAGATCTGCAAGCTTGTTTTCCGTACCTCTTACGTATTCGACGTCATTCACAATATGGCCCAACTCAATGGACCACCTTACAATGTGTCTGTTGTAAAGGTGGTCATTTAGGGCTGCATTCTTCAAGTACGTCAATGCCTGATTGTCGCACCGAAAAATGACATTCTCATGGTATCTTGTGAATGGTTCGAACACTCGGTTTGCATACCTGATTGCCAGACACTCCTTTTCGCGAGCGTCGTATCTCCGCTCGGCCGTATTTAACAGTTTGCTGCGGCATTCGATCATGCGAAATCGGTCTTTACCCGCAATTTTACAGTAGTATTTTTGCGCGAGAACCGCTCCCAATCCCGTGTCACTGGCATCCGTATATACGTATAGCGGATGGTCGTAATGTATGGTATTGCAAGCGGTTTCCTTTGCAACTTCCTCTTTAATCGCGTCGAATGCCGCTTGCTGCCTTTCCCCCCACCGAAACGGTATATTCGGATCTGCCTCCGGTCTCAGCTTCTGCAATATGGGTTCAAGTTGCGTGGCGTACCGCGGCATGAACGGCATGTACCACCCCATAACATTTAGAAACAGCTGGACTTCTTTCTTCGTTCTCGGTGTTGGAAAATTACGGATCGCCTCTAACTTCTTTGGGCACTTCCGGATCTCGAAACGAGTGATAATATGGCCTAAGAACTCTACCTCAGGGACGTCAAACTCGCACCTTTTCCAATTTACTGACAAATTACACGCCTCTAGGATCTTAAACAAATGCTCCAGATGCTCTTTGTGCAGTTGCTCGGTCTCGCTAAAGATCACGAGACCGCCCGATTCAACATGCACAGATTCTCCCATAAGTTTACCGAGAATCTTATCCATAAGCTTCTGGAAAATTGTTTGCGCGGTTTTCAGCCCCTTCGGTAACACGTTCCACTCGTACGAAGCGTTCTGAGTGTGAAATGCCGTGTACTTCTTGGAGCCTTCGGCTAGCGGGATTTGCTCACATCCCGCTTGTAGGTCGATTTTTGATATAAACCGGGTGCGAGGGAGACGTTCCATGATCTTTCGAGTATCAGGGACCGGGATCTGCGTCTTCGGTATGTGGCTGTTCAACTCTATGTAATTCAGCGCTAAGCGCTTGTCGCCGTTAGATTTCGGTATTACCAACAGTGGTGAGGAACATTCCGAAGTCGACCGCCGTATCTTGCCCTGTCTCTCCAAATCATGCAATGTCTCGTCTATCCATTTTGCTATGGCCGGTGGTCTGCGTGCCGGTTTACACTGTATGGAGGGACAGTCGACCGGGATGCGTAAATCATGAACTAGCGCATTAGTGATTCCCGATGTACCGTCGCTCCGTACTACCCTTTGGTACTTCCCGGCTAAAGTTTCAACGAACGCTTGAATTGGCGTTTGCTTTATCCATGCCCGGTCCTGCTCGTCCGGGATTGGTGTCAGTGATGAATCACAGCCAACTTTTGCGGACTTAGCCGATAACCCGCGGACCGACTGACCAACTTCTCTTTCTTCCGATTTCGTGTTCCACCGCATCGCGCCTTCTACGTCGTTAAAACTTAATCCGTGCTTCCACCGGAATTTATTCCCGATGAAAATAGGGCTCATTAGTCCCTCCTGTACCAAGAAAACTTCTTTAAACCAACGGCCTGCAATATTAAAGTCTAATGTAACTTCTCCGCCTGCCGTGACTACCGTACCGTCGAATCCCGACATTCGGACTTTCGAACTTTTCACTCTCAACCCTAACCTATCGCACTCTTTCCTAGATATGGCGAGCGCCGTACAACCCGAGTCCATTAGAGCAAAATATGGATATAACTTACTCCTATGTCTTATATTTACGGCTGCGTAAGGGGCATTGTTTAATTTATGTAACCGACACGGGTCCCCTTTTCTGTCCGTGTCTGGACCCAGTTTAAAGAGGCGGTAGTTGGGGTTGTTGTTGACAACCGGGCAAGCTTTGCCTCTAGGTCGTTAATGACTTTCTGGAATTCATTCACTTTTCCCATCCGGTCCCGCTTCCCGGTCTGACGCCGTATGTCCCTTCTGTCCTTCCTCTGCGCCTTCTGCATCGCTTTTCGCGAGTCTCTGGGTCCCGGTCCCTCCGAGTCTTCCGGTGTCGAGAACCAGCCATGCATGCTCTCTGGTACGTCGGTTGGTAAGGAGTCTGCCGATGCCTCTTTGCTGCTCCGGTTCTCCCCATCATTGGCTAATATTTGTCTGGCTATCGCTTTTGTCCTCTGTGACCGGCAGTCTTCTGTCTTATGAGTTGCCTTTCTACAGAAACAACACCACATCCCGGTTCTCCGGTCTGTGTTTTTGGCTTGACGCGGCTTTCTGTTCTTTTGGAGGTTGAAGCGAGGTAATGACGCGGTTGGTGGTGTCAGTGCATGGTTGCTGCCCACTGCAGCCTCGGTGTTTCCCCTGGCCTTCTGCTGTTGCATGGTCTCACCGACTGTGCATACCCGGGACGGTTTAGTCCTGGTAAAATGCGGTGCTGCGGCTTGTCTTAAAGATGCCAGTTGACTAATCATGTTTGCGTGGTCCCTGCGTATTTCCCGGATCGTCCGGTGCATTGACTGCATGTCTTTTTGCATAAGTGCCATATGTACCACTGCCAACCCAACCGTTTCTGTTCCCGTCGGTACGTCAGTTGAACCGACCTGTTCCTCCTCACTTCTCGGTGTAATCCCGGTCGACTCTCCAATTTGCGCTAAGCCACGAAAACTCTGTGCTCCGTGCTGCTCTGCTTCTACATCCTGCCCGTCGGTACCGCGCAATTCCATACTTCGTAGGCCCGGTTCCAGTGATGTCCATGTACCGCCAGCTTCCTCCGGCACAAACTTTAGTTCGCTCATCATTGTGGTCTTCGGTCTTCGCTGTCCGCTTACAACACAGAAAGTGTACTGGCCTCTTTAACCGGGACCAGACCTATACGGAACTTTTTTGTGTTCGCCCCTTAGTCTTACCGAAGACCAACTACTACTTGCTCTGCGGTCCTAATACCCTTACCGCCGCGATATGTGCTCTGCAACCGCTCTACGTGGACAAACTAAACCGCGCAGCAGCCGGACCCCGGTGTGCCTGCTCACCACCGCAGAGATACACCGGATAACGCGCCCTATGCAAGTTAGTCTATTACGCTCTAACCTATCCCGGTCTATAATGCTTTAAAATGCTGCCTGTATGAAGCCTCGCAGCTGCCCAAATCCCGGTGCACCTACTTGCTGACGCGCTTAATGCCAGTTGAATATGAGTATATGAGTATTCTCCTGTATCCCGCTCCTATCTACTCCGGTCTATGATGCTTCCTGATGTCGCCTGGGTATGACTACCAGCAAACACACTTCGATCGAAACCTAGTAGGAGCCTTACGCACCTTTCTGCGCTTATGTACTTAACCGTATACTTTTGGAAATAAAAATAGTAAAGAACCTGTAAAACTTACTCGACTCCGCCGTCGGTGGTTCTTGTACAAGACGAAAGTCTTGTGTCCGTCACAGTCGCCAGTGTAACGTAGAATTTCCCAATCTCTCCCCTTTTCTTGCCTGTTAACCGCAAAACTGGAAGTTCTAGTCGGGCCGTGACCGCGCTACGCTTCCCGGTCGCGGCTCCTCTACTTGCTGAACCAAAGACCGACCGCGTCTCGGTATCCGTCTCTTGGGATGTTGGAAGTTCTAGATGGGCCGGGACCGCGCTACGCTTCCCGGTCGTGGTTCCACTTCCAACTGGACCAAAGACCGACCGCGTCTCGGTGACCGCGTCTTGGGATGTAAGACCAAGTAGCTCCGAGCGACCGCGTTTGCCCGGTCGGCAGTCTTCCTCGCCCGGTCCACTTCCTCTCGGCCTCTTCGGTCTACGTACCAAGACCGTCCTGGTAAGGCAGTCAACTCCCCGGTGCTTCGGTGTATGCTCCGTGATGGAAGATGGGATGCACGAGTGTTATGGTCGGTGTGCCGGTGCCGGTATGAAGCCTCGCCACTGGCACCCGGAATTACTTTAATGACCGCGATAACTCCGGTGCCCGGTTATGCTATGCACCACAACACTTTCTATGCCGGCTTCTACGGGCCGTAATGTCACTCAAATCAATGGTTCTCCACAGTTCACTTTACAGGAAATGATAGTTTAATAATCCCCGTCTATGTCCGTTCGTATTACACAATTTACAAATCAATATACAGCCACAACGGCTATCACTCGACTGATCAATTAATGACACTTTTATACAATAGTAAATAACATTAACTCTTACAACTAGAATTAATGGAGGAGAAGATAGATTAATAAAATAATAATGATTAGTTAAATCCAAGATGGCGGCGGGCAACCTTAACCTTAACCTCAATAAACTCTGCTCCACTCGACGTTGTCTATCGTTCGGTCTCTCGTTAGGAAGTAAAGTCAAAACTCCTAGTTTGGACGAGAGGAGCCCAGCTCCGGATGAGAGTGCCACGTCACCATCCAACTCGTCAACCGTCGTTCTCCGCCCTGCCCTTCTTCTCCATTTTCCTATACCATCTATCCCGCTCCTGTCCTTATACCTACATTCCCTCACTGCTATAGACCGCGGAAAATAACTGACCGAGCTGACGTCTCGCTCCCGTTGTTGCTCTCAGCTCCATTGTCTTATTCCCTCCACTGCTATTAATAAACGGCCCCCTTACATACATTAATATTTTCCATCACAGTATATTAAATAGTTGCATTGAATAAAAGTGATCACAATCATAATATACGGCACAATAAGAAATAATGTTTAGATATTTAAATGTAATAATACTGGGTGTTTGTGCCAAAAAATCTAGTGTTAATACTTTCATATAACAAAAATAGTATCTATGCGGATCGTTGTTTTTTTTTGCAAGAATAAGATAATACAAGTGGCAGAAAAGGAGGGACATATTATGCTGCATTATAATAACGGTATTAAAATAAAGTATGCACTACGGTATTTTGACTGACAATTGTCATTACTATAATATCACATGTTTTTTTTCTTCACATATAGTAATCCTCACAATTCAATGAAAAATAATATGGTAATGATTCATTTTGTACTCTGTGTGTGCTCACTACACTATACTGTATACAAATATTTTATTTGCTTCTCATTCAATCCAAGAATATCTACACAATTCACAGATGGTACA
The DNA here is from genome assembly GCA_949802685.1 of Dicyrtomina minuta. Lineage (NCBI taxonomy): Eukaryota > Metazoa > Arthropoda > Collembola > Symphypleona > Dicyrtomidae > Dicyrtomina > Dicyrtomina minuta. Next base: position 52,820,081 of record OX461810.1, read on the forward strand.
AGTTTACATTTTTCCATAATGATATTGAGGCACGAATGACGAATGAAATGACTTATGCCTATACCATGCACACGTACGGATGTTTGCTAGGAAGGTGTACCTAAGTTTTTGTGCTAGATATTAAATAAATTTGTATTTCTGGGGGAAAATTAAAAAAACCTAGGATTGTGATTGTGAAGAGAGGCACACGTTGTTGTTGTGACTTATGACATAAATAATGACTCTTTATATACAGAATATGGATGAAGTGTCTGTCTTGTATGATTTTGTAATATTGTATGTCGGAAAATAGGAGAACACTATGGAACACATATATAGCATATCGGAGGTCATTTGTACTCACTATTTAATTCACATTCGAGCATTTGGCAGTTGGCATTTGTATGTGTGTGTGAGAGAGAGAGAGAGAGCGCATTGGTTTTTTTCCCACTTGTTTCTTTCAGAAGAGTTCTGTTGATTTATGACATGACACTAATACATTACGTTCTATAAGTTCCTATATTAAATGAACGAGCAACCTACTCGACCGACACCGACAACGACGGATGGCACAGCCACTATACTATAGGTACCTAGGTAATTCACGTTGATGTACATGTACACAAAGACAGCCTTTCCTATGTAAAGTTTGTACACTGTGTGCATTTTTGAGCAAACTACATAAGTTCTCTCATGTTTATAGATTCATTCATCTTGATCGTCATCGGCCAGATCCAAATCCAATATAGGCTTCGTGTTGAATTTCAAATTGGGATTTTAACCCATATGCCCGCGTAGGTAGAGATGCATTCTGAACGTTTTCAAGTTGAAAATAAGGGAAGAAATAAAAAGAATGCTCTGGAACTGGAACTGGAACTGTGAACGCCAACTCAAAAATGAAAACTCGGATATCTGAAATATGGAGAAAAAGTTAAGTAGATTCTATAAAGATACACACACACGGAGGCTGCTGGATAATGTAAAAAGTCTACATACGTTTCTAGTCCCGGAGTATGTAGAAGATGATGGGATGGAAAGGCAATTTCTTCGGGCTCATTGGATGGAACCGGAACGTCGAATGAAATATTCAGGAAAAGTTCTGATTTCACGCTAGTCTGACTCTGAACATCCCCAAAAATGGAATTGAATTTCTCAGAAGCAGAAAATCCGAGTGATCTTATCTTTATACTCTGAAGCGATATAAGAGAAAAAGAAAACTGGGAGAATGCCTATAGAAACAGGGAAAAATATGTGTAATTTGTTATGAGTAATGTGTGTGTTATATAATAATTAGAATGAAATACTGTATTCTATCTGGCTATATGAATATTTGATCCAGATTCATATGCATCCCATTTTATACGAGTAAATGCCAGACGGCCAGGCGAGACTCACTCAGACCCCGCAGAACTAAAACACATTCATTTATTTATTTCGGTCTCTTATTATGGTTTCCCTTTTTGGGCCGTCCTTCCCTAATTAATCTCTTCATGTCCTTCCATTTAACATACATGGTAAGATGTGCTGCGTTTGCTTTTCATGATTAACTTGACGACTGCATTTACTTTTCCTTCTCGTTCTCGATCCTCCACGTTTACTTATTGTACAAAAGTTACAAGCACCATATGCATAGAACTCTCGAAAAGTCTCTCTCGGGGAATTCAAATGGAAAATTTTCAAATTAAGGATGAAGAATCTAAATTCTAAATCCTAAATCCAACTTCATGGGTTTAATCCTTCATATTATTTAATTTAATTAGGAAGCCATTAATACGAGAGTATTTTCCGAGTTCCTCTCTCTACCACAACGCAAGAGCAATCACTCAAATGTATTATGTACTTACACGCAGGGTAATATTAAATCTACAGTGAAGACTCAAAATGATCCCAATTCATTTTTAGCCAGAAACAAAATGCATCATCTACAAAAAAGATATCGTGATTCTAAAAAGCATGTAAGTAGAATATTTTGAAAATTTTAAAAACATGTAAATAGAACATTAGTTGTACTTTTCAAAAACGCAAATAGAACATTTTGCAGTTTTCAAAAAAGTGTAAATAGACCATTTTGCACATTTTAAAAACATGTAAATAGAACATTTAGTTGTACTTTTCAAAAACGCGAATAGAACATTTTGCAGTTTTCAAAAAAGTGTAAATAGAACATTTTGCACATTTTAAAAACATGTAAGTAGAACATTTTTCACATTTTAAAAACATATAAATAGAACATTTTACACTTCAAAAACATACAAATGCAATATTTTAACTTTTCAAAGAAATGCAAATTAAAGTTTGTTGTGCATTTCAAAAACATGGAAATAAAACATTTAACATTTTTCTCATATCATTTAAATAGAACATTTTGCACTTTTTTGAATAAAGTAGAAACGTTTTTTCGACATAGCTAATTTTAATTTTAGCTTAAATTGCATATGGGCAATTTTGATTCTTTACTCCCTATATTATGTAGTGCTATGCTCTACTATTATTGGATCTCTCCCGCCTATACTGCTTACTAATGTAAAAGTAAATGTAGGTACCTACCCAAATTATTTCTCTAGTACTACATCAGTTTTGTGCACTGTAACTATGTATCCTGCCTTTGTTTACCACACAGAGATATGTGAATACGGTAGTATATAAAAATACGTGTGTAGGTCTGAAGTTTAGGTAATGGTTCTCATAAGTTGAGAGGAAATTATGAAAGGACATGAGATGAGCCAGTGTTCTACTTTAAATATGTGCATATTCACCATTAATGTTCTCGGAGTAAATGTACTGGGAAGATCCCGAGGGAGTTTCTTCATCACATTATTTCTTGGTTTCATTTGGACAGACTTGCTGCTGCTCCGGCACCGGCATCGGCACCGGTTCTCTTCTTGGTCCTGCCAGACATTCTGTCCGCCTTACCAATTTCAGTTCTTTCTCCGTCTGCAGTCTGCAGGTTCCACAGTCTGGAGCCCAAAACAAAAGGTACTGATAAACGTGCCGGTATGTCCATTCACATATTAACTAGGTTTATATTATGATTATATTATGCCTATAAAGTCGACGAAGCAGTGGAGTTTTAGGTTAGGTATATCAGTAGTAGGTGGTTTCGGTTTCGACATCGTTACGTGTGATATGATGATTGTGCTCTTTTTAGTCCATCTAATAATTTGTAAGTGTATTATTTTGTACGAGTGTTTGAAATGTGAAAGAATAAGGGATGAGCCTCTGACTACTGATATTTGTAATAAGAGTTTGGTTTACAACTCTACAAGAATCTATGGGTAGGTATACATATAACTTGATCCGTATAAAAAGATCTATGATCTATGATAAATGGTGAATGTGCCTATGCTCGTCCATATGATATGTATAGGGAGCGAGCGAGATATTGATATGATTTTTGCGTGAAAAGCATGATAGCATGACATGATGATAATCGAATCCATAAATTTCCTGTGATAATATTAGTAGAGTTGTCCAAATCCAATCGAAATGTAATTGAAGTAGTCGCATGTCTGAGCGGAACTGTCTAATCCATCATCTGATGTGAATGCGAGATGGGATGTGGATGTGCAACCTTTGCATTTACGCAAGTTACTCACAGAACACAAAACTCTGATTCCACTTCTCCTTTTATTCCTCCGTTTCTTTCTTTCTTTCTTTCAATCCAAATTCAAAAATCCAAATCCAAACAGTTTTACATACTACTACTACTACTGCAACTACTACTAATACGGAGATAGACGAGAAGTGAATCCTGATTCTGTAGTACGATTACGATTACGCCATGATCTCGTTTTTGGTTCTTGGTTTCTGGTGGTACATGTGGAGGAAGAGCGCGCGGCAGGCAGACGAGACTGACTCAACGCAAATAATTCAACTTCAATTTATTTAAGGCGTATTCAAATTTTTCATTCTTCTTGTCTTGATTAGTTACATGCATTAAGGGGATTTGGCTTGTGAGGATCTGGTATCAACTCTTATATACAAATGTATAAGCATATGTCAGTATGTATAATATTTGATTTTGGTATAAGTTATATTAAAACTGTAGAAATGAACTTTATGTAACTATACCTACCTACCTACCTACCTACCTACCTACCTACCTACCTACCTACCTACCTACCTATGTGAATTTCCTGCGGGATTTTGATTTCTAGGCTAATGCTATTATAAGTTCAAATGTACACGTTGAGTACAGATAATTATAAGTATAGAATGGCGCTGGTACTGGTTCTGCTACCTGTATGAAAAAATACTTAAATACATGTAGTATTGTGATGCTGCCAAGTGGGGTGCGTATGTGTGGATTGTGGATTAAACGAATCTTGAACTCGTGTTACACATTAGCGTCATTCTCATATCTCCTAAGGCAGAAAAATATTATTTCTCGATTCATTTTTCTGAGTGCGATTAGGAATACGATTGATCATTCATCTGAAGCTACTGGCTACTGTGCACCTTCTCCCTCTCTCTCTCCCTCCATCCCACTGACTGTGATACTCTTCCCAACAAAGTCAATAGTAAAATATTGTTTAACCTGCTCCTCTCATTAGCTGTGCATATCAATAAATTATTATGAGCGGAATGAAATCCTCCAAATCAAACCTATACATCCAATGTCCTATAGCATCCATGCAATTATTTATGAAAATGAAAACCACTGTCAATGTATGATATTTATTTTGTTTTTTTTTCTAGATCGTAATCTTAATCGGTAGCGGAGCAACACACTAACAAATATTAGTGCTATATAGATGTAATTTATAATTATGCAAGTTGCAAAAGGATTTTGAAAACATCTATGTATGTACATCGGCGTCGCCATTGAAGATTTCAATTCAGATTCAAAATACACCGTATAAAAAGTCATTAGGGCATAGCGCTCAAAATGCAGTGTTACATTTTTCTCCCATTTTAGTCCTATCTTTAGAGAAAGAATTTTTTAAAAGATATTTTCGGTGCTTTGTTCCATATGCTTAGAAAATTTTCTAAATATTTCAAAAATTCGACCCAATTTTAAAATGTACAAAAAATCAATCAACATTCCTCTAAAAATGAGTATTGACTCTGAAAAAATGTATACGATTGGACCCATATTTAATAACACGTGCTCAGAAAAGGGTGCGTGTAAATCTGTCAATACAAAATGTATTCATTAGAATGTAAAGCCGCTCCAATAATATTTCCGAAAATTGTAAAAACAACTTATCATCATAAATAATAAAAATAAATTCTTCTACTAAGGAAGCATACATGGAAGTTTCCGGAATAAAGTATTAAACTAAAACGGATATTTTATTAGTCTGCGCTATACGGATAATCCGTGTAGTGTGTGTGCGCGTTCATGATAAATCCTTTAATCCTACACCAGGGGTAACAGTGAGCAAGTCAAGAGATGACAAAAGGACAAAAGACAACTACACTGGATATACAAACAGTCTCGATTGCCATCATTTGTACGTACTTATAAGCTGCTATTGATATTTCAATAATATTTCATATTACATATCCAAAACACATATTGGTATATCCTACCCCTAATTTTGTACATCCATAATCCATCCCCATCATAACCATAGCAAATAAGGTTTTATTACTATAGCTAATTTACCTTTAACATACAGAAAAGTCCTCCCTATACACTGAAGTACATAGAAGTGATTGTCGGTCTTCTTCTTGACTCTTTGACTTTAAAAGTTTATTTGGTGTGAATAATGCTTAACCGAATTGGTGGGGGATAATAAGGTTGTATATTTCTTCTTGAGGAATGAACCAGCTCATTGAAAAACTCTGTTTTTTTTTCTCGTTTAGTTTTTCTGTGTAGCTTTTGGTTCGGATTCCGACAAGAAATCTAATCAAGTGTCACGCTCACCCAAGAACTTGAGAACAAAACTATGAACAACGAGTTTAAAGAAAAGAAGTCAGTCTGAAGAAAGAAAGGAATTTCCCTTGAAAGAGGAGTTTGAGCCAGCGTCCACAAGACAATTTAGACAATACAAATGAATGAGCGCCTTCAAGGAATCATAAGGTAAGTGCGTGGAATTGGAATGAGTAAGGAAGGAAGGTGTACATTATATTTCTTACACTTGCACTTTAATACACTTTACATTAAGTCTGCACCCAGTACTAATATACTACCACTCCACACCCTCCCCATCCCCATCCCATACAAATATATCTGTATCTCTGTAGGTTCTTTTAGTAACATTAAAGCCGCCGAAAAATCCACAGATATTGGTTTAGCCCCAATATTATTCAAAGTCACTGCTCGCACAGTATGACTTAAATAAGTTGAGTTCCATGACCATGGACCGTGATGTACACGTACCTACGTGTGTATGCCCAGTAAGGTCCACCTAAAATAATCTCATATACATACAACCTCCCCGACATTCCAAAGCAGTTCTCGCAGACAGACTGGAGCAGACAAAAGAGAGAGAGAAAGAAAACAGATTAGTTTAATCAGAACGAGAGACTTGAAAACGTGTGCATCTGCCACTGCTCTGTACATTATTTTTACTCCCAGCATAGCTATAGTTATGTTTCTACCTGTACTAGTAAGTAGGTATAGGTAGGCCCTTAATAATTAGCCATGTTGTAGTTGTTTTTGTTATTACAAGTATATATGAACAAGTATGTATAATATCTACTGAAGCTGAAAGATTTGAAGGAAACCCAAAGAATTAACAAAAATATTCCCCGTTTAACGATCAACTAAAAAACGAAATTCCAAAAAGAAGCTTAATAATATGTAGCAAAAGGGAAACCAGATGAAAGTGAATACTGAACCAAAACCGAAGGCAGGACCTGTGTAATAAGTAGTATGGGCAGTAGGGAAAGATGTAAAGATACAAGATGCACGTAAGTACAAAAGAGAGAAGATAATTCACTTGACCCGATACAAATACCTCGTCATTTGTAATTCACACTTCTTAGTAATTTGTAGTCCAGCTATTGTGCTGTATAGGAGCTGTAAAAGATGTGATATGCTGCACTGTATACAGCTTTCTGTTTTCCATTGGTATGTATGGGGTATCTACGGAGGACCGAGTGAGGCCAGATACGTGTGGTTACTGGTACTGGTCCTGGTACTGGTCCTGGATTCTGTAAGTAATTGGATTGGAGCGGGCATCACACAGGTTAGAAAAGTCAATTGGATTGGGCTTTTTGAGTGTTTGAGAGAAGCTCAGGTATTTTCTTGTTTCTTGTCTTATGGATGGCCCCAAGGGAAACACCTGAGACTCTTCGGCGCTTCATAAACCACTCTGTGAGTCGACCCTCTTCCTTGACTCACTCACGTTAAACTAAACTTGTTGGGCTGCTGGAGTCGGAGTCGGAGTCAACTGCCTTCTCCAGTCCCTTGTAATCCCTCGTACAAATACCAACAGAGAGGAGCTATGCACACGCTTATAGAGTTAGTACATACTATTTACCCATCTTTATAGTCTCTATACTGTGCCGGTATATCTCCATTAATATTTGCCGCAGAGGAGGATCACTCGAGATGGAGGTGTGCACAGGGTACCATACGCTTACACTAACAGACATCTATACCCAATTCCTGAGAAAAATGATCTGTACGCATATGAAAGAAACGCTTCTCGCATATTCCACTTCCAAATAGGTATACTATAATTATAGCAGGATGCTCAGCGGTCGCTCTACTTCAACAGATACTTAAGAGCTAATAGGAGAGTGGAAGGCGCTACATATTTATGCAGGGGGATCATAAGGATAATGATTTGGAATCCCCGAGTTACATGTTACCTGTTGAGCTCTTCTCGCCTACCTGGTGTGCTATTAATATGCTAATATAGAAAGAGTCACTTTATTTTATTCATTCTTTTCCAAACAGAAAACAAGCCAGGAATTACGTATGTATCACGTATAGTGTAGTAGGGAATCATCTCTGGATGCGAGCCCTCAATCCTGCATTTCTCCATTGAGCGGCAAGCGAAAGCCCGGCCCGAGTGTAGTAGATGAACGAGATTTACTAGTATGTACTACTTAAGGTATGGGCTAAGTTATCCAGTATACAACATCTCCACTTTATATTTTTGTGAAGGGCTGACAGTGAGTGGATGTGAATCAGAGGGCATAATACGAACAATACACAATCTCGCTTGTAATAATAACAATAATAATACCAACAATTCAAAAGGATGATGCGTCAGAGTCACATAGTGAGAGAAAATATACGAGAAAATAAATACTTACCATTTCTGACTCTCACTGTGCAGTAGTGATGGTAACTCTGGTTCCGGCTGACTCCAAAAAATGAAATCTGGTCATGTGAAGAAAGCAGAAATGTCCATATCATACATATTATCCAACCGTATCTATCACACAGATACTTTCAAGTTATTTCATACTTTCATATACGGAACCCTTTTACAAACACAAGGGAAGAAATATGCCATCAAGTCTGTAGACTTATCGTTATCGTTACACCTAAAGGGGTACTGATATATTCATTTTCCTCTTTATTAAAAGAACAGAGTGATTGTGGGGTACCACATTTTATTTACATTGTATTGGCTGGGATGAGACGGAAATATTTAAAAGTGCATCAGGTAGACAAAAGGAAATACGTGTTCCCATACTGCATGTCTGCATAGCATGATCATACACTATTGTTGTCATAATCGTATAATTATATAAGGAATAACTAACTATATGTAATATGTTTAAAATCATGGATGTAGAATAGTGAAATCGGGCTGAGTTGTGGTCCCTTAATATTTGTTCTGTTTGTGTGGAAAAGTTGTGTGGTGTCCGTACGTGGGTTCCCTGACGTTTTTACTTTTATTACGACCTCTGGTACTGGTACTGGCACTGGCACTGGCACTGGGACTTGGGCTGGTGTAGTCATGATCATGGTGTTGTTGGTAGGTGAAGACGAAGACCATCTTGCAAGTGCCAGCGTGTGTATAAATAAATCCTGGATGGCTAAGTATAGGTATGTAGAATTTAAAAAGTTGTGGATGGGCAAACGAGTCCAAGGAAACTGTTTACATTGTACTTTGTATTGAATTAATCGTCTTGCCTCACCATTTGAAATGTGATCTCATGAATAGGTCTGCCCTTCATCTTTACCAACAACAATGGAAAACATACAAACAAGAGGATTTAACAGGATTCTCTACACTTCACGAAAGGAGTCAAAGGAGTACGGAGCAGATAGACAGACTGGCAGCCACTTGAGACCCGGCCGAGAGAAGAGTTTTCTCCCTTCCTTAAATATCTGACTCGGGTGAGCTTAACAACAACAACAACAGCAACGCCAACAAAAAAAGGGGGATGCTCGTTCATGGAATGATATCTGTATCCGGAGAATAATAAGAATACACATTAGTCACTCAATGACGGAATATATTTCCAAGTCATTTCTAATTGTAAAGATGTAGGCACAATTTTTTTTAAGTTTGGAGCTAAGCATATACTTATGTTTATTTGAGCGAAGGCATTCGATTGAATTTTGGAGGCTTGAAAAGATTAAGTAAAAGTTTGAATTTGAAGTTATGCACCGAAAACTGGAACCCTTTGGTGCTCCATTGATTTCTTTTTAAAGATATCATGGTTCTGGTTCTGGTCCTGGTTATATATACCTATACAGTGCAACAGTTAATTTTCTTTAGCTTTTAGTTCACTTGCTTTTGGAAAGAGCCGGTCTGGGACTGACACTCATGTTGGCAGCCTCCTGGATCTGCTTCCCAATTATTTTTTATTAGTATAATAATATTTTTGTGACACTTAAGAAACAGTTTATATCCTATGTTATGAAACGAAGCTAACTTACCCATTCACTGGCCCACTTACCTTATGCTAGCTTAATTTTTACATTAAGGCCGTCACGGTCCTCACATACAAGGTATGTCACATCACAAACATCCTCCAGATATTTACAATTGGAATTCATAGAGCACCATTACCACATTACCGGCATGGCATGCCACACGGGCACCGGTTGACGGTAATAAGAAAGGAAAAAAAATAAAATAATTTTTTTTTCATTTTCTCAAAATAATTTAAATTTATTTTCAGCAATGTTGACTAAAATAAGTATGAGGACGAGGACTGACTGTGGCCCTGGCCGTGGGATGTACTCTTTGTGTGTCTTGGTATTTCGTTTTCTTTAAATCCTGAGTTGTATAGATAGTATGCTGTCTGCTCCATTGTTGAAAAATATAAGAATAATATTTTTTAAGGATTTCTCTTCCCAATTTACAATTCTCTCTCTGACCATTTTGTATTGTATGCAAAGACATGAAAGTATTTTTATTGTTATTGCTAAAGTGACGCTGTGGGCTGTGGCTATCATAATAATAATAATTTTGTATTTGTACTTTTTTGTAGTTTTTATTTAATAGTCGCACTTTCAAGAAGTATTTCAGCGGAAGATTACGTATTACGTTCATATACTCAATGGGCTGTCGTCTGTAATTTTATTTTCATTTTTGTAGGCGTTCGTATTGAGGATTTTAAACCACTATCCACAAGAAACAAGATGGTAATCGTAAAGTAAATGAAATTGCATGTGATGTGAATAGTATGGGTACTTTGAACATTTTTAACTTTGGAGGTATTTTAGCATTTACATTTTGAGAAAAAAAACAAGGAACTCTTCCTATTTATATAATAGTTAAATTATTAGAGACTATTATATATATATATATTATTCTGATATATTATAGATAGCAGGGGCAGGGCCGGACGAAGGAACAGCTTTTAGACAGCAATTTGTTTCCTAACAAAAATCCCAATTTTAATTTTATGAATGATGTTCCTTTAAAAACCAAAATGTTGTATTTAATATTTTTTGAAAAGTTTAAAATATTCTATATGCTTGATTCTAAAAAGTGCAAAGTGTTCTATTTACTTGATTCTAAAAAGTGCAAAATGTTCTATTTACTTGATTCTAAAAAGTGCAAAATGTTCTATTTACTTGATTCCAAACAGTGCAAAATGTTCTATTTACTTGATTCTAAAAAGTGCGAAATGTTCTATTTACTTGATTCTAAAAAGTGCAAAATGTTCTATTTACTTGATTCTAAAAAGTTCAAAATGTTCTATTCACTTGATTCCAAACAGTGCAAAATGTTCTATTTAAATGTTTTTTTGAAAAGGGTTAAATGTTTTATTTACATGTTTTTGAAATGTACAAAATTTTTTATTGGCATGTTTTTGAAAAGTCGCAATAGTCTATTTATGTACTTTTTAAGATTGCAAAATGTTCGATTTAAATGTTTTTTTTTTAAATTCAGGCAGCGGGGGCTGTCTGCGCGGGCCGCATTATCCGGCCCTGATAGATAGAGTTGCTCCCCTACTATAGGTAGAGTTATCGAGACGAGATTATAGACTTGTACAAGAAATCAGACTTTAAGACATAACTTGTCACAAATTCGCCACATGACATGTGATTTTCCAGCTCCGTCCGAAACAGAGGACCAACAAGTACAGGTACAGGTACAGGTAGGTACAAAAAGTAAAGAAGATGGGTTGGCCTCACAGTCATATTGTCCTATGACTCATTTTCCTACAAAGCTGTCAATGACACTGGAGACCCAAACAACAAAAGCCAAAACCATAGTGTACAATAGAAATCCATAAATTTTCATAGATTATAATCTCTACTCCGTTTCGTATAGACTACTATTATGCGGATGTGTGTGCGTGGACTGTCAGTTGATTGTACAGCACATAGGCCTGTCTGAGTCTAGTCTGACGGTTGTCTCATTTTATATCTCGTAAAATTTTGCCAATTTTCTTTGACGTCCCTTAATTTTTGAACTTTGCTTTGAGTTTTTGAGATTTGGTTTTTTGAAAGTCGTTAAATGTTTGACAACTATTGTTCAACTATATTATAGGGCTTCCCTTGTACATCTTTTGTGAGTAGACAGTAGACGCTAGCTAGGAGACAAATATTATATTGGCATTTGCATTTTGAATTTTGCTACAAGTTTGAACAGTATTCTATAATATTCCACTGTTGAACAAGAAGCCACCGTCTCCGTCACACTATAGTCACAGTCACCAGCCGCCTATATATTATTATTATATTGTTATTGTCACCTTGACTTTTGTGGTTTTGATATTTCTGAGACCGCTGAGCAATGTAGAACCAGAACCCACTTCAAGAACATAACATAGGGCACGACGGGGACGGGGACGGGTAAATCTATAGGAACAAGTTGTAACATAAGAGTTTTGCTATAGATTGCTATAATGAGAATTTTATTATGGTTTTGATCTTATGTCATGTGGATGTTATATTACTACTCGCTGTCAGGAGCATAAACTTCTTGCTTCTTTTTTACACGAACAAATAAAAGGTGGGAAAACCGCAGTTTGTGTCGATAGCATGTTGTGTTCTTGTATGTTATGTACAGTTCTGAACTGCACTACCTATGTCTATACTTATACTATGTAGGTGTTCCTAAAAGATTCTACTATTATGTTATGTATATTATTATATAGATATATGGATTAAATAAATACACTTAAAGTTAAAATAAAAGTGGACAACACGGAATTTCTACTCTTTTTGGTAAGGACTAAAAGTGTCCTTTTATTTTTCTCTTTTTCTTGTATTATGGATAGCTATTTCTAATATTCAACAAAGGAAGGAAGTGTGTACCAGAAATGAACCTAAATATATACTTTTTATTATTTTTTTTGAGATTTTTATGAAATTACGAACTTAATATTTTTACCTTTTACAAGAGAGAACTAAAAGTATAACCTTCGCTTATGAAAATCAAATACACACTGATTTTCGGAGAGCGCTGCAGCCCCTTTTATAGGTGCAGCGCTCTCAAAAAATCATCGTTGTGCGCATGTCTGCTTTGATGGAAAGTGGTTTTTCCACTTTCCGTGAAGGGTGACTCATCCTCCTGGAATGTGGGTAAACCACATTTCATGAGCATGAGTCATCCCTCCCTATGTATATTGATCTAAAATATACCCATAATACATGCGGCGGCCGAACACTAACTTTGACCCAAAGTTCAAAGAAAAACTATTAAAATATTGTATTGTTTAGATAATTATAGTTAATATAAATAATTGATTAATATAATAGGTACAAGGTATACATAAGTATAAAATTGCCAAAACATATAAACATTGATTTGGATGTTTGTTTAGTTGATTTTTTTGGATTATTATTATGTTTGTGTATTTTAAAATTTGTTTTATAGATATATTATTGAATAGTGATATTAGTTATGAATAACAAAAAAATAAACACATAAATACACAACAGAAGAGAATGTGGAATTTGGTGTTGGATGGTAGAGATGAATGAAGACACAAAATATAACTTTATATAATAAATAGTTCTATAAATGTTTGAAAAAAAATGACTTACAAAAGAATGGTACACACTTATTAAGTATAATGAAGACAAAACACTCATATTAAATATTAAAACACCAAATTCACAAATGCGTCACTGTTTTATGGGGAATTGTAGTTAAGAGGAGAGTCCGGAGCGTGAAGGAAAAATTCGTCATCAGTAGAGTCGTCATCATAAGCTGGAAGACGGGGGGATGTATTTGAGAATTGTGGGAGTGTTGGCGTTGGGTCTTGCTCAATGGGGGAAAATGGGGGTGGGGAGAATGGTGAAGGGCCAAACAGCTTGTAGATATCTGCTGGTGCGTCTTCTTCTTCGTCGGAGATCACTTCCGCTTTGATTTGGTCTGGGCGGAAAATGAAATTTGGAGAAGCAGGGAGTACTCCCACGATTTCACAATCGTCCGCTTCAGATTTTTCGTCGACTGTTTTCAGAATAAGACAGTCATCATCGTCAGAATCGGTGGAAGAATCATATGATCGGCGGTATACTGATGCAGATGATGTGAAGGTGCATCTCTCACTGAGTATAATTTTATCTGGTAAAGCAATATTAGTTTGCTCTGAAGTAGGAGTGCACTGTTCACTGGTAATGATGTTGGTGCGTATTTTAGCAACTAGCGGTGATGATTCCAGGGTGGACTCCACTGTGGTTGATACAGTTGTGCTGGTACCAGTGGTCGGTACCGGCACCGGTTTGGTGGACTTTCGAATCCAGGGGCGGGCGGATTGAAGTTCCGCTGGCCATGGATTAGCTTGCTGGCTCTGCAGCGTGGCAGGAATAAACATCCGTTTATTCAGAGGGTGATGTGATCTATCCGAGAATGGATTAGGCTGAACCGTATTCCAGATTGTGTGTATGTTCGCAAAATAGGGGAAAGGAGCATGTCGAAAGAAATGCCGCGGTGGCAAGATTGGCGGCGGGTGCTGTATTTTGTGAGTGCGAGGATTGAAATGTTTCAAGCCGGGTGTTTTTGAACAATGCGTTCTGGGGCGTCGTGGTGCTGGAAACTGAGTAGTAACAATTGGCACGGTGGCAATAGGAGCCTGGACGCTAAGATCAAGAGGCTCCAAATAAGGCACGTGAGAGTTCAAAGTAGTCATGGTTATAATCGAGAAATGGAACTCCGAGAGAAAAATGTAAAATAAATGAAATGACTTCACTTTGTGTATGCGTGTGCGAGTGAGAGGAAATGAGGTGTGGAAGAGCGAGTGATTTTTGTGTCGAATGAAGTAGTGGTTATTATGGGGATGTATTTATATAAAAATTTTTAAATCCACGAAGGGCACACAAAACCCGGGTGTAATGAGCAACAATGTTGAGGTAGGGAAGGGGTCTTTTTAAACTTGGTTTTTAAATTTCACTGTGGGTATTTTTTGTCCTTGTATTTGTGTATGAGTTGTCAAAATGTTTTTATTTATTGGTTTGTGTGGCTAGTTTTTAAAGATTTTGATTATAATCAAAATGAGATTTTACCAAAAAAATAGATTTATTGATATGAAATGGGAGGGTTTTGTTATTTTCACTTAAACAATTGTGTTGTATATTGGACGTATTTGTTTTTAGAGAACAGTGTGGGGTATTAACTTAAGACACTGGTACTATTGGGAATGGTAATGAGATATGATATTGTGCACGTGTGTGCTATATATATTAATAAAAACAGAGGCACTTTAACTACAAACGTTAGTGTAAACAATTTACTTCTGTACGTATCAAACCACTGTTCTGTGCGAGTGTGTTTTAAATTATTAAATTTGAGGAAAAACATGATGCACTTCACAGACATGTTACCCAAAAAAATCAAATTATGACGGGAGTCGAAGTGAGCCGGACGAGATACCAGGAGAAACTGGCATGATTTCGTCGAAAATGTGAGTAAAATTGGGGTGGGGGAGTAGACATGGATGCTGGGTACTGTGTTGGGATGGGTCAGGGAAACCCTGGTCCAACATAAATAAGAAGAAGGCTGTGAGTGGTTGTCTGGCCCATGTTCAATAAATATTAAATTTAAATGAAATGGGTTTGAATGTGTTGGTTGTGAAGAGGATAAGGTAGGGGTGTGTGATGCATGTGCTTGATTTTATGAAAAAGGAAGACTGGGCATTTCAAGAAAAAAATAATTGAACGGGAGCCTTTTGGTGTTTTAAATCAGTTGATTGACTTTCGCTCTATCTCTCTCTCGCTTCTTGACTGTCATTGTCTCGGTCCATGTCTGTGGGTTTGATTTGGAGTTGGTTCCTACTGATAGACAGAAATCAGCGGGCAACTGACCATACTCAAGTATTTATACATAGGATAGTCACTGCTTGAGATATTGGACAGGTGGGTACCTGTTGTCTGTATTTGTTTTTGTAATTGGAAAAAATATTTGAAGATTGGTGTGTGTGTGTGTTAAGTACACCCGCTGAGTGCTTCTGCTGTGCGCTTGTATTGCGTAGTTGTTTAAATTTTGTTTTAGGACGACAATGAAGTATGAAGAAAGTAGGTGACAACCGTAATTGTGTATGAAACAAAAATGTAATGTGCTTGTGAGGATGAATCTCTAGTCTTTGGTTTTGCTCGTGTGAGCGTGTTTTTAGTTGGTAGTGGAGTCATGTATAGACTGATACATAGTAGAGCAAAAACCGTGAAGTAATAATACAAGGTAAGAGGAAAAAAAATAAAATGTCGCAAGACCTAATGTGAAAATGTCGCAAGACCTAATGGGAAAATGTCGCAATACCTAATGTTAAAATGTCGCAAGACCTAATGTTAAAAATGTCGCAAGACCTAATGTTAAAATGTCGCATGACCTAATGTTAAAATGTCGCAGGACCTATTGTTAAGCTATGAAAATGTCATAAGACTTAATGTTAAAATGTCGCAAGACCTAATGTTAAAATGTCGCAGGACCTAATGTTAAGCTGTGAAAATGTCAGAAGACTTAATGTTAGAATGTCGCAAGACCTAATGTTAAAATGTCGCAGGACCTAATGTTAAAATGTCGCAAGACCTAATGTTAAAATGTCGCAGGACCTATTGTTAAGCTGTGAAAATGTCATAAGACTTAATGTTAGAATGTCACAAGACCTAATGTTGAAATGTCGCAGGACCTAATGTTAAAATGTCGCAAGACCTAATGTTAAAATGTCGCAGGACCTAATGTTAAGCTGTGAAAATGTCAGAAGACTTAATGTTAGAATGTCGCAAGACCTAATGTTAAAATGTCGCAGGACCTAATGTTAAAATGTCGCAAGACCTAATGTTAAAATGTCGCAGGACCTATTGTTAAGCTGTGAAAATGTCATAAGACTTAATGTTAGAATGTCACAAGACCTAATGTTGAAATGTCGCAGGACCTAATGTTAAAATGTCGCAAGACCTAATGTTAAAATGTCGCAGGACCTAATGTTAAGCTGTGAAAATGTCAGAAGACTTAATGTTAGAATGTCGCAAGACCTAATGTTAAAATGTCGCAGGACCTAATGTTAAAATGTCGCAAGACCTAATGTTAAAATGTCGCACGACCTAATGTTAAAATGTCGCAGGACCTATTGTTAAGCTATGAAAATGTCATAAGACTTAATGTTAAAATGTCGCAAGACCTAATGTTAAAATGTCGCAGGACCTAATGTTAAGCTGTGAAAATGTCAGAAGACTTAATGTTAGAATGTCGCAAGACCTAGTGTTAAAATGTCGCAGGACCTAATGTTAAAATGTCGCAAGACCTAATGTTAAAATGTCGCACGACCTAATGTTAAAATGTCGCAGGGCCTATTGTTAAGCTGTGAAAATGTCATAAGACTTAATGGTAGAATGTCGCAAGACCTAATGTTAAGGTGTATTTACAAGTTCCTTGATAATGACGAAAAATGTAGTGGACTTTGTATGAGAGTGTAGACAGTATTTGTCCGGGCCGGGGCTGAGTGTTGGTGTGTGTAGGTATATGGAGAGGGGGGATGAAATGACGGAATTTGAACGTGGACGTAGCAGAGGGTTTTGTGTGGAGCCCATAAATTTTTGTAGCCAAGGGATGCATGTGGGTAAGGTTATGGAAGCTAAGTGGGGAGAGAGTGTCGTATGAGAAGGCAAGATATCAGAGGTAGTGGAGATTGTTAGTCATTGTCTGGCGCCGTGCTTCTCTCTCTTTCTTTCTAAACACAAAACACATGTATTTCATAGTATTATACAGATATGTGTAGGTAGGTATTTCATATATGACAGAGCCATCAAAATACACCAAGTAATTCACGAAGTGCTTACAGACATACATGCCTACGTGTAGGCATATGATTCATGTATATGGGTGTAGTCATTCACGATTTACGTTATAGAGAAAAGTTCAAGGATTTGGTGGGATCTGATCGTCCCTTGTATTGTATCGTAAATAAGACAAAATTCAAAGTTCATTATGCTTGTTGGTGTTTTTCTGTATTGTAGAGGTAGGGAAGTGTGGCTAGCCCAATGAGTGAGTGAAAAGGCTTTTAAAGTTTTAGGGTAAATTGGGAAGGCAGTATAATATTTATAAAAGAGATTTAAAGAATGTCTTTTTCCCTCTACCCTTTGTGCTGTAGACCTGTATCGCCACGCCGTGACGTTGACGTGAGTTGGTGGCTGCATTTGATGTCGATGTGAACAGACACAGTTGCATTTTGAAAGTACCTATACATTTTCAATGCATGTTATGCTACGTGCTTATGTTGGACGGAGAAGGATAGACAGGGATTTGGGAAGTTTATTAGTTGTTTGCCTGTAGCTGGTGGGGAAGGTGATATATGACTATATAGGTATAGATATAGCTAATAATGTGCTGAGTCGCTTGGAGAGGAGATATACACCTGAGATGTGTTTATTGGAGACATTGCGCAATCTTAAAAATATTTTGTAATGGAGACGCATTTTGGTTTTTGAATTCTACTTAATGACTACCTTTTGAATGTTATATGGCTCAATAAGATTGGTCCAGTGATAAAAAAAAAGGTTTCAAAATTGCTGGTAAATGGCTTAGATAGGTAGGAACAAGGGCTAAATATATATGTACTTTTTACTTTAGAATGAAATGGATGAGTGAGTAAAGTACATCATGAGAGAAATTTATCAGTAGTAGTAGTAATATTGGTGTATAGTAGGATTCATAGAAACATGCCAAAAAAAATACATGAAGTGTAGAGATTTGTAGGGTGCTAGAAATGGCTTGCCGCGTACGGCAGGTACTTACAAGAAAATGTGTGAGAAGGTACTTTTTATTGAAATATACAGTAAAGTAAGGTAATGCGATGCAAGATAGTGTAAGAGATGCTAAGTGCTTATGAGACATGGCTAGTGTAACCTTATGCTTATGTGAGTTATATAGTTCTGGGATACTTATGTAGTTAGGGTGCAGTGTCCGCAGGGTTTGCTGCAATGGGCCTAACTAGTGGCCTGAGTAATGTACATGTATGTTCATTGATTTTGTTTTTATCTTTTCGTTGTTTATTTATATAAAATTAATAAATATGTATGAACTAATTTTGGAGTTTTTACGTATTGTCAATATTATTAAATTTATATGTGCATGTATTTTTGTGCTTTTGTTTTTATTTGTAAGGGTAGTCTGCTTTAAGCCCAAAAGTGGCCTAGATCATAATCTACATATAGAAATTAGGTGAGATTAACTTGGCATTAATTTTTATCCTTCCTTTATTTAAAATTTACACTATTAAATAAATAACTTAATTAACTAATATTTTTGAATTTGTATGCTTTATTTTGTATTTGTTTGTTTGGTTTAAATAAGTTTTTACTCAATAAATACTATTTAATTGATATATTTTAGGTATGATTTATAAAATATTTAACATGTATAAAGAAGAAGAAAATTTTTTGTACACCGGCAATTAAGCATTTACATATACCACAATGGTGGGAGCGATACCCGCAGTATAGACATGAATAAGCATGAAGACATGGTGATATAAGACAATTAGCTGCCATTCGTTGACAAATTGTACATAAAAGAGTTTCGCAATTATCAGTGGAGAGGAAACCAGTTTCTATGAATGTATGATTATTTAGGCTAAGGACGGTAGGTGGGGTAAAATGTGTAGGAGCGTTAGTTGAATTACAATAGGATAAAGTTTTTGTAATGTGGTTGTTATTATTTGTGGTAAATAAGTTTAATGAATGCGTTTTTATAAGTGGATTGGAAAGAAATTTAGCAATATCTCTCTTGAGGGCTTTATATTTGGAAACGGGTGTATGAGTACAAAGTGGAACATTGTAACTACAATCGTTCGGTGAAACCACCATTGGACATAAGGGTGAGAGTTGTTTATGAATGATGTCAGGGACGTCACCCATCATATGATTATTGATATTGAGGTCACACATAAAGCAAATCATTTTGTTTGTCATGGGTGTGTAGTAGAATCCTGATTTTGCTGTTTCGTATACATTCATGTCCGTCATTGGTTTGAAATCAAATGTGAGTAGTCTATAGTATTCAGAGTGCATAACTCTGATTTTGTAATGTGGTTGATATTTATTTTGTAAAAGGAATCCTTCCTGTGAAGCCATGGTATTTTGTTTTTTTTAAATTTGGAAGTAACTAAACGTTTCACTTCTTAATCTGGATTTAAATCACTCTAAAGTCTTCTTTTTATGCTGTTTTTAAATTTTTGTTTTTAATCCTATAATACAAAAAGAATAATTTTTGTTTTTATCGTACAATGGTTTCCTACACTAGTCTTCAATTACTAAGATATATTAATTGAAGGATTTAATTTTTAGGTTTTATAAAAAAAAATATTTTAACTCATAAAGATTTTTAGTAGGCCCTCTATTGATTTGCGGCAAACGCCACAATTATTAAGAAGTAATCCACACTTTAAACATGTAAAAGCATGATTGCAAGGAAGAATAAGGCAATCAATTTCAGCTGCTAAACAAATTTTACAAAGAAAATGGTCAGAACAAGTTGCCGTAGGTGAATCAGTTTTTATGGTATGATTGTGGTCAGTGTCAATGATATTTTGTATGGACAGTACAGCAAGGTTTTGCTGATGCAAAAAGTTCATATCTGGTGTACTTAAATTGCTTGTGTGGGTTGTAATGGTTCTAGATTTGTTGTTTCCTGAGATGAAGAGGGGATTATTTGTAATAGTTTTGTCATATTTGTCAGATTGTAGGGATACTGTGCAAATACTAAGTGGGATATTATGTAAGATATTTAAGGGATCAGTGACCATATGACAATGAGGAGAAAATAGTTTGTGAATCTTTTGAATATCATCTCCAGGACAGGGGTGATAAGTTAACTGACACATATAACAAACTGCCATGTGATTACATTTGGTGCAATAGAATCCCGCTTTAGCCATTTCGTGGATGCTTGTATGTGGTACTTTCCAGTTCTTAAAGGACTGTAAACGGTGATACTCACTATATAGTAAATTGTTAATATAATAGTTTTGCTGCATGTTTTTCCAAATAAATTGTGTATGCGAAACCATTTGATGTTTATTGTAATTAACTGATTTTAATACTTACTACTTGTCGTTGATTTTATGAAAGGTTATTGCTTCTTAGATTCCCTCAAAAAAAACGACTTTGATCTTTTTCCGTGGGCAATGATATTTGGTCTTACAAGTTTGTTTCAATCCTATATAAAAGAAGGAAGATTTCCAATAAATCTCTGCTATGTTTTTGTAAATATTGCTGTAACTCAATCATCTAGTTTTAAAGTAGAGATAGGATTTATAGTCAAAGGGTTTTGAGCAGATGTGAATAGTAAGCTTAACTAATGTAGATTTTTAGAATGCCTAACACTTTCTTGCGGCATATAGCGCATCGTTTAAGATGAATTCCACAGGACATGCAAGCATAAGCATGATTGCAGCTGGTTATCAAACAATTGAGTTCTTCATTGTGACATATTTTACAAATTAAAGCCTCACATTGGGGTAATTTGGGAGAGGGTGAATTATTTTGACACGTAACTTGACATTGAACATTGAGTGTAATTGCTGGTTGCGGAGAACGTTGAGGTAAACAACAAGTTAATCTTTTAATAAATCTGGAAACTCTATTCTTTGGAGGCGACGGTGGCCCTAATGAATTGATAACTTGATTATTATGATTTGGGTCATAAACTGGCTCAGTGTTAATCGGTTCAAGTTCCGGCATATCGTCAGAGGTGTCACTCTGTGGTGTATATGTGTGGAAGTCATGGATACCTGTCACATCTTCCCCAAGATAAAATACTCGAGGAATTTGAAAATCAGAGGGTTCTAGTGTAGTTGGACTGGGTAATATAGGTCGGATTGGATGCATGTCTGATGGTATGTTACTGGGATGTGTGCTAGGGTTTGTTACCATTTGACAATGTGGACTATGCCGTCTATGTTCTATGTGTGGGATGTCGCCAGGAATATAATCACCGATACAAACGTGACATGAAAAGCAACGGGTCTTGTCGTCTATACCAACAAAATAGAGACCTGTTCGAGCTAAATCGTGGGGGTTTATAAAGGGAACTGTCCATGTGTTGAACGTCTGTAGTCTATATCGTTCATAACACATAGTGTTAACAGGGCGCTGATTTAATAAATATTGTCCAAAAGCTCCAGCCATTGTTGTGTTTAGGAAAGAAGAATTTTATAGGTTAACTTAGAAGAAGAAAAGGAGGGTGTTAAATGAATAAATCCTAAAATTAATGTGCTATGTATGAGATATTAAAAGGTTTACGAACCGTTTTCTTTTTGTATTGGAACTTTTTATTTTTATTATGTTTTTGTTTTTGAGTTTTCTTGATGATTCACCAATCTAAAATAAAGATAGTTGGTTATAAGTAAGTTGTTTCTAAGAGTATTAGTTTTAAATAAATCTGTTAAACTAATTTCTGGTACATAACTTCTACAATCTCGTGTTGCTTTTCAATCATTTTAGTTTTATATGCTCTTTAGGTATGTCGCGTTAATACTAATGTACTATTATATTACTATTTCTATAGTTGTTTGTAAACGTAATATGTAAATACTATATTATAACTACTCTATGTTAATAGGTAAATAAAATACTTCTAACTACCTTTATTATATACGTATCAATATTTTGCAGTTGTTTTCATATTTATATTATAGTTTTTATCTCGTCTTTTTATATTTATACTTTATTAAATGGATTTGAGCGTAAAGTTTTTGTGCGTGTTAAATGGTGGGATTCTTCGACTGGAACGTCTAAAACATCTTCTGTCTGTTGGTGATTCATTAATTCATTAAGTCGCAGAGCTCTTGCTGCTTCTTTCTTTCTTTCAGTAATTATATATTGGCGTGATTGATAGGTCCAGTATAATTTCTCCCAAATCATAATAACTGCTTTATGAAGGCCAGCTATTATAATAATGGTAAACATTACGCCAACCATGATTTCCATATGAATGGGGGTGCTACATATGCACTGATTCTGGGTGTAACCTTTTGCCTCTGTAACTTTTGCCATGAGTACTGTTAGTAAAGCCCCTTTGCGAGAATTTTCCGAAATCAACCAAGCTAAAAGTAGGCTGGCAATAAACATAAATGCCCAAACTAAAAATGAAGTGTCTGTAACTTCGCGTATAGCCCAATGTGTTTCTGGGGTCGTATAAAATAAATTTATGCTAGTGTCGTTATTTAAGTCAGAAATGATAACAGGTTTAAAGGGCATTTTCCAATCTTTATCATAATATGAAGAGAAATTTAAAAACTTGGGTCTTTCTGATGGTAGAATGGGCTGTTTAATTACGAGATCTTTTACATTTAACCACAAACTAGGTACTACATTAGCAACATGTGGCCAGGCACTGTTGTAATTAGTGATACAAGGAAAACCTGGTTCTGCTATGATTATACCGTCGGAGACAAGCTTACAATTACAGTCTAAATTAATTTCTAAATTTCCGATATTATTTTCTCTCTTTGTGATATCGTATGTCCTATTTCTGCAATTGATTTGGATGCGTTTGCCTTTAAGATGTGCAATAGAAAGTCTTTTTGCGTCTAATCTGGTAATCCTTGTATTCGTGTCATTTATGCAATCAAATTTACATACCATTCGAAGTGATTCCACCACGTCTCCTGCTAAGATTCTTTCTATACAAGGTAGAAACGCGTGTTTGATGTTATTAGAAAGTGGTAAATAACACATTCCAGTCTGTAAATTACAATTTTGGAGATCAATTTGATCATAAACTTTAAATTCATTACCATTACGAGCTACTAATGTGGTGGGAAGATCCAATTTGCAAGTCTGATTGCTATGGGCAAAGTTAATCGGCGTTAGTTTAATCAAATCCCAGTTTTTGTTTACTGATTTAAAAGGAATCTGAACTTTAACTATAGTATAATTTTGATCTTGAAAGCATTCTGTAATTTGGTATGTATATAAACTCTCCATTCTATTGTTTGGTAATGTAATGATTTTACCAAAGCGTATCAATTCTTTTTCTAATTTTACAATAGCCGAGGATAAAACCGTGTGATCTATAAAAGTATTTGGAATGAGTTTATTTTGGCATGAATTTTTCAGATCGAGATATGCATTTATAATAAGGCTTTGATGAGTGTTCGAGCTCAAATCTGCTAACAAGAAATATAAATTAGCAATGGTTAAATCAGTGGCTGTATATTCTTTAATTAAGTTTTCAAAATGTTTAGTAATGTCGCTCATTTGTGTCTTTTGAGAGCTCATATATCGTTGTACTGTTGCTTGAAGACTATTAACTGTGGATGCTACTTGAATCGTCCCCTGATGTTCCTTAATAAGATTATTTTTTATGTTTTGTACTAATGTTTGTAACGTTTGCTGGTTCTGTAGTATGATATCGCTTTGTGATTGCAGAGCGACACCAAACCAACTATGGAGAGCTGTGCCAACTACACTTGGCTCAGAACGTTTATTTCGTTTGCTCATTTCACGAACCCATTCATCAGTGTGTGAGTAATCAGAATATTTTGTTTGGTAATCAAGTGCTTGATGCAAATGTTCCATCGTATTGAAGTTGTCTTTCATCATTAACCTTATGCGTCTACTGATATGGCATGTGCGCACATAAGTTTTGTGTGTCTCGCATGTATGATTCGTCTGCATGCTTTGTGGTAATAATGGAGGTATGTTTGGGATTTTGAACAGAATTGGCGCTGATCCTTCGTAAAGGTTTATTGAGCTTAACTTTTCAATAATTACCCCTAAGTCTATATGTACAGTAGGTGAAAGATCCTTTGCAATACTACAGCTGAGTAGTGCCAATATATATATTATTAAGTTCGCCATCGTAGGTAATTTATTCTAACTATTTGTATTTGTTTTCTAGGATGTCTTTCTTTTTTTTGTGGTTTTTCTGAGTTTTTCTTTCTGTCCGTCTATTTCTTATAAAAATAAAGTATTTAAACTTATTAGATCTATCTGTATATTTAAAGGCGATTTCCAAACCAATCTGGTTTCCTATATTTTCTGCCAAATCTGGAAACTTTCTTTGCTTTATTTTGTTCATCTTCAGAACTACTTGAATTATTATCTACTAAAATAGGTCCCTTTTTATCATTCGTTGTACTGTCTAACTTTTGAAATTTTTCCTGTGGCGTAGATTCTTTCTTATGACAAATCAATAAAATCTCTTCGCAAATAATAATTATGTCCATATTCAATATTTCGCTTGATTGCACAACTTGCTTCATCATAGTTCGAACTGTTGCAGCATCAATTATACCCGTTATTATTTGTTTACAAAGCCAAATAATTAACATAATAGTAGCATCACTGCAGTGGTAAAATGCTATTGGTGTGATATTTCCGCGTCGTAGAAGAATGCTTATAAAATTTTTAACCCATATCCGATTTAAATAATTGTTTCTACGTACTATGTTTGCTAGCGTATATATAATCAATGTATTATTACTTTTCCATTCCTGATTGATTTCAGTTTCTATTTTCCAATTTTCTACTGTGATTTGGTCTACCGTAAATTCTTCTTGTTTATCTGCCTTAATATTAGTTTGAGATGCCTCCATGTGAGACCAATCAGCTATATGTGTCATTATTTTTCTCATGTCGTGTCGATCGGTTATTATAATTAGTAAAGCAATTTTTTTATCGTATGTTGATTTCCAAATAAATTCCAACGGTTTATGTATATCTATGATATTCGTGCAACCTAACATATGCTCTGACGTCGTTTTTTGACCTGGTTCCATCGCCAGGATTTCCACTAATTCATGACAATTCTTCAACGCGGTTTGTAACTCTGAAGAGAGAATTCTTAAACTAGTACATTCTGGTTCTGAATCATCTGATGTAGATTCAACTGCATTATATTTCCTTAGTCTGGAGACATGCACTATTTGTCCAGGTTCATTTTCATTTTCATTTCCTATTAATACGTTAGTATCTGAGATGATTTTCTTAACTATCTTTGGGCAAAACGTCCTTTGAAGAAGTTTAGTCGAAAACCCTTTTTTGGTAAATGGTACATAATGCTTAACTGTGTCGCCAACAATAAATGGACTTTTCTTTTTCCCTATGTCATATCTTTGTTTCATTTTTATTTGTGCTTTTTCAACTTTTGTACGTATCAATTCTCTTAATGTATTTAACCTAGCTATTTCGTCAATTCTGTTTCCCTTAATGACTGGAATTGATAATTTATTCTCTATACTTAATCTTGGTTCCGTACCAAATGTCATGTAAAATGGAGATTGTCCAGTTGTTTGTGATGGGCTTGAATTTAAAGCAAATACTACGAATTGAAGGTGTCTGTCCCAATCCGTTTGATCATAATTTGTATATATTTTGAGTAGTTTCTCTATACTTTGATTTGCCCTCTCGACCTGTGCATTAGTTTGGGAATGGTAATGAGTCGTGTAACTTTGTTTTATATTATAATTTTGGCAAAAGGTTGTCATGTCGTTAGAGAAGAAGGCTTTTGCTCGATCTGTTAATAATTTTTGTGGTGCTCCATACTTTAAAACAATTTCATTTTTAAGAAATTCAATTGAGGATTTAGCTTTTGTATCTTGAACAGCCTTAGCAGTTATGAGTTTAGTAAACCTGTCTACGGCAACAATAATATGTTTGTTTTCTGTTTCTCTGGTAGTGGTGATGGGGCCTATGTGGTCCATACTGTAGTCTAGGAATGGTGCAGTTGGAAAATCAATTGGTTTTAATAATCCAAACTCTGGCTGATTTGAATGTTTATGTACTTGACAAAGATGGCATGATAGTACATATTTAAGTATTTGCTTTCTCATTTTCTTCCAATGAAACCTAGTCTTAATTCTAAAATATGTTCTTACCCAACCGGTATGCCCGGATGTTGGATCATCGTGACCTGCCCGTAAGATCTCTTTAACTAAAATTTGAGGAACGACTAATCTGAGTGTTCCATTCGCAACGTTATAAAGAACGTTTTCCACTAATTTAAATTTCTTTATTGTTTCTATGTCTTTCTTTTTTAAGTTTTCCCTTATTTTAGTGCAATATGTGTCTAATTTCTGAGTTTCCGCTATGTCGTTCTGCTCCATATTTAAAAAATTAATATCATGTGTTTTGCTTTGAGTGTTTTTATTTTTATTTAGGAATAATATAGGAAATTCTAAAATTGTGTCTTCACCTTCAGGTATCTCACCTACTGGTAACCTACTTAAACAGTCTGAATCGAGGTTCTTGGTCCCCGGTTTATAAGTCAATTTCATGTCTGGATATTCCTGCAATCTCAAATTCCACCTAGCTAATCTTCCACTTGAAGGGTCCCTTGCGAATCGCATTTGCGTTAAAGCTAAATGATCTGTAAAAACCTCAAAGGGTCTCATATATATGTATTCTCTGAATTTGTGAAGACACCAAACTAATGCTAAATATTCCTTTTCTGTTATCCCATAATTTTGTTCACATTTGCTTAAATTTCGTGAAGCAAAACACACTGGTTTGAGTCGATTAAAGTGAACTTGACACAAAATTCCTCCGATACCTAGAGAACTTGCGTCAATATTGATTTTTGTTTCTCTATTTTCTTCAAAATGAACTAAAATAGGTTGAGAGATTAAAGTCTCTCTTAATTTCTCAAATGCTTTTTGCTCAATTTCAGTCCAAATAAATTTAACATTCTTTTCTAAGAGCCTAGTCAATGGTTTTGCTATTATAGAGAAATTATGCGTAAATTTTTGATAAAACCCAAGAAGACCGACGTAGGAGCGTACTTCCTTAACGTTCTGAGGTGGTCTCATTTCAGTAATAGCTTTAATTTTGTCTGGAGAAGGAGATAAACCATCCTTATTAATTACATGTCCAAGCACTTCTACTTCGGAAGCAGCAAATTTGCACTTTGATATTTTTAATTTAAAACCATCTTCTCGAAGCCTTTGAAAGATAGACGTTAAATGTTCTAAATGTTCTATAAATGATTTAGAATATGCTAACAGGTCATCCACATAGGAAATTACGCATTTAAATAAAAGAGATGATAGGCATTCATTGATAGCCCTTTGGTAATTAGCTGAACTGTTACGTAGACCAAACGCTACTCTTTTCCATTCGTATAATTGGTTGGAGGAGCAGAAGGCTGTTATAGGCATAGATTGTTTATCAAGTCGCAGCTGCCAAAAACCGGAGTGTGCGTCAGCTAGAGTAAAGTATTTATTACCTCCTAGTGTGGCTAAAAACGTGCTTAATCTTGGAACAGGGAAGCTATCCGGGATTGTACATAAATTAGCTTTTCTAAAATCTATGCAAAAACGATACTTAATGCCATCTTTAGTTGTCTTTTTTACTAGTACAACCGGCGAGCTCCATGGGGAGTTAGATTTTTGAATAATGCCTTTTTGTAAAAGTTCCTCTACTTGAGTTTCTATTATATTCCTTTCGAACGCAGAATAAGCATAAGGGTTTTGTTTAATTGGAACGGTTCCTGGTAATAGTTCAATTTTACACGGTTTGCAATTAACGTATGTAGTGGGTAAATTTTTAGTAAAGATATCTTTAAAAGAAATGAGAAATTCCAACATTTGCTCTTTTTCTTCTACACTTAAGTTGGAATCTATCTGTTGTTCTAACTCTGAGTTATCTATTTCTAAAGGTTCCTCGTTAAATTGTTCCTCGATTCCTAAGGTATCCTGAATATCAACAACTTCAAAAGTACAAACTTTTCCTACTTTCATTCCTTTAGGCAATATCATTTGATCTGGTGTATTATTAATAAGTAAAATGTAATTATGTTCACAATTAGTTATAACTTGAGGTGGTAAAAGATATTTTAGCCTATTATTGTTAGGTTTTAAATATTTAACTCTAAATTCGTCTAAACTGCATTCTTCGCTTAAATCTATAGGTAGTTTCCTCATAGTGTAAGGGTCTACTGTCATGGTTTCTTGTACAAGACAGAAAGTATTTTGCTTTTTGCTGTCAACTTGTATAGCTGCAAGTCTTTCTAACTCTATTTTCTCAGTTATGCTTTCCATCTCATCTCTACTAGGAAAAGGGGCAATATTATCTTTTTGAATTAAACATAGTTTATTATAATCTATAACTAATTTTTCATTAGTGAGTGAATCTGCTCCAATAATTAAATCATACTTCATATCTGGTAAAACGTAAGCCTTAATATTTAATTCTAATTTGCCTATCATTATTTTTAGTGTAGTTTTGCCAATAGTGCTTTGAGCCATTCCACTAATCCCACTAATAATTACTGGTGCTATGAGTCTTTTTATTTTGTTTTCTTCTATTATTTTTGAATTAACTATAGTTATAGCCGCGCCAGAGTCAACGACAGCCACAATGTCAAAATTATTATATTTACAAGGAAATTTTAAAGATGTGTGAATATTTTCTATAGTAATCACATCTTTATGAAGAGTTTTAGACTTATCTAAACTTGACTGCCACCATTGGCAGTCGGTTGCATCCGGTTTTCCTGTAGCGGATTTTTATTTAGAAATCTAGGTGCAGCAACTGGCCTGATATATGAATCTCCAGGCTTAATATTTTCTTTGTTTCGCTCAAAATAACTGTTTTGAGACTGTTGATTTCGTCGTGGACAATCACGACTGATATGGCCTAATTCTGAACAATTATAACAACTATTGTTTGGATTTAATAATGGTCTAGACATATTAGTTAAGTTATTTTGAAACCCTTGGACCTGTCTAGGATATTGCATAAAGGTATTTGGATTTTGCCAACTGTTTCTATTACCTTGGTTATTATATTCAAAGTTTTGGTTATAATTTGGTTGATTATTTCTATTAAATCCTTGCATGTTTTGATTGTCTAATCGATTATTATTAGTCATGAAATTTGACCTATTAAAATTAGGTCTATTGTTATTAAACCTGCCTCTCTCATTCTGATTAGTTTGCAACGTCTCGATTCTTTTATTAAGTACCTCCATCTGGATTTTATGCGCCGATTGTTCTGATTGAATCTGTTCTATTTTTTTACCTAGTTGCTCTGCTAAATTATTAATTTGTTTGAGTTGATTTAATATTGGTTCATTACTAACTGTAAATATATTAAGGTCGTCCATCCTTTGGGATAAAAGCTTAACTTCTGCTGCACTTCTCAAGTGTTGCAGTACCTCTAAAGTAGTGCGTGGGTGCATGGGAAGTACCTTTTCCATATAATAATTTTGCATTCCAGTTATTAATTTTCTAACCCGAGCCTCTTCGCCCATTTCATCGTCCACCTTATCACACAGATCCAGTATGGAATAATAATAATCTTCTACAGTTTCGTTTGGTTTTTGTTTTCTTTCATTTAGTTTAATTGTGTCACTAATATCTTTAGCTAATCCTACAAACCCATCTAGAAATGCGTCTCTAAGAACTTGCCAAGTTAATGGAGCTGGTTCCTGTTCTAATTCCAAAGCATCTCTTTCTCTTTTTAAAATAAATACCCTATGCCATTTTTCCGCCGTTCCGCGAAGGAAATTTACAAACTGTCTAACTTTTATATTGTCATCCCAGAAGTTACTCGCTGACGCTTGTTCGTAGCTTGCTATAAAATCGTTCGGGTCTAATTCTGTGGGACTTGAAAATGTCTTAGGAGTGATCATAAGTTTGTATGGTCTATGTTCACCTTCCATGTTTAAATAGTATTATTATTTTTAGTCTTGATACTCTTAAAAAAAAATAAATCTGCCTTTCAATCTTAATTTTTATTGCACTTACCTTGTCCGCTAATCCGTGCCTGATAACGTATTGGATAGTTTTCACTTTATTGTTAATTTAAAATTTTGTTTTCACCGTGCTTGATAACGTGTTGGATAATTTTTCACTTATTGCTAATTAAAATTGTTGTTTCTACCGTGCTTGATAACGTGTCGGATAAATTAATACCACTATCTGTTTTACTCGTCTTCGTATTAATTGTTAATTTATTTTGACCAAACTAACTTTTAACTGATTTCTAAACTTAATTTATACTAAAAAATTTTTTTAAATCTAATTTAATTTAATTTTGAGCCGCGTTTTTAGTTAATCTATGTTTTAACCTAATTAACTTATTATTACCCTAATTAATTAATTCTATTTAAGCATATAATTATCGTGTAATTATATCATCAAAGCCCTAAATTTAATCTAGAGATAGGTTAACACTACAGACAAGTATTAGTTGTGCCGTAAATGTGTTAGAGTTTAGATCAAGCAATGACCTATACCCGGTTCCAGCTCACTCTTGAGAACTGGCTTTGAGTTGTCCGCTGTACTCGGCAGGATTTAGTTTCGTGATAACTTTGTTTGCAGTTAACACTGGCACTAGAGACCTTTCCAGCAACTGAGAGCTCACTGGTTAATAATTTGTTAAAGCGGCTAGGTTGCTAACTATAGAGTTATAGTTAACTTAAAATTAAAGTATTATGATTATAACTAAGGTTTAAAACAACACCTTAATTACAATTATTATTCTAAGTCTAATTAATTAATTTATATTATTATTAATAATCTTACTAACTGCGTAGGAGAATAAACCGGGGCGGATTTAATATTATCTGCTCTTCCCAACGGAAGTCGCGTCCAAAATTAAACTCCCAATAAATTTTATTCAAGCAACTTAACTATCAATTCTTAATTAATTCAAGCTTTATAAGTAAAAGACCTAACGCTTAGATTTGAAATGCTTGGGTCTGATTTAAAGACTTGGCCCTTCACAACTGAAGTTGCCTCATCAATTAACTCCCTTAGCTTTTCCAGCAATTTAACTATTACAAATTAGTTTAATAACTATTAATATTTGAAGTTAATCAGTGTTTTCGATTTTTAAAGACGAAATAAATGTACTGATGAAATCCCAATATTTTTGAAAGCAAACGTAATACGATAAAACTATAACAGCGGCTAAAATTAAACTTAATATTAGAAACATACACCTAAAGGTATGCATACATATGAAATGTCAATATGTATATATCCTTTAGTACTTACCTTTAATTACCTTAGTTTACCTTAATAAACCTTAGAACACCTATCTGAGATAATAGCTCTGAGCTATACTTGCTTGGCTTTGTTTTAGTTTTTGAGGTCGTTTTCTCGTGGGTGCCTTTGGCTAGATTGTAATAATATCTAGTCGGTGAACTTCCAGTAAAGGCAATACCCCGTTAACCTACCACCATAAATTGTTATGTACAGTTCTGAACTGCACTACCTATGTCTATACTTATACTATGTAGGTGTTCCTAAAAGATTCTACTATTATGTTATGTATATTATTATATAGATATATGGATTAAATAAATACACTTAAAGTTAAAATAAAAGTGGACAACACGGAATTTCTACTCTTTTTGGTAAGGACTAAAAGTGTCCTTTTATTTTTCTCTTTTTCTTGTATTATGGATAGCTATTTCTAATATTCAAAGAAGGAAGGAAGTGTGTACCAGAAATGAACCTAAATATATACTTTTTATTATTTTTTTTGAGATTTTTATGAAATTACGAACTTAATATTTTTACCTTTTACAAGAGAGAACTAAAAGTATAACCTTCGCTTATGAAAATCAAATACACACTGATTTTCGGAGAGCGCTGCAGCCCCTTTTATAGGTGCAGCGCTCTCAAAAAATCATCGTTGTGCGCATGTCTGCTTTGATGGAAAGTGGTTTTTCCACTTTCCGTGAAGGGTGACTCATCCTCCTGGAATGTGGGTAAACCACATTTCATGAGCATGAGTCATCCCTCCCTATGTATATTGATCTAAAATATACCCATAATATGTACTAGAAAATCCCAAAGTTTGTCATAAATGTTTTTTTTGTAGCTACGCAGATACCAGATACTTCCAAATAGATATGTAAACCCACAAACCACTACTAAAATATGTTGAAAATACAAACACTTATAAGTGGAGGCTGGGACTACTTAAATGTGTAAACTCATCCTGTACTTAAGTAGATGTAAGTGCAGATTGAACAAGATAGATCACGTAATTTTTTGAAAAATAATAATTTTATTACATTTCTGATTTTATGCATATTTTTGGAAAAATTCCACAAATTTATTGCATAATATGTTTGCCTGCAAAAATTTTACATTATTTTGAATTTCGAAGTCCAGTGGCCAGTGAGTAAAGTATGATCTTTTCTTGTTTGGAAAACAAGCGTTTCGTACGTAGGATCCGAGCTATTGCGCATTGTCGGAATGAACTTCATTTCCAATATTTGAATTTAAAATTTTCAAGCTGTTGTATAATTTGATTGTTTTAACTTTTCCTAGCGTGCATTATGTTAATCAAAGTTAAACCAGATCTATAAGTCACGAAGTGTGACTTTGTCTGGCCATATTTCAGCTTGTTACTGCGAATATAATCATAATCTAAGAACAAACGTTGAGCCGAGCCTGAGACAAGACTGAATAATATTTAACTACAACTCAAATTAGCGATCGAATAAAAGAAAATTATAATCATACAAACGCATATGCACCTAAAGCATGTGCATAAATTTATATACACATATTTACAATGCATTGAGCTGTTTCTATATTACATTTAAAAAATCACCCAACTATATAACTACACACGTGTGTATATACCTAATAATAATGTAATCAAAGATACACACACCTATAGGTATAGGCATGCGATGGGAAAAAAACTCTTTATTGAAAACTCTCGAGCAACTCTCTTATTGACTGAGTATCAAGTCACGATTGATTGAAAACCCCCTTAAAAGGAAATCGCCCTCATCCGCAGCCTGCAATAAATAATCTCTTGTAATTGACGACTATCAATTTTCCAGTAAAATATTGGCTCGTATATTATTTTTTAGGTCATAATATTATTTCAAAATTTCCTTATTGTTGTACATATAATTTTATACATTTTTCCCTCGTTTAAAAATAACTTTATAACACAGCATAGTAAGAATACTCAATGCTACACTATACATGAAGCTAATAAAGCCCTGTATGACTACTTATTGTTTGTTGTAATTTTAAGTTTTGCAATATTTTGTGTGCTTTCAAAATCATAAAACATTATTACAATGGACGAACTCGTTGGAGCATTAAAGTATAAACTCTCGTCCTCTTTCTGACTCTGTGATGTACACCAAGGAAAGGAAGGCCAAGGTCAACGTCAAATAACTACACGAAATTAAACAAATACCTAAATAATCATAATTCATTATTTTCATTAGGCGCTTGTTGTACAACTCCGTTCAAGACAAAATTATACAAGTACAAGAAAGTTTACACACAGCCGCAGCAATCTTGCTCATAAGCAAATAACTGTATAGGCATAATATGAGATTCAACTGATGCAATCTAATGTGTACACATGGGTTCCCAATACTAATAAGATATACATAATATTATTTGGTGAAGTAGTTTTCTCTCAGTTTGCTCTTTTATTTTTTTTATACTGTTGCATTTTCCTTTTTCTCTTTCATAAACCGACCGCTAAAACCTGAACTTGACTGGTTTCATTTGCAGTCAAGACTGCTCTTAGAACTCATCATTCATTTCATAATGTTCTGTCCAGCATTTTTCACGCTTACTTTTTCACATTTTTAACACAAGACTGCGTATCCATATAGATATATGCACTATGACTATTGGAGTATAAAATCATCTACTATACGAAGCTACCAACCTCAAATGTACAGACCCACTCACTACGTGCTTCGTCACTGAAAAACTAAACGTGACAAAAATTCCTTTTTTCCCCTCTACATACAGATATTACAATTTACACAATTTATGCAGTATGTACATTTCGCTATAGATAAGTTGAAGTTTGTAAGTGGTCATTTGAATTTGAATATGAGAGTCGTAAAAATATAAAAATATTTATAAATTTAAATATACTTAAAATCCTACACTACAAATAATGTAGAAATGCTAAAATATTTACGGATATGTGGAAAATCTCATTGTTGTACCTTGTGTGCTATCCTCTCATAAAGCTCAGAACAACTTAAAGGACGACAAGTGTGCACAGTAAAATGATAATGGGGATAGTAATGAAAGTCACTGTCATGGAAATACGGAGGAGACAGACGCCTTTCTATATGCTCGTCCTTATTATGCTTTAATCCAAAACCAAGGTGACAATGTGACAATGTATTAACATTACGAGGCTAGGTGCCTTATGCTAAGTACGATAATCCCATAGCGCACACGGAGCCTTTTCTTTCATTTAAGATTACCCATTGTTACATAAGTGTTGCTGATATTTGCTACGAAATGCCCATTCAAAATTTGAACAAAACTAGCATGTCATGTCACGTATTTGTATTTTTCTTGCCACATCTTTGCATGTGTAGCTAAAACCATACCCACAAAATTTTATCACTGTATACAGATCTGTGTTAGTAATTTTTGTATTTTTATACTTTAGATTTTTAATTTTCACAAATTAATAAAGCTGTTTTAACCTTTTACATTTTGTACCAAAATTATAGACAGTCACTATTACAGTTGTAAATTAAGCTTTAAAAGTGATGGGAATTTAAATTTAAAAAAAGGACCTATTATTAGAGATACGTCACTCCTTTTAAGCATTCTGAATTTATTTTGTATCTTATTATCAATGTGATTTTGTTCGTTCGAATGATCTTGTAATAATCTTGAATATAATTAGTTGCAGATTATATTTCATATCCAATTGGAAAGTCAAATAAACAAGTTATGTAAATGTTGAGTTTGGGTCCGTGCTTTCTGATCAGTAGTGTAGGCATTATATAATATACGAGGATATGCTATAATAGAATGAGATATTATAGTAGCTTATCATGAATACTGATATGGATGAAATTTTTGGTATCTTCTTATATCGTTAGAGATTTAATCATACATCCCGCAGTAGCTGTCTTAAGTCGGTCGTCGTCGTCGGTCCGTCGAGATAGACTGTATAGCTACTTATATGAGAATGAAAAGGTACAGATTATCAGTAGGTACGTTGAGTTCGCCGTTTCCACTTTGATTAGTATTAGTATTCGAGTGAGTAAAGTAAGATCTAGATTGGCAGGATAGTGATAAATTCATCGGATTTTGATACTCATAAAGAAAAGTGTATTGTGTAGAGTCCATCCCAGAATGCCAGAATGATGAAGTAAGGGGCGCAAGCAATAACAATAAGATGTTTAGCAAAAGTAAAGGGAAAAAAGCCTCTCAAATGTGTATTGTTTATTTATGACCTTTTACCATTATTGCCTGCTACTGGTTCTCCATAAAATCTCCATCTTCCTCCCGTCCTCCTATTAACTTTAATACTTTCTTCTCTTCCAAACCCTTCCTCACAAACAAGACCAGGACAATACAAAGTACTTACAAAGACAAGCCCATTGAGTATATACTTAGTTAGTAGTGGGTACTATGTAGATGGGTACCTATATCCGCACAGTCAACAGAAGAAGCGGCTAACGATAATGATAACGAACTAAATACTAACGAACATCCTATTACTATGGACAAGTGCACCATACAATGCCTATGCTAAATATAAGATACCAAAAAATGCAAAATATACTACCTACTACTTACCTTCTTTATCTGCATAACTAAAAAAAATATAGTTTCTAGAAGTAGTTGTCGGCAATAGGGAAGTTGTAGGTAGGTAGGTACTATCTTCCCGTGTCTGTATCTGTACGCACAGTGTAATGGGATTCAGTGTTAAAAGAAGAAGTAAATTCAAGTGAGGTGTATGTTTATAATAATAATTTAATGCTTCTCCATAGACACTCATAATAATATCTCGAGAGTGTCTTGAGATTTAAGGATTTTGAATTCGAGAGCACCTTTGTTTTGTATGTTGTGTCCGGGTTTGGGATGTACTGGGCAAACAGATCGTTGTTGGTTGGTGTTGGTAAAGAGTCGCGGTATTTATATTTCACACTTTGAACTCTGTTTAGAGCTTTAAAAGTGAGCTTCTTGTTTATATTTTATGTACCCATCATCTTTCCTTTATAGATTTACCTCCTGCATTTGAAATCATAGTCCCATTCGTATTCGTCCGTTCACACAAAAGCATTGCTTGAGAAGGTCTTCGTCTCCCCTTTGCTTTGAGTCCCTATACACACACACGTTGAGTTAGTTAGGGAAGTAAAATAGACGAGCATTCAAAATTTCAAATGTGAACTTACTGTTGTCCATATACATAGATTTCTATAGGTACTATAGGATCTATGCATCAGGTTAGAACTTACGATTATTCCAGTAGTTGCACGAATATTATACACCACTTTTAAACACTAATTATGAGTTTGTTAATAGTATAAAGGTTGAGCTTTGACTTTGAAGTTATATGTTGAGGAGAAGGGGCAACTAATTGCAGTACATATAAAAATATCAGGGGGATATAATATAGAAGAATATTATTATTAGTAGATATCTGTATAGGAAAGGAAGGCCGCCCTTTTGGGCTCATACAGATAATACTCTCCATTTTATTTATGTAGACAAGATGTATAACTTACGATTATTCGAAGTTTGCTACCTACCTTCCTTTTGGTTTCCTTTGGATCCCGAGTCTCGATAGTTTCGCCGTCCATAGCAAACAAAACCATGGGACCGCCATTGTCAATAATAATTGTGTAGTGTAATGCCAGGTCATCAATGGGACTACTTATAACTAAACGAATAAATTGTTTGCGCTAGGATCGTATCCTCATCTATTAGTAGCACAGCGTCTGCCCCTACCTCTGATCTTCTGATCTGCTAAATGGGTAATATGGGCGGAGGAAGTTCCGCAAAAGTTTGTACAGCCCACAGCTATGCAAATTCAGAGATATAAATATTTAAAATTGAATGCCTACGTTTCGATTGCTTTTTGTATGTACCTAATAATCAAGAAAGGAACAGCGATCGACTGGCACTGGCACTGGCGGATCAGCAACATCAGTGAAGTAAAAAAAATAGTAAGGGATTGCAATGGCTTTTGGTATGGGTTTGGACTTTAGATATGGATATGGTAATAATTATGGGTAGCCCCTTGTGTACATTATATATTAGTTGAATATGAATTCCTCTCGATTTGCATCGCTCCTTTTTTATTATTTTTATGTACAGCATCTCATAAACTTCCCAACTGATTTCTTATTTTCTGATTATCTCTTGTTACAGGGCGATCATTTACTTTAGCTTTTCCTCCTGCTACTGGTCTTTGCCTTTCCGCTCTCCGGCCTCAACTCTCGCCTCTTGTTCTCATAAACTATCCACTATTAAAATGGTATGAAGTGACTTGCCCATACGCTTTACATCTGTATGTGCTTATACCTATACAGATAATACTAGACGTGTTTTTGTATCTTTTCATTTTCAATCTTTATAATTTTCATTCGGCTTGACGTACACACACCATAGTCTTGTTGCACTTCATTTTAATTCGTGTGAAAGTCAGAGTCCACAAGTTGAGCTTGTTAAAAGTGAGCAGCCGGTCAATAATGAAATACATAATTCAGATTAGACCAAATGCCAGGACCAGCACCAGCCCAGACTATCGTTATAGACAGCGAGAAACATGAGTTACAGATAAAAGTTACTGTTTATTTTTAATGCTTATCTGAATTATTTTTTTCTCTTCATGGATTTTTTACAGAACATATCATCATCGCATTGCATTGGCAGCATCGGTACAGATAATTTATGAACTTATTTTTAATGGTGGAAATTGGAAGATATTTTGAGATCATGCTGTTCTATGTACGCACGTTTTTCGAAAAATATAGTTCCCCATAGATACTCAAACAAAGTCTGTAAATGCTCTTCACATTTTAGTTTAATTCAAGAAAAAATATTAATTTAATAAAATTATTGAAATACTTAAGAGGGTCATGAAAATAATGCAGGTAAATGTCAAATTGCAGTTTTTGCACAGTTTTCTACTGAAAAGCAGCAGCAGGTCGAGTTTCACTTTTAATGAAAATAAAAAGCAAACCTTTCTCGAGTATAACGCCTTAAGATAAATTCTAAAATGTTATTCTTATTATTGGAAGGTGTCCATGTTCTATAAGAATGGGGTGCGTGTCGTGTCACATATATATTTTTAAATCTGATTTTTTAAATTCTTAATACTTACACAATACAAAAAACTAACTTGCAACTAATTATTTTTTTAAATAAATTTTGGAAGGAATTGTAGAATCTCTGAATTTTGTGACAAGGACTTATTGCGAGACGACAAGATACGATGGTCCTCCCGAACGCTCATGGCATATCACGTTATAAATTCCCTAGTCACCTTCTTCAGCATTGATGAATTCAAAGAAGATGAAAATGGGAATAAAGCGTCTACCTTCCCCGTGTTGTACATGAAACTATGGTGCGTACTCAGTGCACTACTTGGCATATCTTTTGCGGGCTCAACAATTTTCGATCAAAATACTCTGCAAAGTAAATCACATGAAATACACATCTCCAGATTTGTCTATAGATGGTGTGTTCATGGGCGATGGAATATAACGTATTTACTCAGTTCAGTTTACTACTTTATCGTCCTCCATACGTGGATTTACTATGGGCGTCTCACAAATCCAATTTTTGCACATGAGGCCATCCTTCTAATTTATATTGCTGGCCATATAGCTAATATAGTTGTCACTTGTGCAAGTGTGAGCAATCATTCATTGTGTCATCCTGGAGATCGAGATCGAGATCAATGCTCCGTCGTGAAGGACGGACAGAAAAATGAAGCTGAGATGAGTAAAATTGGTACGGCGCCGGATGTCACTATCAGCTCTGACTCAAGTGACTCTGGACATGGATCCGTGGTGTCTATGTTAATGCTTGGGAATTACAGCACAGTGACACGGATTCACAATATTTTCCTAGCTGTGTCACATTTTTATGTTTGCTGGCTGGCTGGGAATTATTGGGGGATGGGGGGCTCGTTTTTTATGGCTGCAAACATGATTTCTGAAGTTCAGCCTGAGAGTAGTTGTGGCAACCAGAATTGCAGTAATAGCTGTAGCAGCAGCAGTAGTAGTAGTAACGATAACAATCCAACAGCACATTCTTCTGGATCTGTGTCCGAACCCGAACCCCAACATCACAGCTCAAAATCCGTTGAGTCTAGTCTCTACATTCGAAGTCAACTGTATCTGATTGGGAGCATTTTATCAAGCTTTTGCATTACTTTCTCCTTTGGTACCATGATAAGCCAGTCGGATGTGACGGTGAAAAGTTTCACGTTTGGAACTATTCTATATGGGGAATAATAGTTACCAAACTTAGGATACTATTCAAAAAATCTAATTTACGCAATATTACATGGGTACATAGATATCAATCATAATATATTATGTGTTTACGCATTCTAAATGTAAAATAAACTATTACGACTTTGAAAACTTTGAAAAGACCGACACGCATAATTATTATTACTACACAGCTCAACAATTCTTCCGTAATCTTAATCGTAAAAAATCAAAAAACCCTCCCTTATAGCCTACACATTAGAAATCTAAGCCAGAACCAAAAACAAGAAATAAATAGGAAACGTATGCACAGCGTACACAATACGTCTAGGTACAGAGGATATAAATGGTTGTTCTCGTTGTATAAATATAGACCTACTCTCCAGTCATATAATACTTTACTGCCCTTTATTTAATCTGTATTATACGCATTTGGTAATTAATGGGTACCCAAGATAATTCGATATACTCAGATAATGACAAGGAAAAAACTAAATAAGTTCTAATAGTGGCAATCAAAAAATATTTTCCACGACATAAATAGAAATTCAGTGTGAAAAAAAAGGTCCCGACTTCCAATTTGAGGAGAAGATCTTACGATACACAATACACAACAGGGAAAGGAAAGTGTCTGAAAACACTAGAAACTACACACAATATAATTTAATGCTACGGGCTACTCGTATCTACCACAAGCTCTATCTAAAGCTCTTAAAGGGATGAAGGAATAAGAGAATATAGAATCAGAGAAAATGTTCAGTTGCGGATAAGCGAACCAATCAGAGATAATAATTTAACCAAAGGTTAATCTCACCTGGTGTGTATCATTAAGTAGAAGATGCCGCCAACTGACCCCGAAGTCAAAGTAGAAAAATGACTTTTTCGTCTTGGACGTCGGACGTTAAACCCTCGCCTCGTCCTCGTCCTTAAATACCATGTAGTTTAATACTTATATGGGTAAAAGAGTAAAAGTTAGTACATAACATAGCATTAGTTTAAGTCTGTATAAAGGTGCAGTATGTACAACATGGGGAGTCAGAGTGAGCGTTAACGTAAACACAGGGCAGGGAAAAAGAAATATTAATCTTTGGATTCGTCAATAATGGACAAGATTATTAGGACTGGAAGGAGACACCGTTCGAAATTCGAATGGATGAAAGAGCAGAGAATGTAATAATTACTAAAACTTATAAAGCCTTCAAATGAGGAAATCAGTGTTGTGTAGACACTGTAGAGTCTGTAGACAGTAGACATTGATGCGGTGCATACATTGGAAATGATAGGATGCATACTATGATACCCACGTAACTTACTTGTTGAAGGAAAGTATACGGGAAATATGGGAATTCAGTTTTGAAGGATCGGTATGCAGTTATTCTGGATTCCAGATTGGAATATCGGGATCGGGACTTAGTTGCCGTTCCCCTACTTCTCCTCCAGAAGAGTGAGTTTAGTTTTTAAATCTAAGTGGAATGGACGTGAAGTGGATAGATGATGATTATGATTACAAAGTATAGTTAACTAATATTGGATTTGGGGTGTCTACATTGCGGGGAAATTTGCTTTGCGTCCCTTCGCCCGACTATCATCTAATGATAGGGCTCTCAGAAACTCAGAACGTACTGACAGACAGACGCTCTACACTACTCCCAGCGCAGCCCTTGTACTGATATTCCCTCACTGCGCCTATATTGCCTTGGCCTTTACCGAACCGAAGCATGGAATGCCCTCAAACCGAATTCATACATATAGATGAACCTCTCCGTAATTCCACTGATTCTGATGCATTATACGTTTGTATAACCGTTCACTGCCGCTTGCTAGTTTAAAGGCAGAAATCAAACGGTAAATTACCAAGTTATGTACAAAGTAACTGAACTACCAGGTAATATGAACCAGGCCTTTGAAGCCTGGCTGGACACAATTAAATTATATAGTTTTATATTTAATAAAAAAGATGATTTATATGTAATGGAGCTTGCATTTAATATCGTCTGTAATTTAGTAATTTTTGCATTTTTGAACGGAATTTGAAGCAAAGAAAACCAAAAATAGATTTGTAAATTCAGTAGATTTTAAATTTGGAAAAAGAGATAAAAGTGCCAAGAATTTGCAGGCTACATAGACTCAGTAAATGTGTATGTCGTATGTTAAGCATTTAAGTAGCTTGTATTGTCCTTACAGGATTGCATGAAAGATGAGAAAGAGGAGACGGCCGTCAGTCAATCTAAAGTTAACATTTAGGTACGCACAGGTTATAGTAAATAGTACAAGAAGATACATAGGCATAAGAAGGTACGACTTACGTACGTGTAGTTCATATGGGATGATATATAATTAATACTGTACATTATTTGTGCTGTGGCTGTGGCTGATGTATCCAGAGTCCAGAGTTTGGCTGCATGGCTTTTTGGAGTTGGAAGTTCAGTTGTGTTCTGTTGTTCCTCGTCGACCCGCGAGTCGATTCTCTTTTGTAAATCCATAAATCTTTTTTTGTTCTTCTCGCACCCGCTGGTTTTCGTTCCTTTTGGAATGTTGTTTGTTGGTTGCCCTAGGTGTTGATTAAAGGGAGACCGAATGCCGACTTTCACACCTGTTGCGCATTCATACACAAGATTAGTGGGTGAACAAGGAACAAGCCTTCTTAGACTTCTTACTCATGTATCTCATCCATCCCGCTATCCATCTCGACTCCTTACTTATTTATACAGACACTACATAAACAGTACACACACACATGCACATACTGTTCTCGCAACTGACAACTCTCATCTTCCCTTCCTTTACTCTATTTCTTGCATCATCGTCTTGAAGAAAAAAAAAATTTCACATCGTCTTATGGGTTTGCGACTTGCTTCTTCCAGTTCGCTTCTTAATTCTTTCAGTTGTGCGGCCTATCTGCACTAGCACCATTTCTTTGCATTTTTCCTATATTTCTTTGAACTGAACAATTTCATGGACTCTGTACATTGTATTCTTCCCTATTTGATCTTTCTCCTTTCTTTTCTTGTTGGGCTTTTGAATCTTCTATGATTTTTACTATTGTAGTTCTATATAGAACATTTGACTGTTTTCCAGTTCAAGTCCAGGCATAGTGGAGGTTCGTGATTAGTACTGTTTTGCATTGGGTTGGATGTGGGGTGAAAAATATTATATACCTACGGCTATACCGAAGCTATATGGTCCAGTTTAGGTTAGGGCGATAGGCGGATGGACAGAGGGAATAATAGAGAAAAGAAAATGTGACGGGCCATGATTTCATGAATCGAATCTCAGAAACCAAACCGAAATAATGAAAAGGAAGGCAAAGTTTGATGAGGTATTTATTCAGGCACCCACACACCCAACCCCCTCCTTGAGTCAAAATGGCCGCATTATTCTCCCATATTTCACTCAGCAGCCTTCATCTGGTTTTACAACCAAACAACAAATAACCAACACCTTTCCAATTTATAATATCACTCCATTGTCTAAGTAAATACGCTCACTCCTAATTGTTCCGATCTTCACTGTGTGTACGTACAACTTTGAAGCAGAGGCAGGCGAGCCATTCTCCATTCTATACGATCCACAACAAAACATAACAGAACATGATTATGCTCAGGGCTTATTGTTCCTTGTTGAACAACTGCTCAAACAATTTAACGCACAGATAGACACAGCCTTCATTTATTATATTTCTTTTTTCTTCTTCTTCTTCTTCTTCCTTTATCCTTTTCACCGGATTTAAATTCAGCCGATCTCTCTCTCTCTCGTTCTTAGCGTGGCTTGCC
Source organism: Dicyrtomina minuta (assembly GCA_949802685.1). Taxonomy (NCBI): domain Eukaryota; kingdom Metazoa; phylum Arthropoda; class Collembola; order Symphypleona; family Dicyrtomidae; genus Dicyrtomina; species Dicyrtomina minuta. Next base: position 52,863,804 of record OX461810.1, read on the forward strand.
TTGTACAGAATATGGAATATTTTTTAATAATAGCCATCCTTATAGAGTTCAACTTATTAAAATATTTTCTGAAGGGATCTCATTGTTTTTTTTTATTTACTTGCCCCAGCACATTGTTTGTATCTTGTGGTTGCACTTGTTGCATTTAATAACGTGTCCTGAATTTTTCATACAATCGAAACTTTTCGTGGTTGTATCATTAGATTAGATATGTCAGTCACAGTCCCACCAGGTTCTTTATTCACTCTTTATATTTTGGTCAAATTTTTTTGTCCAAAATAATATGCAAGCAGATAATAAAGAACGAATGGAAAAAATCAAAATAATTTCCCTGAGCAATTAATGTATAGCTGTATTTTCAGTACAATTAAATACGGGCATTTTTTGCAAGGTTGAGTTTTTGCAATATCAGTTCATTACAGAATAAAATAGCGAAAATGACTACGAAGGATAAAAGACCAAGATGAACATGTCATTATAATAATTAAAAAATATATTAGAAATTAATGTGGTTAATACCCTTTGACTTCTGACTATGCAGCTTTACGACTTACGGTGGAGCGACTCGGGTAAGTGGTATTTGATGAATGGTGAGTAAATATGTACGCTCTATGTGTTGTTATATTAATTGTGACTCATAATAATTTATTAATTGCAACCGCAATGCAACGTTAAAGTACTGCACTAACTGCACTGTAGCGTTGAAGAAGTGAAAGAGAAAGAGGAAAGAAGGCTCCGATTAAAATCCATAATTAATAAATTAATTATTTAATTATTATTTACGTATATTTTTAAGAATAATACCAAGTACCTATCATATTTCCCCTAGAAAACACGTTCAATTAAAATCAAATCAATTAAATCAAACATGCTTAATTGTTGTTTACGAGGGGTACTGTTCCTAGCTAAAAAGTTGTTGAAAGCACTCACAAGTCTGTGTGTAAAGGAAACACTTATTTTTATTACCCGTGGCCGTGCTATTATATTTATTTATGCAACACTCTCAACATGTATAAACTATCCCTCATCCGTGAATAGCTATAACATTTTTATTGTTATTACTCCTTTAATTATATTATAATTAATTAGAATTAAAACTATAGACCCACGCCATCCTCATATATCATATCCCATTATCACCCGTCGTTGCACCAAGTCACTGGCACCGGTAGCCGGAATAATGAATGAATGGATTATTGAATTGAAAAATTAGTGCGGGAAATGAAGTACCTATACGTGTAAATTTTCACGTTTGCCCTTTTTATCAATTAATATCGTATCCATGTCAATACTACTACAACGACAAATACATATATAGCACGTACAAAATCCATTAACGAAGAAGACATAGTGTTGTCTTCAAAATTGTATATAAGTATAATGATACACCTCGATTAACTTCACAGATCTACTGTTAAATGTTTTTGCTTACCTTCATTTGATATCATATTATTGTACTATAAACTATAATAACGCAGACGGCAGATAATGATTTAATATATACTTTGAATGTTGAATTCGCAAATAATGAAACCTTGCAATTATTTGTATGCTACACTGTCTTCTACCCCTGTCTGCACTGTAATTAGACAGAGCAATGTAGAATGTGTAGTCTGCACAGTAAGTAGGAAGACCAGGAGCAATATCAATCTACCAATCATATATTATAGTAATCAGAAAACTATATTATCTTTCATGCCACTTTAATTCACACTACTGACTACTGACTACCGCTCTATTTTCTTTCTCTCTCTCTCTCCCTCTTTCTCTCCGGTCTGAAGCAGTGCAGTTAGTAGAATAGGTTAGGTACAAAATAAATGTCTGCACACTAATTGATTTGATTTTAGTTTGGACTCAACTATTACTGTGTGTGGAGCCCATGGAAAACTAAATTAAAGGAATCTGTCTATACATTTAGTGCAGCTTCAACTTTGCTATTAAAAAAATTATTTAAATTTTAATCATCTAATATTAGACATTAGCCATCATTACTTGTCATAATTACACGAGGAGGACGAGCACGTATAATCTAGACCATTATTATCCACAATAATCTAATATAATATGTCTCAAAAGTCTGACGATATGGTGGTAGGGGAAAAACTGAGGGAAATTAAAAGATTGATAAGAACTTACTTACCTACCTACATACAGATGCATACATACATAAAACAACAAACTGTGAGGGAATCTACTACATTTTCTATATTATATTTCTATACTATTGAAACTGAGAGGTGAAAGAAGACGATGAGAAAGACTACGTGACGATCTAACTTGAAATTAGTGTTGAAACTTTTAATTAAATTTTCTAACTATCAAATTTACTCTATCCGTTTTCTTCGCCTCTTTATTTTCATAGATGGGCATTAAGTATGTATTATGCATGTATGCTTATATATTCATTCCCATACCTAGGTAGGTACCCACTCACAAATAGTTTGACGGTAACAACGATAACGATACGACGCTGCCTTTGCAATCGCGGTTCTGATCGAGATTAGCTTTAAAACGTGAACATTTAAACAGTTCCGCAGACTGCAAACGTTTGCATTATATAAATTATATTATTATAAACATAAACAGGAGAATGTATGTAGGCACCTTCCTATATAGCTCCTTGTACAGAGGACGGAGTAAAGTGCTGTAGTTGTTGGTAGTGGCTTGTTCGTTGTTGTATTGCCGTCGTTAGCGTCTCAGTTCACAAGTGGAAGCAATAACAATAAAAGTGGAAGAGAGAGAGAGAGAGACCAACAGCGGCGTTATTTTTCCTTTGCGATGCCACACACATGTTGTTCTCATGTGGAAGCGTAATAAATGATAACATCAATCAGATCGAAAGGAAAGTAGCATGATGATAATGGTCATTTGCTTTCTGCATACAGATACGAGGGACGTATGCACTGTTGAAGGACTGTAGACTGTAGAGTAGAGACAGCAGAATGTATTGTAGACAGTAGACACGGATGAGACGGGATAGAACTGTAAGTATTAAACACATGATGCAAACTGCGTTTGTTTCTCCCGACGATATGCGATGCTTTGAATTAGACTTGATTTTCTTAAGCTTTAGATGTGTGCTCATCATTTTTCTTTCAGCTATGAAATTTCAACTTGAAAGATCCCAAGACTAGAGAATAGGACGAGCGTAACAGTAACAGGTCTGCTACAGCTACAGCAATGGCGAGAGTGTGAGCTTCAAAAATTTCAAGGCAACTTCAACACCATCTGACTATCTCATCTTTATCTCTCACACATCCCCGGCCTCCATCCTACGCTCTTCACAGTTCTGAACAACTAGTATTATTACTCCGAACTACGAACAAGAACAAAGTCCAATCTGAAAAGAACAATGAGAACATATTACATAGGATTAAACGCTCACTGCGCTTTGAGACTCATGTTCAGAATTAAAATGGTAGCTATGCCTTTTTCCTTATGTAACTTTCTTAAGTCGGATCCTATCCTACTACTACTATAACGCAGTGGTCACTCGTCACTCATAATAATTTCATGCTTTCTACCTACCTACCTACCCACCCACCTGTTCTGCTGGTAATTTTTTCATCTGATTTTAATCCAGTCTAGTTTGTCGATGGTAAATGTTAATGTGCTATGTGCTCACACTTATAATGTAATTATAATTTTAACATTTGTTATTTGCTATCTTCCATATGATCAGGAAATGATAATGAGTGAGGATGATAAATGTGATAAGAAGTGTTTAGAAATGACTTAGCAGAGTACATATAGGCGGTGACAAAGCAGTCGCCGTTGTCATTCATTAGACTACCACTGGACATTTACATTTCCCAACCCAACACAACACAGAGACAGGACGGAATAATGTATAATATTTTCCTTTTCATCTTTTTGTACGGAATCTTCTGGCTTATAGTGAATGTGATTCAAAAGCTTGAGTCAAAGTCTATATGAAAACCAAAACCATGGCACTGCTGGCCAAGGCAAGGCAAAAGAACTGCTTGGCACAGAGGGACATTTGATATAAATCTTGAATCAAACTGTGCGGTCCTCAGTTAAATTTGAATAACGTAAATCTAATGAGTGTACAAGTCACCACCAGACCACGTCCACCCTGCAAGTATAAATACATGGGGATGATGGGAGTATATGGGAGGAACAATAAAATTGCGATTGTAAATGCTAATACAAAAATTCATAATTATAGTCAAGTTTATGTAGATATCTATAGGTACTACGTAGTACTAGTCCTAGGTAAGTCTTTGCACCTACCCACCTAGGCACATAATTATTACATATATTTGATATAAGAATTGAAATTATACATACACATAAATGCTGTTTTCGGTGTGTGTCGAGAGAGGAATGATACGTTGAAATAAAACGAGTGATTAGGCGACAACATTTCTTCTCGGCATCCGGCATCCGCCTTCATTCCGTCTTTTCAACATTCAACAATAATTCTGGCACGGAATGGGAATTCATGTGATCTTCCCAGCTACAGTCGTATAGTTGCACAGTTGAAAGCTGTATAATTTATTTATTTGAATTAAGCGTTATTTAGTATGAAAATTATACTACAACACATTACATAAACTTTTCATTTTCTTGTACATTATTGTACAGCATTAAATCACTGGAAGGTATAAGGAATGAGAATTCAAAATTTAAACTCCATTTGAATACTATTTGCAATTCAAAATTTAAATTAATGTCGTGTACAATTTACAATACACATGGAGTACAGACCAAAACCAAATATTTATGAGAAAATACAATAGGAGTAAGTACTACTATGTGTACATACTGCATGTATAATTTATTGAATTATATTATACATTTCTGCTATACACGACATGTAGATAATATTGCTTGTATCCAAGGCTAGGCAAATAGAAGCTAACGCTCTATAGTTATGAAAACTTTTGCATATAATTATATTATTAATATGTATACATTTGTACTCACAAATGTACTTTTTCAAGTTGTAAAATTTCTTTTTATTTTCCTTGAATTCCTCGGCGGTCTATTGTGATTAATACTTTGTTCGCTGAACGTTGATGTTCGTACCCCATTAAGAGTCAGAATTGCAGTGAAAGAAAATAATGTAGTGATTTATTAAGCACGCTTTTCTTATTTAATTTAATCAGCATCATTATTTACAGGTTTCCCACTTTGCTTACTTAGAATGATGCTCTAGTTTTTTTTTATAATTCGCTTCCTTTAATTTCTTCTCAATCGATTCATGAGAGAGAGAGAGACAGAGCGAAAAGAAATTTTAGTTGCCTTTGCATCATCGTCGTCGTGGATAAAGAAAAAAGTATAGCCATCACCTGTAATTTGCATGGAAAATTTGAAATTAGACGCACGAGTTTAGTTTGCAAAAATTATACGAATTACAGGGTACAAGATACGATTTGCTAGTTTCTTTTTTTTCTTGTGCTTTGCTCTGACGGAGTGTGATGTATAAATTCATCTACGATTCTGAATTTGATGTAGTAATATTCCCTTAGTTCAGTACAAAAAAAATAAAGTAAAGATAATAATAATGAGACTAGACTTGTGAGAGATTTGGGGATTACTTTGTCGTTTTGTAATTTTAGTAATTCAGACCAATTTTCTATGATTACGATACGATGATGGTATCGTCTGCTTCAAACCTTAATCCGAATCACCTAACTAATAATATTCACATTGGAAATAGGAATAAAAGGGTGAGAAATATTGTGGATTTTACCCAATTTAAAGTTTTATATTACTATATATAATATGTACGCCTCTATTCCCATGCATCACTAGCAGTAATAAGTAGTAATTTAGACAGCTTATAGAAGAGTTTATAGATTATGCAGTTTAGTTATTAAATAAAATAGAAAGTTTCGAACCATTTGAATGTGGAATCATTTAAGCTATATGATAGCTTAGAAAATTGAGAATTTCCTAAAAATTCTACAAGGAAATACGTAGGAAACAACATCGAACAACAAGAGGGGATGTTACGACTATTAAACGTACATAATAATTATGAGAGAAATTGTTTGAAAACATCATACATAATGTAATAAGAAGGAAGGGAAAATGAGCGATAAATAAATAAACAATTAAAGTAAATAGCTGGTATAGGTACCTACCTCGAAGTACAAGAGTATCAAGCAAGAACTCGAAGCACTGACGACGAGTGGTGTTGTGGGGAAGGGAGAGGAGCTGAATCGTTGGGTGAACCATGGAATTTCCAAGGAGGAGGGGGTTTGTTGGCTGACAAGCCCAATTCTCACTATTGGTTTAACGCTGAACAAACAACGACCCAATGAGGACGGAATGGGTTTCCTCAAGACTCACAGACCACAACGCAGAGCCCCGGACTTCCACAGACAAGAGCTAGAGTAAACAAAGCAAATAGACAGATAGTCCAAATCCCCGACTAAATTATACTTGGTCTTATAGGACTTGTTTTATCCACCCAGGGACGACGACCACGAACGACCTGCGTAAAACAAACAAACCAAACACTTCCCCAAACCACCCGTCACGTCCTTCCGCTATTCCCAACAACAAATACGGATCTTTGATTTTACCTTCTAGTAATGTCCATACAAAGACGTGTCTATATTTTTTTTTCAGCCTTTCATTTTTATTATGTGTCTAAAACAAATACCAGCAACCAGCTTTGTTATCAATATAGCATCCAGCTCTCATCATTACCTAATAAAAATCCGCATTTAAATATATTAAGTTTGGTTATCGTTCACTTCCAGCTCACAATTTTAAAAACTGTCCAACAAAAATGAATGCAAGTTACAATGTTACCTATATTATTATAGTTATTTTTCATACGCTTGCTTACACAATAAAGAATTATTATGGCTATAGCTCAACCCAATCCAGTGGAGTACATGATCTGATCATATGTTCCTTTGAGTGTTTGCGTGTTCACACATGGAACGGTTAACAGACTTTTGATGGTGATTGCCGGACTTTGTGGTAATGAAAATAATATATATAAGTAGGCACAGGAACGTACGTTGGATTCAAAATTGATTATAGCTTTTGTGACCGTCAAGGAATGGAGAGTTACTGGTTGTACGTACTCTTTACTCCTTCTGATCCATGGCAGGAAACGAAAGGCCCTAATTCTAACTTCTTATGCTCAAACCTTGACCAATTACACGTGAATTAGGACCGTTAATAGCTGCATACCCAAGTTACAGCATTTTTCCCGGCTATCCATGGCTCCTCAAGACCAAGACTATATTATACTTCTACTACATGACTGTATTTTCTACAAATTTCCAAGTAAGTCAAAGATAGAATCACAAAATTATTGCTTATTAGCTAGCCCGTTTGACTACAGACACACCGTAACATACGTATACTTACAGGGAAAAGGGTGTATTTAAATTCTCAATACAGGTAATGTGATATAGGTAATAAAGATGGAGACTACACAAAAACATCAAATTGTATGGATCATGATAATAAAATAAATTTAGAAATATTAATCTCATTCGCCTATTGCAATATATGACTGTGAAATGTAGAACAAGAGCAGGTTTGTATAGTTACTTTGTAATATGGAATTAAGGCACACTAATAATTAGGAAAACATATTTACAAGTTACAATAGATAATGAGTACTATGTCTTCCTAATTTCTAACGTAAGTACTTATTATTACTCTAATGCAAAAGAACAAAATGACCCGATTAACAAATAAGGGAACTGGAATGCGATAACGATGATATATCAGATTCGATATATATATATAAATTTCTATTACAGATATATATAAAGGTTCACTTTGAATTAGAGAGCTGAAATGATATGTTCACAATACAGATAATCGGAGTAAGTAATCTGTAATTCATAATCCATCCATTGTATAGTAGTCCACGTCCACACAGTACGTAGAGAGTAAGAGTAAATTATACCCCTTGAGTTTGTGTTAGTTTAAAATAATTGTTCTGTTGTCCTTGTGCATAGTATAGCTTCCATATTATCCAATGGTTGTTGTAGGTACAAGTAATTCCAAACTTGATATCAAAATACCTACAATAATTATAACATTTAAAAAATTAGTAATATATAGGTGTAGATGTGAGGGTAAGGGAGGGAATCAAGACTCAAGATGCATGGTATGTGTGTATTTACTCACAATCAGTCTCATTTTGGAGATGTTGAAGTTTGTTCTGTCTCCATTGTTGTGTTGTAATTTGTACTCCGCAAAACACAAACCAGAAGGATAATAATTATAATTATCTGGTCTCTATGGTGGACGTTGAAAGACTAGCCATCGGATAATTACCCATTAAAATTGCTCGCAGAAAGAAAGAAAAAAGAACATTAACATTTGTTTAGGCAAGTTTCCTCAGACTATATATTATTTACTTTGAAGTTTTGAAGCATTGATACATAGTACTCTTCTCCTTGTACGTTGAATATTTTTGTGGAAGAAGCCTTACTGATATATTATGTCGGGAAGAGCAGAGAAAAGATGAAAGATGGAATTATAGCGATTTCGATTGTCTAGCCTTCATCGCCACATAATTTAACTCTACCCACAAACAATGACAATGACCGTTTGATGTCTTTTAAGCTTTACTTTGGTTTTTTCGTTTGCTTTTTCTACTTGAACACGCGGTGACGGTGAGTGGTGAGTGAGACTACTTTATACGTATTACCTATTCATAATTACCGGGACCGGGATGAAATGTTGGTGCTAAAAAGGCAAAACCAATGTATCGGCTCCGCTCGTCCATATATTTAACTGATAAAAAAAAGCCCATCGTCGCACATCACAAGAAGAATAAATAATTGCACAAAAACGAAAAAATACTTGCTTGAAATGATAAGCTAAAAGATGATGACGATGATGGAGGTTTGTTGGTGGTGGCGGCGGCAACTTCTTCACTTTTATTACACCATCATCCTCATCCTCAAAGCCTCAAAAAACTTCCCCGTATTATCTATATACTCTGCCGTGGCTGTGGCTGAACGACATTGACTTGAGAGTTGAATTGTAAAATAATGATAATGATAATTACTTAGCTCCTTGGTTATTTCGTTTATTCGCTCCACGCACATACAACTTTTTTTTGTAATTAATCCTCTTGTGTGATGTTTCAAGTTTCAACTGACAAATTACATAAGGAATAACGATGGTTCTTTAGCATAAAGTATTTATACAAACTAGAAAGACTGCCCTGTCTGACTAGTCCAGTCTACTTCCCTGTAGCCGAAACTGATTATGAAACATGAAATGACGCACACAAATACAAAGGGTTATAAGATTTTATGTCGGTTCCGATTTTCAAAAAGTTTTAATTTCTAACTCGAACTTGAACACTGAATGTTCAAACCTAACCATCTTGTTCGCTTCAATTTTATTTTAATGGAGAAAACTAAAAGGCCATTCTTCGGAAGAATACAGGATTTTGCCTTCGCCTTGTTTGCAGTAAAAATGTATTGATTTTAATTGACAGCTCATGATTTAGACTCTCCCGATGTTTTAGGAGTTTGGTGTTTTGTGCAGCCGCGACTGCCGATTTTTCAGTGTGCTTGTAAAATCAGAATGTGCAGTGCACGGTAGAATCTGGTTTTTAGCTTTGGAGTATTTGCCATTTGCCAGTTGGTTGTGAATTTGTGAACAAATATACATAATGGTATCACTATTACTCACTTGGAAACCAGCAGGACACTTTATGATTTGTTTCTTCCATCTTTAAATTTTTTTACCACCTCATAAATATTAAAACATTTCATATTCATATTGAAAACGCTGAAACCAAAGATGCACCTTCAACTTCAAAATGGGGTCCTCCTTTAGGGGAAGTGCATGTAGGTAATAAAAGGTAAGAAGAAATAGAATTGAAAATATTGTGGAAACTAAAAAATAAAACTACGGAAGAAATTACGACATGTGTTACGAAATGTGAAAGGATCGAATGTGTTCCCTAATTCCTGGGTTTTAATGTTAATCGCTTTTGCTCAGTGGATATTATACGCCAATCCTTTAATGGAAGTAGCGGTAGCCTATTTTGCAGTGTCTATACTTTTTATAGCAATTATTTCAATATCAGTGAAACAATTTTTATTTTAGGCATCAGTGACGGTCCCCAGTAACGAATACTTTAATTTGCAGTGACAATAATTATTACTTCCTTTAATATTTCGAGGTTTTGAGGTATCAGTGAAAAACATTATTGCTTGCAATCTCAAGTTTAATAGGAATGAGGTTCTTCATCTTTCTGCGCGTGAGCCTTCGATCTTCCATCTTCCAGCAAGGACTTTCCCAGGTCTTTTACTTAGTGATGGTACAATATGATAGAAAGAGAAAGAAAGGATACACAAAGTTAAATGCATGGAAAATTCTAAAATTTTAATAGATACTTGTAAGTGAAAATTGTCTTAGGATCTAATCAGGTATAGAAATGTTGTGTTCGCACCTTTGCTTCGACTTTAACTTACAATTTGCTGATAGAAAATGTACGAGTTGCAGGTAAAAACTACGAACAGATAGTAAATGAACGCAAGCTGTACACTGTACTGTATGCAACATATTTGCTTTGTATACACCTATAACAGATTGTGAATTTATGTAACACCAAAACACAAACAGGAGAGCGGTTTCATCAGAGAGGCAACAAAGATAAGATGAAGCTAACAACCAAAGATGCCATGTAAAGAATTATGTTGTTTTAGTTAAGTTTATGATTGGCAAAAAAAGACGATGTTATTACATGGAAAGGGAACTGTGTAAATTCTATGTTATTGTGATGTTTGATGTTCTACACATTTTGACATTTTTCTGGTAAAATAGTTTAGAGCAGAGAATTCATATTCCTAACAATTTGTAGTATTTCAATAGCACTCAATGCATAATAAATGCGAATCTACTCAGTACTGTACTTTAAGATACAAGAATTAGGGAGTTGGTTTGGTTGAAAATTTGAACTGTTTGTTCTGCAATTACTTACCATTGGATTTTAGCACAGTCAACAAGTTGTTATTATTAGGTAAGACCGCAATAGCGAAATTTTTGACTTACGATGCCTAAGATTAGATCCCCGATACCGTGATGATTTCCTTTCCAAAGTTTCAAGGCTGTATGAATGAGCTTTCACTCGTTTAGTATAATTATTCATACGTAAGCTGTCATGTCCTGAACTAAAATATATCTTTTTGATAACAACATTATTTTAGTTGGTGTTAATAGCATCAAATGATGTACGAGCAATAAATATAATTATATACTCTTCAAAATACTTATATAATTAATAATATCTATATGATCTTGCAATTAGCCAGCAACTGTCAGTCAAGAGTCAAGAGCACCCTACAAACCCTGGTGCAGTGCAGTGCGTAGAAACGGTCGTAGAAAGTTAAAAATGAAACTCAAAATTCACATAGGATTTTATTACAGTCGCAGTGTAGTGATGAACTGATAGTGATTTAATGAGGGCTTGACAGACAGGGTTGAAGGAAGTGGAAGTAGTCAAAAGGAGTAATCTGATAGATGAAGTTTAACGTTACACAGTCATGAAGAAATAAAGCTGTAAACCAGCTTCGTTTAAGGCTATCTGATGATGATGAGAAGAGTGCTAATTTTCTTTCATGGCGGCGTCAATACAAATGAGCTTAAATGTGAACAGTAATAACAACTATCTTCTTGGAATGAAACTAAAGACGGGGGCTGGGGTACACTTAATCGTAATTTTAAAACCAAGTAAAACCTCTAAAATCTATAGGGGATGAGCAATCAGCCAGTTGTTCTTCCTCTACACTTTTGCAATTTAGTTACAAGCAATAAAAATATTTTGCATCTTACCCTCCTCGTATATTTGTAAATATGTAAATCCTATCTATAATATAATTAAGCTTGTAAATATATATATATATAATAAGTATCACGAGCAAATGTATAATTATTTGTAAAAAGGTTGCCTATAGTTATGTAAACTACTATAAAGCATTGGACTTTGAAGAAGTTGTAACTCATATTCTGACTGGCTTCGATGCAAATGCCATAGTCATAATAAAAGTATTTAAATTATTTAATGCATTGAAATTCATTATAAAGAATGCTTGTATCTTACTTTACCAAAACTATTGTTTAAAAAAATATTCTTTTTAAGACAAGGTGTATAGTATATGACCATTTAAAGACAAGGGAATGTTCTTTAGTTTGATCTGTGTGGAAATTTGGAAATACCCTGGCTGGCCTAAAGTCTTCTGATCTGTGGCTCTGTCTGTACGCACAAGGCAACGTAAGTAAAGTTAAAATTGTATTAATATTTAGCTAAACGAAGAAATTACACCCAGATTACATGTTATAAATTATGTAATAAGATGGAGGTATTTGTATTGTTACTATTACATAAAGATTTTGACGGACCGCGGTCCCGAGTTCTCTTCATCATTTGATGGAAAAGAAGATGAATGAATGGAAATATGGGAATGAACGCATAGAATTATATAGGATGCGGAGACTGGATTCATGAAATAAACAGCGACGATGTGAGGAATCAGCAGGTGCCTTAAGAAGTCGAGATGTTTGGTTTCCTCCCTTTTATTACATTATAGCTCCAAGCTCATGGAACGTGCCTCATCCTTTTCATCTCTTGACATTTTATTACATTTTACAGATACATTCATTACCACCCTTTACTGTGCCTTCATTTTATTTCCTTAGCCTTCCCTTTGCGTGCACTTTACCCGCATCATAAAACAATATGATGTAGGTACTCTGCTATCTGTATAGTAATCGTACATTTTTATTCAGTCTCTATGTACCTATATGGTATCATGGTATATTTCTGTTAGGAAACCAGATACAGACACCAAACTAAACTCCATAGTCAGCTGAAACGGAGCAATCACAAGGCTTTTTTAAGCCAAAAAGAAGCGTAAGCTAGCCCCTAGGAAAGAAGTTAATTTAAGAACTTTAAGGATGAGATATTTTTTTTAAATATATTTAATATGGCATGGTACTGTACCGACACCAACACCGAGACCGAGACCGACATATCATAATCATATTGACTCCAAAAACTCAAGAAAGGCTCATTGCCTTCGCTTCGCGAGATATGAGAAAAAAAATCGAACGGCAAACGGTTCACTGCTGTCAGTAAGGGAGAGATTATGTATTTTTTTTGTATTATAATCATTATACTTTTATTTGATTACATCCTTTAGTCTCTCTCTCCATATGTGTGAATCCATATTGAGTTTTCTAAATGATAATTACGTGGTTAATAAAGTTGTATAATTTGACTTTTAGGCTAATATTATCTGACAAGTTCAAGTTCAGATCAGATCATGAACATGTCGAACACGGACACTCGTATGTTATTAATAGTCACGCATTTCCCTTTGCCTTTATTCCTCGAATCCACCCTCGAATATTACAATCCGCATCTACATAATATACATACAGGGTTTACTACAGCTCATCATCTAGAGCAGAGAGCAGAAGAGGGAAGGGAGCTCAACCTGCTAACAGGCATTATTACTGATATTATATTTTGTCGGCATCATCGGAACCTAACATGGATAATCGCCGATGAACAAGATGGAAGATGAAAGGGACGGTATAATTGCTTTAATTCCGAGAATATTATTATACTTCAAGACTTACGATAACTACTATTTCAATCCGGTGCGGCGCGTGCACATCATTCAATTTCTATGTGTTTGAGGTTAATCATTAATCGTTGATCTCCTGGCTCCTTTTTTTACAAGGTTCGAGTGTCAGGTACTGTTTCTATTTTTGAGATGTCTTCATCTTCTTGTATTAAATTATGAATAACGCATTCCACTAGGCACTGGAACGTTACACTTGAAGTTCAATGCCAAATATTTTAAAATAATATAAATGCAGGAATTCCAGAATAATTATAAATCTTAAGCAGTGATGTGGAAGTCTGGAAGTGGACGTGCGAGGTGAATGGAACTCAACTGTGTGGGGTTAGCAGATCCGTTTGGAATTGTATGATTGCTGATAGAATGGGATCGCATGTAGTACGGATACCGCCACAGACAGAATATATGTGTAAATAAAGTTTATTCATTACATCTGGAAAACAGGTTCGATGCTCTTTAGTAATTGCACTTAATTGATTGATTTTTATATTTCTAATTTCATAGCCGCCACCATGCCATGTAGCATTTTTAATTAGTATATTCAGGCATTTTATTTTTCCCGATAAATGCATTCTGCCGTTGCCGTTACAATAATAAGTGTGCACTCGCTTTCCAGAACGGTTTCGAATGTTTCGATGGACCAAAACCTACGGGTTAACGGGTTATTTCATTTTACGTATTCGTTTAATAGAATTATTAGAGCCTTTTACTCTCTACATAATATGTAACTTTTTGTGAGTTTCTCGTCTGTACACCCATGTAAGACAGGAAAATACACGACAGTACAAGATCATAATGATGTAATTTAAATCAAGATCAATTTCAGTGCCAAAGGAAAATGATGAAATTAATCTTTGAGCATAATATGTGTCTGTCTGGCTTGGTGTGTATTATTATCATATCATTGTTGTTATGTACGCAGATACGTGCCCATGGTCCACGGTGACGACCGCCGATCCACATGAAAATCAAGCCCCAGTATTATGTACGTGTACGTGCTTCATTTGCTCTTCTACCTTTACCTCTTCCTTCAACTCTGAATAATAGTTGATAACAGAGAAAATCACGTACGCCAACTGTACAAGCAAGCATGGATGATTTCTTGAAAATGTCAGATTATTAAGTTATAATATCTTACTCTTGCAGAGTTTAAGTGGAGTTGCAAGGTGATGTAGAATAATAATACCATACCAATAATACGTGTGTTCAGTGCACCTATATACCTATATAGAATATAGTATACTATATGATAACTTTAATAGTGTACATATCCGTAATGAAGCTACCTGCCTACGTTCTTTTTGGAGATGTAGTAGCTCAAAAAGTATACTCAAGAAAAGACCGTTGTGCTGAGGTTCCTGTATGTTGTAGTATGATAATGATGAGATGATGTGGACGTACGGCGCACGCATATGTAGACAGTAGGCTCTCGGATCCACTCGAAAATCTAATCCAATTCAAAATTCAAAGCAACTAACTGGAGAAAAGGTCACCCTGAGGATACAAGATACAACTATATAGAGAAGCGGAACGAAGAAACAACGACGCAGAATGAAACAGAAATAGAATCGACACGGAATCGTTGAGTTCAATTTTGATTCTAGATATTATTAGAATAGAATTGCTTGACTATGTATGCATATGTTAATGCTAAATTTTATAATTATAATGATTGGGTTAGCTAGGGGTTAGTTGCGGGTTGATGGATTAAAGATCTTATAGAGAATTTAAACGGATGCCGGCATCATCCCTTTCATTATGTTTCCGTATGATCTTAATGATCGAGTCCCGGTCCGTCAGACCACTCATTTCATTTCCATGTTCATGCCCATATTACAAAAAGGTTTATGGTTTATAATATGATTGTTCTTCTTTAGATTTTTACAATTATTATTTATTTTTTTTTAAATTCATAAACTTAAGGCTGACGCTGTGCTGATGCTGGCAGCTCTCACGGAAACTGTATATTTTACTCATATTCCTATCTCTTTCTCATTGTATTAGATAGGTACTCGATTCATTTCCTATTTCTTGGAAATAGAATACATTTCCCCTTGATATGCAGATACAATAATATACTATATTAAACTATAATTAAACCATTCGTTTTTTCAACTTTCCTCCATTTTTACTGTTATACAGTAGGTATAGAACCAGAAAAAGAGAAGGAAGAAAGAGAGACAGCGACAGAATTGTTACTGTTCTTGTGACATGCCTTTATTTACAGCAACTTTGCGTGCGTGATGCTTCCCTTCTTGTTAAAATATAGACATTATATCCAACATGTAAATAGATAGGATATATTTACAGTATATAGACATACATATATTTGACATAATTAGGTAGGTGTCATCATTGGACATCCTACATCTATTGCGTAAATCCCGTCCTCGGTAAGGAGGGATTCAGCACATTGCAAATTCCATAGTTAGTAATCATATTACGAATATTATTGGATTATTATTGTATAGATGCAGAAAGCATTATCTATATTGTTAATGTCAAATTGTAACATCTCCATTAACATGGAGATGAATATTTGGAAATTATTAGTGACTTTAAGTTGTCAAGTTTGAGAAGCCTTTCCATAAGAAAGCATTGTATGTTATTAGTGCTGACAAGAGCGATCCTCGATCCTCTCGTCACCCTGTCAAAAGCCATTACTTTTTATGACTTTATTACTTGTCGAATGACCATGTATATTTCACAATACAGGATGGTTGAGCCATATTCATTTCCTCTCAACCACCACATCAGCAGGACACATGTCCGTACTATTCTATTGTATTGTTCTAGCGCGCAGTATGTATCATTGGTAAAATACATACACATTCATTGGTATACCTAAATTCATAACACTACTCGTTCATACGAGTTTTCCTCAATAAGAAAGACTGAACAATAAATTAATTGGAACTTGAACTCCGAGCGAGCAGCATCTTATTTATTTTCTGTTCCTCCGGAACTTTTCACATTTCATTTTCAATTCGCCTCACATAATAGATTATGGTAATAATCTGATAACGTTTACTCCCCGATAACCATAATACTATTTATTACGTTATCAGCACGGGTATTGCTATTACCCTGATTTCGAGTAACTAAAACCGAAGAAGTCCTCCCGCTAAGACACTGGCCAGTGCACCCGAGGATTCTTCGTAATTTCCAAAGTAGTCGAAAATCCCAGAGCTTCCTACTTACATTCGTGTCAACTATTAAATCCATTTGGAAAAGTTGAGCACAGCCACACTAATTCTGTTTATCCCTTGGAAAAGAATATTGTGAAGAGTCTATTTAATCCGTTGGGAAAAGACTGAAATATTCTATTTAATCCTGTTGGAAAAGAATATTTATAGATTCTATTTAATCCATTGTGGAAAAGAATCTCATCCTATTAAATCCGTTTGGAAAAGGATAAAATACAGATCTATTTAATCCGTTTGGAAAAGATCTCATCTTTACGGCAGCGAGCTAACGACACTACTATACTTAATTAAACCTAACGAACCGCCTAACAAGCGGATCCGACGGAGGTTAAGTAAGTAAACTCGAGGAAATAAGCTATCAATTATCCCCTAAAAAGGAAATTCTGATAGTGGAAATATCCGAGGAGAAGAGTAGCTCAGAAGAGGATCAAGAGGATCATCATTGAAAATTCGGAATTCAAGAGAAGAATAGAATTTAACTTCTGAACGCTACGTACCTCCGTGAGGGCGCACTACAAGCCACTCGTTATTTCAGAGTGCACTAATCAAATTTCAAGGCCCTTCGACCCGAGATTCAATAATCCGGGTACTACATACTTCTCGCCAGGCTAAAACTAGTTACCTGGGGGAATCTGAAACCAAGGAAATCGAAGCTCATTTCCATAAGGACGGTAGTGCTACCTCCTTCAAATTTTGAAAATGTACCAGTTTAGTCTAGGATGTTTATCCGGAAGACGGAAAACTTGGGAAAACGAAAAAGCCTTCAATTCAAAGCCATTTGAAGTAAACGCTGATAAAAAGCGAAAATTGGACGAAAAACTGGGAAAACTAGAATCCCCAGAGAAAATTCCAATTCCTACTGAACTCCTGTCAGGGGCGAGTCGACACGCCACCCGTCAGTCAGAGTACTTACAGCAGCATTACATTGAAGTATCTGCAAATTTGCAAAGGCCACATTCAGAGCAACGAGACTCTGTGAGCCGATCAAATTCAGAAAATCTAGGAAGAAAAGATAGGATTCAACTCAAATCCGTATTCGAAAAACTTCCAGAGGATTTACAACAATTTCCAACCATAGGAAATCTAACACGGAGAAAAGGTAGGATTCCAGTCAAATCCGTAACCGAAAAACTCCCAGAAGAATTACAAAAATTACCTATCACAGGAATTTCAACTAATAGCCAAGGTAGGACTGACGCCAAGTCCGTAACCGAAAGGCACAGCAAAGGTAGGATTCTAGACAAATCCGTAACCGAAAAGCTTGGGAAAGGTAGGATTCAAAATAAATCCGCAACCGAAAAAATTCCCGAAGACACTCAAGAATTGCCTATCATAGGAATTCTCACAAGAGAAGAAGAAGAGTTCATGAAAACCCTCAACTGTAATGAATACTGGGAGGTCAAATATGGCAATTGGTCATCACCATTGGAAACGCCATACACAGGCAACATAGTTAAAGCCCTGTATTTTGCGTGGGTCGCATCCGACCACTATCACCGAGAACTCTCCATGAAGGGAACTGCCGATTTCCCGATTTCTGAAGTTTTAAACGGAACAATTCCCCTTCAGATGCACAAAACCCTCAAAGCGAGGTACCATGTACTCAAGGCAATGTCAAAAGACGAATATTGGACACAGCTCCAAGCACTAACAAACCCCGACACGGGAGATGATTTTTACCAGAATACGGTTGGCAATATGGAAGCCACACCCCAAGAGTACAACAAGGATACAATCCGAATACTAATTCAAATCATGATACCCACTCTCAGAAAAGGAGACGTCTACTTTGACTACCTGAGATCCTGGAGTTGTCAAGCGACCAGGAATCAAATCCTACAACGGATACTGAACAAAATACAGAAGTCCAAAATGGGACAAGAAATGCCCGGGAGCATCCGCATTTCGGAATCACCGATTTTCCAAATTCTGGAAATCGAGAATAGATTCGAGAGACGACAATTTACAATTACCTCTCATCTACAGCCTGAAGTCTCAGCACCACATGAACCCACCATTACTGTAGAAGTTGGCTTACAACCCGAACTCTATCCAGTCTCAGAAGTGACAATACCGAAGTTATCGTCATTGTACTTCCCAACTCAGGACACAGACAAGACAGTCAAATTCCTAGAAGCGGCCGCGAAGCCCACATTAATGGATAATTCCGATCTATCTCTACTAATAATAGATTCGGTTCCAGAAATTCAAGATTATAAGCCCTCAACCACAGGCATTGAATTCAACTCGAGTATAGTCCAGTCAACAATGACGAAGGACGTAATACCGAAGCTTGTCCAGTCTCCAACGACGAAGGACGTAAAATTGAAGAATACAGTTCAGTCAACAATGACGAAGAACATATCAAGGGTTATAGTCCAGTCAAATCAGACGGAGGACGAAATAACACAATCAGACCAGTCAAGATTGACGAAAGTCGCATCAGAACATATAGTCCAGTCCAAGGCGACGAAGGATGAAAAATTGACGATTCCAGTCCAGTCATCACTGACGGAGGACGAAATACCTAAGAAAAGGTCAAAGCCGGACACCAGTCATAAAGTATTTATGGTCCGCATTAAGCCTGACGAAAAGGCAGGAAGCGAGGAAACGATACCGCACTCAATTGAAACAATGAAGTCATTCAATGGACATGAGCCGCAACAAGCGCAACAAACAGGCACAGACTTGCCGAATAATAAGCCGTATATGCAGGACATACCTAAACGTCCGATACGCCCGCACGCTATGTATAACCGTGCCATGAACGAACTTAATGAAGAAAGGGAGAGAAGAAATAATCTCAAATTCCCTGAAACTCCTACAATTGAAGAAAAAATAGAAATTGTACGTAAATGGAGTGAGTCATCATCTGACTCAGATGTTACACAAATACACTCAGAAAATTCATCGAATTTCTCAGTTTTGAACGACGAAGATGACAGTAGCCATCAGTCACAATCCGAAGTGCTCAGCGAAGACGACTCAGACTATACAGTCAGTCTCAAAGAAATTGACGACAGAATTGAAGATTTAGAATCAATTCTGAAAGAATCAGAAGTGGAACTCCAAGGCCTGATTCGGAGAGCACGGGAGCGACGTAGGGCAATTTACCTAGAAAAAACCCAGTCCTCCACACATATTGTCTATGTTGACAAGCTCAACAATACAGACTTGCGAAAAGGAATCGCAGCAAACCCGTTCTCACCGATTATTGATCGAGACCAA
This sequence comes from Dicyrtomina minuta, assembly GCA_949802685.1. Lineage (NCBI taxonomy): Eukaryota > Metazoa > Arthropoda > Collembola > Symphypleona > Dicyrtomidae > Dicyrtomina > Dicyrtomina minuta. The sequence goes on from OX461810.1 coordinate 52,883,857, forward strand.
TATATGAGCCATATCCTAGGATACTACATCCTCATGAACAAGGACAGTGATCTCATTCACGAAATGGAACCAGAATTTCTTACCTGGTACAATCAGAAAAGCAAGAAGTTGGACCATGAGGATCCAACGTACTTTTCGTGCGTTTCTCAAAACGGGAGAGGAGCATCACCAGTCTCCGGAACGACACCAGTACCAAGACGCTGGAAATGTCATAACAAAGTATACCTGATCAATCAGAGGAAATTTATCCGAAAACGGACAACTGAACCTTCGTTCAAGGCAGTACAGAAGAAACTTGGATTGACATATAATCCCATCACATTATGTGCTAGAATCGCACAGAAGAAAGAAATAGCCGACATGCTATATGCAGCTCCGACAGTCCTGGACTCAGAGCATAACTGCAATCTAGAAGGATGGTGCATACCCATCCGGGGGAAATTACTGAAAGAATTATTTCCCACTTACTCAAACAGTAATTTTGACAATTCACCTGATGTTGTGCAAGCCAGCCAACAGAACCAAGCATTCATGGTTAGACTTGGTAATACCGACAACAGTAAGGAGGGTGGAAAACCAGCCACTCAGTCCGAAGTACAGTCGAAGTCTACATCTCAACGTAGAGAGGAAGTCAGACGCTTAATGTTCGACATCCCTGAAGTCCGTAACACTCAGTTCAACAGCTATGACGCTGAAGCCGAAATGGAACTTCGAGTATTTGAAGCCTATCAGAAAGATTTCATACAGATAGCCAAAAGCCCTAATTCAGGCAAATATACTGAGGAACCGACTCCTCAGGAAGCCCGTCTCAATTGGACATGTGACACGGGAGCCTCCGTACACTTGTGTGGAAATTTGGACATGTTTTACCGATACACCGAATTCCCTGACGGAGAGCAGACACTCATATTGGCCGACGAGAAGGAAGTCACGTCGCCCGGAAGCGGATCGATCGTAATCTCCGCATACAATGGAGAATCATGGGAGCCACAGTTACTAACCAACGTGTGGTATCTCCCGCAAGCAGCAAATATCTTCTCGGTCACCCATGCATGTAAGAATATGAAACTATTTTACTTGGGAAACGAAAACGGAGTATCGTTCTATGACGCAACTTCCTGGGAGAGCAAACCCTGGAAACCGCTTACGAAAATACTGGAAGCTAAAACTCTGGACAGTAAACACAACGATACGGGAAATTTGGTGATGAATATTAGACCAATATTTCCAAAAAATACAGTAACAAAGTCCTTGTCATCCACAAGGCCCGAAGTCTCACAACCGAACAAAGTCTCAGAGCCTGTTACGGCGAAAGAAAGTCCCAAGAAAACTAGAAAACGGCAGAGAAAGAAGACGAAATCTGTTCAAGATAGTCACAGCCGGGGGGACACAGAGACAAGTGGAACATTCAAGATGACCACTCTCAGCAATCTATTGACTGACATATCAGATGACCTCACCTCCAGCCTAAGCATATCAAAGCAACCTGGAGGCACGAGTGTTCATAACTTCAGCTCTACAGACGAGCATCAAAGTCCAGAAACAACTGGCCACAAGAGATCTATCCCCAATCACGGGAAAGATGAAGTGAAGACAATGGAAGCTCAGGCCCGACCTGTCAACTTCACGTATCATCCAGCTTCACAGCAAGCGAAAATTACAGAAGGACTTGTCGACGATTGGAACAATCTCGATCACAATGGCAAGAATAAGCCCATCACTCAACAGGAAGGGAAGTCGAAGGTCGTATCCAGACTCACCCTGTTCACAGTCCGAAAAGGTAGAAAGAATACCGAAACCACTGGGAAAATTAATCTTTACCACAAGATCCCAGATATAACAAGACTTGTATATGATCAAGGAGAACATTTCAACGGACCTAGAAGTTACCTAGAAGCAGTTGAGTCCATAGAAAGCCCACTCTGGAAGATGGCCATGGACAGAGAAATGGAAGCCCATATGAAAAATGGTATATGGACGCTATCCCCGAGACTCTCAAATCAAGAGATCCGAAAAGTCATCTGGACATATTCACATTGCGTAAGAACTAATACTTACTATGCCCAGCTCATCACATCTGACTACCGACACATTGGTCACCGATACGACCCGGTAGTGCACACTGCCACAACAAAGCTTATTCTGGCAGACGCGGGTATTAAGGGAAAATACCTGGCAAGACTTATACTCAAGTTACCTACTGACGCAGTCAACATTGACGATCCAGTACTCTGTATTGAACCACCAGATGGTTACAAGAATAACTACAAGCTAGTTTACAACACGGGCATCTCACTCCGCACCATGAAAGAACAAATGAAGTTCCGCGGACATCTTTACTCTCAGCTCGAGAAGTCATACTTTTACAGATGCAATCATGACGAATCCTTATTCATCCAATCGTATACGGACCCCCATGGGGTAGTACACAGAACATGTTTTCTCCTCGAAGGACAAGAAGCGCTAGTTACAGCCACACATCGTACAGATATTTTTAGAATCGCAGACGAATTGAACGCTACATTCGGCGTAGAAAGAAAACTCAATCCAACACATTGGAATCATATTGATGTCTATATTACAGACCCATATCTGAGCATTTCTCAAGAAACAAGGATCAGCAGTCTACACGACCAATTAGAGGAACAAGATGTTGAAGAAACCACCACTCCGAGTTTCCCTCAACCGTTGGCACGTAATCCGGATTTATTAGAATCGGACTACATGGAATGCCATAACTTAATCTGTGGTCTCCTACACATACGAGACTCCACAAGACCAGAAATTTCCCGAACTATGGAGAAAGTTTCAGACAAAACCGGTAACTACACCGTACGTGACTACCTTGTAGTCAAGAAGCTGATCAACTACTTGTACACAACAATAGACGATAACCTTCGTTATTTCTACAATCCCAAATATACTCAAGGGAATTTGGAAGTCCAACATGCAGTTGAAGTCCAATTTGGCATATCACAGCATCTCGTCCATCGCTTTGGAGGATGCATTACATTGAACAAGTCCGCAGTACACTGGAACACGTCCACTGTAAGGGGGGAAAGCAAGAACAAAGCTAAGAACGAGATAGTAGCAATCTACGAAACTCAAAAGGCAGCTTTGGAGTTACATATGCTCACCTGTGAAATCGGCCTCAGAAAATGGCTCACACCGATATTCTACTTATCAGCCACAGCTGAATACCTAAAAATGCTCTATGAAGAAGCAGAATTAAAACATTGGACATGGAAAGAAAAACGTAAGCTCTGGTGCCTCCAAGAAATGGTAGAAAAAGGCATATTGAAACCCAGACAAGAATATACCCTGCCAGCACAGCTGTTCAGCCAGGAAGTTTCATGGTTCAAGCTAGAAAAAGACAAAAGAGATCTTGGAATATCAAACAGAAGAATTCCACAGAAATTGCTGCGAAGCCCAGCCTTCCATAAGGGACTAATTGAAGGTACCCTTACTCAGCAACATTATGGCAAGAAACTCCCTTGTCCACCATCCGAGAAAGAGATGGACGCAAGACGGAGGAAAAGGAAGCCTGTCACAAAAGCAGACTTAAAAGAAATCTGGAAAGACCCAGTCAGTCATAGACAAATAGAAGAAATCGGAAAATTACGAAATCCGTCACTGGGAGAGGACACTCGAGAGCTCTCCAGCAGTCAAGACTCCAAGCAGTCATCAAGACCACAAGCGGTCAGAAAAGTGAAAGCACAACCAAGGGAGCAAGCTAGCCCCGACAAGCTGGAAGGACATTTAAGAAGTCAGACGTTACAAGCCTCACAAGAGCACAACAATTCCCAGCACACAAGAGGAAGTTCTCTACAAGTCAAGAAAAGACTCAGAACTCTTTGCCTCGTTATGTTCATGCTATTATTTCATATAATAGGCGGTAGGACACTCGAATGGTCCGAATCCGCGGGCACACGCCCCAGGCACTCACCAGGACCCACATTATTGTCATTGCTACACGGGTACGATCCTGGAAGAGGACTGAAAATACGATATGGGACAACCAAGAAGTTTGGCACTTGTCCAGCATACACTGAAGATTGGGACATCCCCCAACCGGGGAAGTCAATCAGGAATTACACAGCGTTCGCACCGAACCCAGAAGCCCTGAATTCACCATTACTACATGGAAGCAAGCAAGCTCAATCAGGCAGTCATTCGCGATCACCACTTGATCAGAAATTGGTTTCCTACAGCACTCATATTGCCGGGAACCAGACAGCGCGCCCAAAGCGTGAATTTATGTTGATTACTCTCACAAGTTTGAGACAACCATGGCCAGACTCATCAATGAAGAAACGAGCCGAAGGCCCTATACTCTTGGTAAAAGAAAGGAAAGCCCTTTACCACAAGGCAAGTTATAGAATTATTAGGCAAATGGAAATAGAACAAGGAAGATCTCACTGCTTCCACTTCTATATTATCAGGACCAAGAGTACACACCGATCCGGGAAGGGACAGAGAAGACATCAGACGTCGAATCTCCTGCCACACATATACTGCAGTCATCCCTTCAAGATCAGAAATAAGACACGATCTGTCTTAAATATTGAAGACATCAAAACTCCTAACCTACTAATTGAACTGTTAACCTCCGCAACCACAGGAGAAAGTAAAATGAAGGATGAAGCCAGTAATCCTGTCATTATCAAACCATATAAGCCTTCGAAGCAGAAGCCACTGGATCCAAAAGGCAGACACTACTGTCGAGAATATGGAATCCAAAATCCTGTTGCTTTCTACAGATTTATTCAAGACTGTGAAAGGGCAGATGCTCTCCGCCACCATAAGCCACAGAGAAACACGGAGAAAGAAGCCTCGGAAACCCCGAGCCATCAGTACTTAAGCAAAAGTACGAAGAGAGAGAGAAGCCACATAGGAAATCGGTCAGATGTTGAAACATCCGAGTATTTATTCTCTCCCTATCTTTCAGCCTCGGATAGCCCGAGCAAAGCGCCACACTTTGGCCCTACCATAGACTTTAGTCGAAATGGGAAGAAGCAAGTCTCAGAGCAGACGAAATTAACAAATCAAGCTGAAGTTCCTGGAGTCAGCAGACCCCAGATTTACAGGACGAATCCAAACAGTTTTTCCGCAATAAGAAAAAGGACAGGAACCGGAAAGGATCAAAGACGGAAGTTACCGCCCTTAGGTTCAAGAATCTTCTACAAACTCTACACAGTTTACCACTGGAACAATCAAGGTTTATCACCTGTTGTTAATCCCCAGCAGTGCATCGCAATGAGCGTAATTTTTAGCGTCATTGCCCGGATATCCTTTATCAGAAAGGACACGTCATACTTCAACTCATCTAAGAAGATTCGAGGAAGTTGCCTTATCAAAAGCAATACAGACAAGAAAGAAGATTTGTACGTTTCATACTGTGAAACTAGGAGGACGGTCTTCCCTCCAAGAACCGAAATAAGAAAACGAAAGAAGTTAACATCTCCCAAGCAAACACTGGTCGAGATTAGGAATATGGAGATTCCGAATTTACAAAGAAAATCCGAAGCAAGTATAGATATTACTTCGTCACGGTCATTACGCACTTGGCTCCAGATGACTGGACTAAGTTCGTGTTTTCATCCTCAGGCACAATCTCCAGTGCGCTGTCAAACTTTAGCTATTAGGAATCATGATTACTGTAGTAAGCAGAAATGGACTACATCTGATTCCGTATCCCAGAGAAAGCTCAAGGAGAAAGGAGGGACAGAAATAAGTGGCCCCATTCTTCATCCTACCCGAATAATTAAAGAAATAGAGGGATTTTCAAGTGTTTTCCTTCCAGAGGATAGAAGGAGTATTCGTTCTCTTTTACCATGGAGTATAGAGGAAAGAAACCGACACACAGGAGCAGATTGCTACCCTGTCAATATCCACGTGACCGATTCTAGGTCAAGTAAGTTTATAGCATCCATAGCTATTACAGAACAAAGCATTATAGGAAGAAACCTAATCAACCGCAGAAGCACTTCGAAGCAGTCGACACCTTCACACTGGTGCCCTGTAGAAGTTTCAAGCAATATTTGCAAGCCGTTCATGTCGGAATTAAGAGTAACATGTTACACGATTGTAGGCCTCCGAAGCAATCGCCTTTATTTTACCCCAGTTTACGTCAAATTGGAGTATGACTTACCCACAACACATTCATCTCACGGAAAGCAAGATATGAATATGCTCAGTGATACCCTTGGACCAACATGGTTCCAAACAAAGCTATGGAGAAAGTGCTCCATACAAGAAATTGACTCTGTCAAGAATGACACTATTGAAGTTCTCAGAATTAATCCTGTATCATCGTTTTTTCCGAAGGGACTAAGCAGTGAGCAGACGATAAAGGCTACAGCAAAATCGGATTCCCGAAAAGAATCTCCAAATTACGCCGGACAGAAATACATGAGAGAAAATACAAGTTTAGGACATTCAATGGTCCTCAACTCATACAAGCAAGAAGCCACCTATCATAGGTGCACGTTACATATTGGGATAAGTAAAGCTTTGACCCTATACCTGCCGGGACCGAAACATGAAGTAATCATGAAGCCCATTGAATCTATGGCAAACCAATTGAAGATAAAGGTCAAGCAGAAGGACATATCACATGTCAGAAATTACAATTCCATTGAATTTCTAAAAGAAGGAAATCTCGGAATCACCGAGAAAAATGAAAAGCTAACAACTCTAGTTGTGAATAAGGGAGACTACTATCATTTTCAACGTCTCATCAGGCAAACCAGAAAATTGTTTTATACTGTGCAATTCTCACCTAAATTCTCTCCAAATAGTCAAGGTCTCGACTATTCGAAGGATAGCTACCTAGAGCTATATCCTGTTTCTCCAGTTCCATCCACTGAATACGTGTCGAAGGAACCACTTACCGAAAAGATTTTCAAGTATTTGCTATCACAGCCAACGTTAGGCACCATGCCGTACCTTGACTCAGGTCAAGAAGTCCCGGACCGGGAAGACATAAATCAATACGATTTTATTGGGAATATTACCATGGTACTATATCTGGTAACATTAACTTTGCGATGGTTTAATCAAAAACAACCATGCATTAAACGGGAGAAATTAGTGACCGTAATTTGGGATATCAACCTGTATAAGGACCCACCTTACATGTCAAGGCAGCCAACACATTGGTCTTTTCTACCCTACATTGGAAAACCTGGCGAGTCGAGCGAAGTACCTGCCGACCACGACCCAGTACATCAGTTCCAGAGACGCAGAAAGCTAGCTGGAATTCCGACATCGGACTTTACAGATCCTACACGGACCATCATGAACATTCATGCAGAAAGTGGCTAACGTAGACCCACATCAATTACTGGACAAATCAACCTGGACACACCGGACCGTCTCATCAGGAGATAGAGTTATTTAGGGTGTATTAATATTATTATTATCATTTCAAATTTTTATTATGTTGAAATTCGATTGTTGACTTTATTCATATTTTTAAAATTGTTCAGATTTACATTTTATCTATTAATTCTATATTAGAGTTTTTATCGATTTTCGGATCATTCATTTGTTGTTTTATTTTGAACCTCTAATCGAAGGAGGGTGTTAAAATATAGACATTATATCCAACATGTAAATAGATAGGATATATTTACAGTATATAGACATACATATATTTGACATAATTAGGTAGGTGTCATCATTGGACATCCTACATCTATTGCGTAAATCCCGTCCTCGGTAAGGAGGGATTCAGCACATTGCAAATTCCATAGTTAGTAATCATATTACGAATATTATTGGATTATTATTGTATAGATGCAGAAAGCATTATCTATATTGTTAATGTCAAATTGTAACATCTCCATTAACATGGAGATGAATATTTGGAAATTATTAGTGACTTTAAGTTGTCAAGTTTGAGAAGCCTTTCCATAAGAAAGCATTGTATGTTATTAGTGCTGACAAGAGCGATCCTCGATCCTCTCGTCACCCTGTCAAAAGCCATTACTTTTTATGACTTTATTACTTGTCGAATGACCATGTATATTTCACAATACAGGATGGTTGAGCCATATTCATTTCCTCTCAACCACCACATCAGCAGGACACATGTCCGTACTATTCTATTGTATTGTTCTAGCGCGCAGTATGTATCATTGGTAAAATACATACACATTCATTGGTATACCTAAATTCATAACACTACTCGTTCATACGAGTTTTCCTCAATAAGAAAGACTGAACAATAAATTAATTGGAACTTGAACTCCGAGCGAGCAGCATCTTATTTATTTTCTGTTCCTCCGGAACTTTTCACATTTCATTTTCAATTCGCCTCACATAATAGATTATGGTAATAATCTGATAACGTTTACTCCCCGATAACCATAATACTATTTATTACTTCTGTCTTCTGTGAAGCCATTAATTTGATAAAATCTAAATATACAATAATAGTATTGTAATGAACATTATATTACCTACCAAAGTTCATGCGGACGTACGTACGTATAGGAGCAACTACTTTATATAACTAAGAATATTCTTCGTATGCACATGTGCCGCTGCAAGGTACACAACCCTCGTAATGGTGATATTAACTGTTGGAACCGAAAATTTAAATATAAAAATTATGTGTCTATTTACTTGACAAATATAATTACTATATTCTTTAATTTTTTAAAAAAATATTTAAAAAAAAATCCAACCACCCTTTTAACACCTGGGATGTGAACATAGGAATATAATTACAAGGACTCAACGAGCGAGTTACTTTGCATGTCAATATTAATATTTCCTATATTATATTTCTGTCTGTGGTCATTTTTTTAAAAAATGAATTCAAAATAATAGTTATTCCTATGCTGAACAGCTCAAGCGGACCATCCACGATCCACAAAAATTAAAAACGCTCTTTTAAACCGTTCATTGTAAAAGCACGTCTCGGACTTATGCCAAAGTGGGAATCATACATAATGTTCAAAAATCACGTATAAGATTCGTATAGTGTAAAAATAATATGATGGTCAGTTGATGATTAGTGATTTGATTGGATTTGATCTGATTACATGTCTCACTTTTTGAGATCTGATATTACAGATTTGAAGTTCAAGTGATGATGGCGTCCAACCAAGCCGACACGGTCAGGTCAAGTCATCATCATGGGAGTGCGCTAATAATAATAATTACACTAATTAGGAAGATCATGTTGTATAATCAAAGGAGATAATTTAGTGACACTCATACGATGGCATAGCCCTGCGTCGATCGTATAGCACGTATCAATGGCGCCCAGTCCACACAAAAAATACACCCTGCATGCTACACTTAAACCTATGATCGTGCAAACTATGGGTAAATGATAATATTTGGCAAAAAAATGAAGGGTAACGTTCTGAAAGTACCTTCTATATGTCTGTAATGTACTTATGTCTATGATATTTTTGAAATCACGTATTGCTAGGGTAGTACACGCTGACGAGAGGGAAGTAATAATTCGAATTCGAAATATGATTAACAATAAGAACTATACATTCAACATTCAAACTACCATTATCATAACCATTACAATCCTGTTTTGATGTATCAGTGTTAAATGGAAATGAAAAAGCAATTACCTACCTAACAAAATGTGAATTGTCAATGTGTGTTATGTGCAGGAGAGAAGAGACAACAGCAAGTAAATTCAAACCGCACTCATGAAAGACTTCCGCAAGTCGAAGGCACTGAAAAGAAACGGCATTAGCAAGAAAGATCCATTTAGTGTCAATGGATCCCATCTCATCGTCCACACAGATCAGAGCTCCCCTAATAAAGATGCATCTCTAGGGCAACATCATTCTTGCTTTCTACCTCAATTATTAGCCCGAAAGTTTGTACTATACACTTTGCTCAACGCAAATTAATGCTCACAATAACATACTGTATCAAGAATCAAGAAACAAGGCATACCTACAATATGTATCAGTACGAAGGAAGGATCCACGTGAGAATCAGATATGGATTGTGGATTAGTTTTTACACCGAATAATAATAATTATTGTAATTTTGTGCTACACAAGCCAAGCCACATCCACATACAGTGCAATTACCCAAGAAAATAAGAAGCCTCAAGATGAAAGGATGAATCGAATTCGAATTTATAAACAGAGAGAAGAGAGGGTCCAATTCCAATGCAATGATACATGTCTATCAGTATCTGTAGTGCTGACGCCGACAAAACATACGCAGTCAAAATACATACTAACACCGGACCGGTATTTTACATTGCCTACACACACCACTTATAATAAAACACTTGTTATCCTCACATATTAATATTGTACCGTGATAATATTTAATATGTAAAGGGACTAAGGCACGGAGTACGGAGACGACCACAAGAAGTACCTAGGAGGTATGTAGAAAATATACTCAAAGAAAATAATGTCTCAGAGATCACCTTAACAAAACATGTGCATTGGATTTGGATTGTGGTATGTATAAACATAAAATCTAGCAAATAGTAATAACAATGTGTGGAGTGGCTCTGTTATTGTTATTGTTATTACTATTACTGTATGAAGTATGAAATGTGTATGTGTGTATAGATCCTACTTAGATAGGTGTATTATATGGTTAAATGGTGATATATGTTACAGCTTTTGGATTTGAATTTGAAATTCAAGGGATGATGATTATTTGGAAGCACAAACCTACTCATTAGAAAAATGATGAGATGTGGCGGTGACAACTTCATAATAGCCACCAGAGGCGTCTTAAATACATCACACCATGAAATCAAATCCTTCATATATGAGAACGTAAATATTATAAGGATCAACTACCAAGACTAACATTTATAGCTATCGCAGTATCCGTTGCCGTTGTCCGTCTCTGTATTATTATAAAAGACATAGGTATATCCCTTTTGTATAATTATATCTATAGTAAAATAACACCCCATAGCTCCATGATTCCCATATGCCGTACACATTATACTTGAAGTGATACAATATATGTTTTTTTTTATTTCTCTATATTGCATTGGAGAGCTGATGAAGCTATATACTCTGCAGCTTACACCACAACCGCACAGTACAAGTAAAGAAAAGTGCTGTGATGTGATGCAGAGCCAACGGATTTAATGCATTATTATTGTAATTGACTCAGAGATTATTATGGTGGGCTCTATGGGTTATGGCTTATGGGCTGTACATACAATATTACTAATGGCTAATGGTTGATATAAGGGCACTTCTAGTAAATATTAGTAACACTGCCAAATGTAATAGTTGATGTCCATGTTGATTGTGAGGTGTGCAGTTAGCATATAGGAGACATCCGCAAGACAGACATTACCTTTATAGATGTAATATATCCATTCCAAATAATGCATAGGTACTTCGCCCTCAGACAGAACCCCAGCATAATTTACAGTACATTTCGTATAGGAAAGTCCTCCTCTGAGCACATAATATTATCAAAACATATTTACATACAACGTGGCAGATACTGATAATGGGAAGATGCTATCAACTGTCGACCACTAACAATCACCCGAGTACACTTCTTCTTCTTCTTCCACCAACTTTTGGACTTATGGAAGATGTGCTATACTGAATATTAATCTCAATCTCAAGTCAATGTCTCTCTCTCCCACAATAGCAAAACAGCCTTAGTACTCATACTAATGGTGCATATAGCATAGTGTATAATGGTGCATATAGCATAGTGTATAACAGTAAGTCATCTTTGTGAATACTGAACTTCTGGTTTGGTCTTTGGTCTCTGCAGGGCCTGCTAATGCATGGTGCTATGGTGCTGGTGGTGCTATGCTGATTTTAATTCAGATAATAAATGTTATTACGTTGGATTTTGGGCTTTGGCTTGGTTCGAATTTTAGGCATTTTAAATGTACATTATACAGAATGGAATGTAATGCCGTGTCTACTGATGTTATGCACAGGAGCAGAGTCATTATGCATGTATATATTATGATTGTAAATTGTAATGTACGACAAGCCACACCATCACCAGACTAGACCATAGCTAAGTACTTGAGGACAGGCGAGGCACGGCAGGTGAAGAAAAAAAAAAATCCAAGATTCAATATTATAATAATGTGGAGTAAGTTATTGTTGCAGGGAAGGAAAAGGCATGCCTATATAGTTTTTGCCTTGCCTTTGACGCCCCCTCATAGCCAGAGCCAGCGCATCCTCATCCTCAATCCGATGGGCTCATGACATGGCATCGCATCGCACACCGACCGCTCTAGCTTCGAGTTGGAAATCTTCCGATTACGAATATGATTAGATTGTATGAATATTAAAGTTCATATACATATATTATTCTATATGATCAGAATAGATGCTCAAAGGCCGGTAAGAAAAATATATTATCATACTTATCATTAGCATCCTACACATGGTAGACTATTGTGTGGTGTGTGTGTGTATATTTTTAATGTGTAGTTTCATAGTTTGTATAGTCCTTTATGGACTGGAGTTGAAGTCCTGAGTGCTTGGGCAGTGGAACGTGTAATACGAGTAATAACTTGATTTGCAACAAATTATCAACAACTCTTTCGGGACTACCTCCAAAGTCCCTCCAATTCTACACAATCATTAGACGTATGAATACTATGAATTATGGATTTTATGGAAGCACTGAAAACTTTATGAGCTCTACATATATATTTTAAGTGTACTTTCATCAGGTAATAATGAACATCGGCTGCACTAGCACATTATATGCTTGGAAAGTTAAAGTCAAAACCTATGCTCTAAAACACCCCCTTATTTTGTGAAAGTCATTTTTATTTTTCACAACAATTATAAATGAAAACATGTTGTTTTTAATATTTCAATTACATTTTTAAAATCTCTCTCTTTTTATAGTCTTTCGTTATAGTTGATATAGGCATATAGACCTTTGCTAAACTAATGCTAATAAGTTTGCCTAGGAATGGGAAATAGAATAAAGTTGATAAGCAGATTTTTTGCAGTCTGCTTTTACAGAGTGTTAAGGTACTAAATAAAAGTTTTATATTTTTTTATGCATAGTAATGTTCTGTACTGGAATTTTGCAGCTTGCTTGTTTCCCTCAAGTATTATAACTTCATTATGTTTGAGGGGCATTACCTTTAAGGGGCGTTTGAACACACCAAGTAATTAGGTACTAAAGTTTAGGAAATTCTCATGGAGTCCACGAACCTTTACTGTATTAAATTTATACCATTCAATCTTGCTACCATGTTAATTGATGTGAGCATAAATCCCATGAAAAATTCTGTATAATATAAAATAGAAACATGCAGAATGATGGGATTTGACTCAATTTGATCTCAAGTCCATTGTCCATTCCGCTCACACACATGATATTAATGTGGTCGATGTCGATTGTTGATGGACACTTTGCATCGGTCTATATTGATGCCTATATACTTTTAGGTATTTTTTTATGGTTTAAAACTTTGCAGTGCAGATTGTTGACTGAAGCTATGGCAACATACATAAACATAATGTGTTGTGTACCTATGTTTAGTTTACCTGTTCCTGTGTTGTCCGTCTCCGTCGTCCGTCCGCTGTGGCTGTGGACAAGTACATGGGAGATCGAATTGATTTTGAAGAATAAAAAAGCCCAAAAAAAAGTTTGAAAAAAAAACTTACATATATTGTTCTTATTTTCTTGGAAATACTATAGTGGAAATACTTGCAATTGTTACATAACAATATAATGTTGTTACGTTACTCTAGATTGGGAGTTGAAAATACACATATATGCATAGAAAATGAATGAATGGCGGCGCGGTCAGGATTATTTTTGGTCGACGTCGTCGTCGTCGTCGTCCACATCGACAGACTACATTCAGACAGAACGGATCTACTTTACACAGTATGTTATTATTATGTGCGTACATAGATGCGATGTTCGGTTTGCTTTGCGTGGCGTTAAATTGCATTGCTCCTATTTAGTTATACTCAATGAGATTGAATCGATAATCAGTTGAATATGACTTGGCAAAAAAAAAGAAGTTGTAGGCTTTCAAATTACGGTTAAGATCCAATGTTACGATTAGGATTAGTCTCACAATTTAGTTTTCCTTTTGTTTTGTGTGGTTAATGTGTGTGTGGACTGTGGAGGATATGTCTGTATTGTTATTCTTTTAGATTATGTTATGTTCTGGGAGCAGGAGCAAGGGACTATGGGACTGGGCTTCCATTATTGTGAATAGAGTTGGAATTTAGAATGGTCAATTGACTCCAGATGAAATTATCAGTCAGACCATACAGACGAGTATATCTGCAATATAATGTGTAACTAAATACTTGCATAAGCATGCACTCACTTATACGATAGTTACAAGTACTAGGTAGGTACACAATTCCCATTTTAGTCATCTCATTCTTTCATCTTTTTTTAAATTTGTTTCCATTCCATGGCAATGGTAAAGGTATATGGAATTGGTACCTTTTGGTCTCTCGCTCACTCCGTCCGCTATTATTCTCCTTGTGCCTTGTGGAATTTTCACAATATTTTTCCACCACCACCACCGACCGCCGCCCACGTAGAACTTTTATAAATCTGTTTTTATGTGCATTGCAATGTTTTTTGTCTTTTCGTAGTATGTCTTTCTTTTCTGAGTACAGAATCTTTTGTGAAAATTTCAGGTTTTCTGCTTTCCACGATATTTTTTTTCCCTATATTTTCAGCTATAACGCAATGCATCTAATCTAATGGTATGGTTTTCATTGGTATTGCAAGCTTATGGTGTTTATATAGTCGTATGTTGTTTGTACTTGTGTATGTATGTACCTACATTCCCTACACTGTAAAATACAATACTATTATTGCCTATGTACCCAGGGCCGGACGAAGGAATTGCTTTTAGGCAGCAATTTGTTTCCATGCAAAAATCACTATTTTGATTTTATTGATGGCTTTCTTTGACGAAGCAAAATGTTGTATTTGCATTTTTTAGAAAAGTTTAAAATTTTCTTTTTACTTGATTCAGAAAAGTGCAAAATGTTCTATTTACATGTTATGAGAAAAGTGTTAAATGTATTATTTCCATGTTTTTGAAATGTACAAAACGCTTTAGTTTGCATTTTTTTGAAAAGTTAAAATATTCCTTTTATATATTTTTTGAAAACTGCAAAATGTTGCATTTACATATTTTTTGAAAACTCGAGCAGCGGGGGCTGACTGCGCTGGTCGCATTATCCGGCCCTGTACCTACCTTCCTGTTTTTAAAAAATTGTATTTTGAACAGGTGTGTAGCATAATGGGCATACAGCCTAAGAATATCTGCAGTACGAGGTATGCATTTACTGTTTGCAATTTTTTGTGGAATATTGCTCATTTAAAAAATGATGTTTTTACTCAACGGAATGTTAGAGTGTATTTGTAAGTGATTATATAGAGCTGGATATTGAATTGATTCTTTGAAATTGGAGTTCTTTAGTCTTTAGTAAAATATATCTGTAATCTGTAGTCAATACAAACCAATAGATACAATATTCCGTCGGTCATACTACATAGAATCATTCTCTACATACGCAGACTGCCGTAGTTCGTGGCGCAAATGTTTCTGTGAAATCGATATGCTTCTTTCATCTGATCTCAATATAATATGATTTCGTGTCTGTGTTGGTAGTTGGTGCAGTTTGTATTATCAGTATCCATATACTTCTATAGAAGTAGAATGTAGAAGGTACCTACCTACCTACCTATGTATTTTGTGGAGTCGATGTCGAATTTAAAATCGTGCTTTTCTTCAAAGAAGATAAGTTGTGAAAATAAACGTTGCAGCACAGATACATAGCAAGTACCGCAGTACCTATACTTGATTGCGATTACGTAAAGCCATATTTTTTTAGCTGCTCGTTTTCGTTCATTTATACATTCAAAATATTTTGTTTAAATTCCTAATCCAAATCCAAATCCAACGTTAAGGCTGGATTGTGACCATTATCATATAGAATGTACATAGGGATGATGTAAGCAGAATCTATAAACTCAATCTTTGGCTTTGGCTTTGAAACGTATTGGCGATTTGGATTTTTGGATTGTGCGAATAAATCAATGTCTACAATAAGCAATCAAGGCAACTGACTGGGACTAACATGTAGGTAGTTAGTTCTGTGGCTGGTACTGGTACTGGTGCTGGTACTGGTGCTTGTACTGGTGACTGGTATTATCATGAATTCATGATTAAAACCTTTGCACACACTACACTGTAATATATTAAAGTCATGCAGTAAACGATCGATAGTGACTCAAGTAGGGAGTTAAAACCACAGAACAGCAGGGAAAATAAAACAGACATCCTTAAAAAAATTAGAGGAATCTCACACTTAAATTACAAAAGTATATTATATACAATTAAGTATTGAACTTTTTCTTAACGTTGGAGTTGGAATTTAATCCCCCGGCACCGGACAAAATCCAATTGAAATTACGTTATTATTTCAACAAACCAAGTCCAGACAAATTGTAATGAAGTTGCCATTTGGAATGTGCTCATGTATTTATAGATACATATTAGCTCTTGCTTTTGTTAAAACAACTGTTTGGATTCCATCATGATGAATCAAAAATGAATAATAAAAACAAAACAAAACTATTTAAATTAATTTAAATAAAACTGAAACAATCCTACAACGAAGGTAGGAAAGGAAAAGCAAAGAGTACAGAGGAAACTTAGCAGATGATACCGATGCGATGTGATGAAGCGGACGCAGATACCCAAAACAAAAACAGAACTGAAAGTAATTAATGATTTTTTTATATGTATATATGGTTTGGTTTGTCAATTACAAAGACTTTCATTAGTCCAGCTCCAGTACCGTCACCGTCTCATCGTCAGTCAGTCAGTCAGTCCGTAGTCCGTACAACTTGAGAGACTATTAAGTCATACATATATGAGTCATTATCACACCTGCATTACTCATTAATGTATGTCTCAAACGTCAACTACTACGTACACCCATAGCTTTAAGTTTTGTATAATTTTAGTTTAAATTATAGTTTACTATTTCATAAGCTTAAAATCAAATGCCAGTATGAGCATGAGGAATGATGATGCATGTACATTTCTTGATATGTGAGTTTATCCTTCAATGCATGCCTATGTATATATATTACGATTGATGCATGAGTTTTAGTTCTCTTATTGTTTGTAAACAACAAACTGCATGACGAGCATAAAAGCCTCATTACAACTAGTCATTCTTTATACATACATATTTCCACTGTTATTTAATTCTAGAGTATTTATATACCTATATTTATATTCTATAATAATTCTTGATTATTTCACATTACGTAATTTATCCGCTATGCAGAGATTCATTCACGTTTAAAATTAGACCAACTATTTGATGTCGGACCAACTATGTGGTCATTGCGAAAGTAACCTAAATTCTTCGATTATTTATTAAATTATGATTTGGCAATCTGATGTGAATTCAGGGATTGAATTGGATGATAGAGGAACATTGAATAAAAAGTACTGCTTATGAAAGGTCGTGTTTTTCCGCCTCTCTCAAAAAGCCTAAAATATTACTTGAGACGTCTTGAATATTATTAGAGCTTCCATACGGTTGTTGCATTTTTACTTTACCCCAAAGTCATTATTTTCCACCCGTATCACTTTTCATGTTCATTTCTACTTGTGTTTACTTCGATTCTCGATATTGCACTGTTGTATTAACCCATCTGTTACATAACCACTGAGTTAATGAGTCTTGGTCTTTTGACCCGTATCAGCACATATACAGATTTCCACTAGGGTGAGTCTGTCTAAATTTTCACCCTTTAACACGTTATAGCCCGTCTCTTAACAGAGGGTTACCGTTCAAATTTCAAAATTAAATCGAAAGTTAAAAATCTGACATTTTTCTGCGAATTTTGTGTTTACATCATCTTCAAATTTAAAAAATCAAACGTTGAAGCCCATCTTTTTATTGAGGGTTCCAATCAATTCTTCGAATCTAAAAGTAAAATCATACACAAAATTAATCTTCGAAATTCCACGAAATTTAACTTCAAAATTGAAATTTTTCTACGTACAAACATACAACAGCTGTTACAAAAATCAAATCTTCGAAATTTTAAATTTAATATCGTGAAAAGGTTCAGAAAGTAAATTACCATCAAAACTACTTAGCAACTTCGTCAAAAGGGCAGGTAGTTAACAAGTAAATTTTAGAAGTGAAAAAAGAAGCAGTTTTCAATCCACAGACTCCGTGACTGAGATAGCTTCCAGCGCGTAGAGCCCACTAAAGTGAGTAGAACATTACCCTTAGTGAAGAATACAGTGACCCACGCAGTTGAAGAGACTAACCAGCGCGTAGTGGTGTATTATATAATTCCACAAACCAAGTGTAGACTTTTCCATATGGTATTGTGAAGAACAGTTCTCAGTTTCCCCCACATCACTGCAGTAGTTCCAGGGTGTGGCTAGTGAAATTGAAAGTGGTAGTGACAAAGTGTAGAAACAATAATCCCATGTCACCAGTGAAACCAGTAATCAAGACCGAGGGTATTCCAGAATCGAAGGTAGAGCCCCCACAGCCGCCCAAGAGTTCCAGAATTCCGGAATCATCCCCAGTCCCACAAATCTTTACAGGCAAGATAGTCGTAAAGTCAGGCCCCCAAACCCGAAGAACAACGGAGCCTGTCCTCACTGCAGAGCAGACGGTAGTAGAAGCTAATAAACACTACGAACTCGAGGTACGTAAAGTTAAGTCTTATTATCACAAAAAGATAGAGGAACTGCAAGCTAAGTTAGGAGCATCTGAACACCTGACGGCGGACCAGAAAGCTAGCGTACCACTGCAGTTAGAGAACGCGGCATTAAAATCTAGACTCGCCATACTTAGAGCCGCGGCCCAGAAACATACTCAGGACAATATGTTGGGTAACAGAACCTTCAATCGCCCATTAGTCGACTTCGAAAAGCTGAAAGGACCATCAGATTACACCAGGTGGTTCGTCGATATGAAAATGGCGTTAGGCACCGTTCACTTAGGAGTCATAGTGGACGGATCATATACAAAACCAGTTTTCGCATTGCCCCCAACACTTCAAGAGGCTACAGACATAGCGAACTGGGAGGCAGCCAACAACACAGCCGTTTTGTCTATACATTCAGGCCTTCATAGGGATGTACTTCTCAAAGTGCACCACATCACATTGGCAAAAGACCTCATGGAAGAACTCTCAAGAATGTTCGAGCCCCGAAAAGAGGATGAACGAGTCCAACTTGCAGAAAAGTTCTTCGGCCTCCGTATGGCTACGGGAGGCGGCTACAGCTATCTAAACCAGCTGTTAGCCATCAACAACGATCTGGATAGAGCCGGGAGAAGAATGGACAACGAAACCGTCTTATGCCTCACCGTAAGCAAACTCTCGGATCAAGAGGAATACGTAGGATTCCTTCAAACCTGGCGTGTCTCCACAGTGAAGACACCCGAAATCCTACTTGAGCTACTCAAAGCCACCGACGACAACCGCGAACGAGCGCTAGGTAACGCCGTGTACAACCCACCCCAGGCATTCAGAGCCCACCAGGAGGACGAAAGATCTGGAGGAAGAGGAGGAACCGAACGCGGACGGTCCCGTCTCCGCCGATCCCAAAGAGGAGGGCGTAGAGACAATCGTGAAGACGATTACACCCGGAGGAGCGAAAACTCCCCACCACCAAGTTCATGGAACCAACCTGGTGGAAAAGCCAAGAGCAAAACCATATGTTCATACTGTGGAAAACCCAACCATAAGAAGGATGATTGCAGGTATTGGTTGGACGGCGTGTCTCCGCCACGGAGCCGAAGAGACACATCATCATCCACCGCCAGAAGCTCCCAGGACGGAAGTCGTAGAAATTCCAAATCAGGGCGCGGCGGATCACGTCAGCGAGGAAGGAGTTCGTCATCATCAAAAGTAGGTCGAGCCAACACCCAACTCGATCACTCATCTCGCAACAGCAACAACAATGCAAGAGAACGAACCCCCGAGCGACAAAACAATCAGGTACATACAAGAAGTACCTCAAGACAGGACGGAGGCAACAGACCCCCACCACCTGCCCATCTAGCTCAAGAAGATGTCAGCTTCATAGAAGCTGTTGCACGTCGAGCCACCCACTCTACTCCGTGGAAAGGAAGCTTACATATGGACTCCTCATCACGTAGCAGCAGCAGTGGAAGGAGTGAAGACACCCCCAGGCCAAGGCTGGCGGATCTTTTCTCAGACGCAGACACGTCAAGAAACGAAGACCATGCTAAACAAATGGCACTCCCTAAATCCCCTACATATCCCCTGTATCAAGACTCGTCAACGGAAGACTCGAAGCATGAATACGCACATAGGAGGATGAACTCACATGTAGGAGGATTTCAACACGACGGTGTTGGCCCCAACTGCGATCAACACCCAGCACACCTACTCCGACCTGGACGAAGAGTAGAGAAACATCCAGCGGATAAACACCGGGAAGATAGCCCCACCACTGGAGAAGACTCGGATTCCGAAGCAAAGCTATCTGAATTCAAGCAAAATAATGCTTTCCTACTCTGCCCAAGGCAAAGAGTAGAGTCAACATCGGCCGACTGGACTGATAGTTCTAGTGATGACACCGACACAGATTCGGATTCGGATTCAGATTTCCAGACATCGAAATACAACAACATTCCTAAAGCCTACCTACTGAGACCAGTTTGTGGAGAAGAAGGATCACATCCCTTATCGAGTGATTCTGAAGAGGAACCCGATTTAACACCGGAAGATTTCCCACCATTAAACATAGGACTAGTAAGGGAACTACTAACGCAGGAGGAATATGACTGGATACTAGAACAGAGAAGAATTCGCCAAACAGCAATGCTGCAAATAATAAACTCCCCAGACTCCACTGGATTCTTACCACCAGTAGCAACTCGCAGTGAGGAGGACAGGGGATCCATAGCTTCCGACGACGATATCCCGGATGATATGGCACAGGAAATATTACTAGAAGCATTAGCAGCGGTCACAATAGAACAAGGCGAACAAGTCGCGTACACAAGCTCTACATTTTTCCTAAGACAACTCACAGCAATCAGGAATAATGCCACAGTCACTACAGTCGGCGATCAACCGGAGAACATAAGATCAGACACTCCGGAAGAAGGAACTACTTCATCACCTACCAGACTGATGGAAAATCCAGATTTGGAAGAAGAACCGAATCCAGGAGCCTCAGGAACTAATACATTAGAACAAGATCATAATAGGAATTCTACACTGGAAGGTGAAGATAGAGAATCAAGACTGATCAACGAAGAAGCGGAAGATACCAACCCGTTTTTGGAGCTGTTGGAACAAAGATCCGAATTTAGAGACTTTACCATCACCAGACAAATGATAACCCCAAGAGTAATAGAACTGGTCAAAGAAAAGGTTCAAGCAAATGAAGGAGGTCCGTTCGATGAACATGAAACGGATAACGCCATGAATGAAGTCATCATTGCCCTACCTTCTGGAGAACTACTCCACATACCTTTAAATGCTCCAAATCCACCACCACTTCCCCCTACGGTACCTGACGGTAGGAGTGAAGAACAGAAACAACAAATGAAAGCATACGACTACGTTCTTGGCGGCATCGATGACTGGTATATATATAGCCAGTACAAAGAAATGCTGGACTGTGCGGCCAGGATATATGGCCTACAAGTAGCCATAGACTGGACCTGGTACCAACTCCCACGACAATACAGAGGACCGAACGATCATTTCTTTCATGACTGGCGAGGGATGGAAGACCTCCTAATCCCATTAAAGAAGATGATCAACAACCAGACGTTTGACGATCCCATACACCCACGTTACCCGAGACCATGCTATCAAAACTCGGAGAACACAGTTTCATTGGATCAAACTGGCTCAGAAGATGACTCAGAGCTGAAGGAAAAAGAAGCATATGATGAACTGATAAGTCATATTCCTGATCCAGAGCAGGCTCGGAGATACAGTGATCTATTAGATTACAACATCGAGGTGTTTGGTATTGAGAAAGGTGCGGAGAGAACTTGGTCGCAAATGTCTCCAGATACGAGATCTACGATTCTACAGGCTCTAAAAAATGAGTCAAATTCGCCGAGAGACTACCCACCCTATAAGGCGATGATGGTCAACCCAAACGAAGAAACAGCGGAAGAAGACTCATCGTCAGACTTACATCAACAGTTTCCAGAAGTCTACAATACTCCAAAGAAGTCTCAAAGACAACTCTCTGTGGAAAAGAAAATCGAGGAAGAACGACGGCGAGAAGAACGAGCCCTCGAGCAACAACACAGTAGGGAAGATTTACTGAGACAAGAACTCAGACAAAGCGCTGAGGCTTATGATCACCTAATGCCACAGATGCTAACACCAATGGCGAAACTGCTGTGTAAAATCCTACTGGAAAGATATCTTAATTACTATAAGATTGAAACTGCAGTAGGGTTAGTCAAAGAACAATTACCCAAACTCCTACCAAAATGCGAAAAGGACGGGTTCATCACACTTACAGACTTACCGGCAGTCATACTACGCGAAGATGAGAAAACTGAGTTATTGGAAGATGTCACCATAACATCAGAAGTGGACACCACACTGCTTATCCAGGAGGAAACGACCACTTGGGAACCACAAGGGGGTATACAGGATCTTCTTGAGAAGATGAAGACACAAGCTGAGAAACACTTATGCAACACTCTACTTGACACTAACCTAAGCCTGTATACACCTCAAACTGCGATAAACAAGACCTGGACGGCAATTCAAGAGAAAAAAATGGAACGAGAAGCTGAAGAACAACTCTCCAAGGATTTATCTGACTGTAATTTGTCACAAGAAAATGTTGTGAACATAGATTTGGGTATTTTTGAAGACCCAGAAGAACAACTGTGGTTTACAGCAAAACAATTTCCATCAAAAAAGGGCAATAATCCATGTCTGGAAAGTACACAATTAGGCCCACCAGGAACATCTTTGGACAAGGCAAAGAAAAAATTGATCTTTCCGGAGGCACCAGTTTCTCTTGTTATTAATGGTGAAGAATTCTTCGGAGCTGTTGGAGGTGCGGAAATCCCACAAACCCCACAAGTACCTGAACCACCACCAGTCAGACGATCTATGAGACCGAATAAAGGCATACCACCACCCAGATTCATTCAAGAATCCGAAACTCCCAAACCTCAACATCAAACAGGCAAAGGGAAGAAAAAAACGGTAAAATCGGATATTCTACAGGAGTCAGACGACGAACAGTCTGAGGATCAATCCGAAAAGGAGTCAAAGGACGACCACCGAGCCTTCATGGTTAGAGTAGTAGAAAAGAAAAGTAGCAGAAACAGCTTCTTCTACACTGATAGGGAAGAGGAGAGGGAAGCCATTAGGATTATCAACCGACAATTTTCCTCTGCTTTTCCATCTCTATCAGAATGTGCACAATCCTTTTGTCAAAAATCGGATGAACAGCACAGGCCACGTAAATCTGACTGCTCCATTTGTAAAGCAAGGAGGGCAGAGAATGCGGCGAAATTTCTACCACGCACACCATCTCCTCCACCGGAGCCAAAAAGACGTCCCCAAAGAACAGTCTGGCTGGACGCAAATCAAAAGAAAATCGTTTTCGAAAAGACCCCGTCTTCAATCCCCACCACCAGTACTAAACGGGTACGAAGTGAAGAAGGAAATGACAAGTCGGAGCACACCGAAAATTCACAAAAATCGAAAAAGCCTTCTACCTCCACCGGGACTTCCACCGGAAGAGGAGGAGCACCAAAACAAGACTCGAGACTTCATGGTAGAAGCGGTAAGGAGGGAGTTAATTTTTCCACCAGCAAGGAGGGCGTAGACTTCTCTTTCACCAGGGAGGAAGCACACTCCACCACCGGAAACTGGAATTTTAACATTTCCACCGGCCAGGAGGGAGCTCACCCCACCACAATCAAGGAGGGAGCACACTCCACCACCGGACATGGACTTTACCACCATTCCACCGGCCAGGAGGGAGTAACCGCCAACAGCACCAAAAGCAATGCGGTACACAACACCTCCACCACCACCAAACGGAAATCTAACTCTCACACCAGCAACTTGGCAGTACATACCACCACCAACAAGGATGTACATAACACCTACAAGACGGGAGCTCACTCTACCACCACCGACCCGGAGGTTCTCTCAATCTTTACCACCGGACAGGAGGGAGTACAAGCTGCAAGTATAGCTGTACATAACACCACCACCAGAGGAGCACTCCCCACCATGGGGCCACCAAAATCGAGCACAAAAATATCGAAAAATAAACCTTCCACCCACCAGGGAGGAGGTCAAAAATCAAAACCTTCCACCAACTCCGAAACTCAACATAGCAAGGAGGGAGGAAGAAGTAAAAAGGCACCGGCCACCAACTCAAATCCTGCGAACGGACAGGAGGGAAGGAGGGCGAGTGTAACGAAAAAGAGGAGTACAGTAGGACTACGAGGAGCTTCACTTCACGCATATCAAAACGAGGAGTCCGGCCACCGAGGAAATTCTACATCGTCACTACCTACCTACCACCATCACAATAGTAAGGAGGGAAGGAGGGCGAGTACTTCTCAAACAAAAAATAATTCAACAGCAATAGAAGACACACATTTTCCTGTTCCAGACAAGTTCAGACAGGATCAGTCGAGTCGAAATTTTGGAAAGTCAACAACACACGAATTAAGGAGGGAAGCGGAGCTGCCACCACCACCGAAGAGATCGCGCACTCCCTATCACTCTACACTTCCACTATTTTTTCTCGGATGTATGTACTTCTTGATGTTGATCCTTGGCGGAGGAGCAGAAACGGTAGATGAAGGAGGACCAGTTATTTGGCGAAGATCGGAGAATCCACCTCTTTATGGGTATAATTCCTATAACATCAAAATACGCTTATTATCACCATGCGATTTGTTGAAATACCCGGATATCAATATGAAAAATGTGGGACACGAACTCAAACAACAATGCCAAAAAGAATATAAGAGGACTTTCCTTCTGCCACTCAAGGCGATCTGCCCCCCCATCAAGACGGAAATCAGGAGACGAAGATCCGTTTTCACCAATGTAATAATGACGGCTCTCGCTGTTTTCACCAGTGCGGGACTTGGGATGTCATACCAGGCCGAACACCGAGCTGAAATGAATAGCGAACACACATTAGAACTGGCCGAACATTTCAATAAATTGGAACTGAAAATTAAGGAAGACACACAGAATTTTAGAGCCTTCTACAAACAAATGGCGAAAATTACTGATGCTGTTAACCAAATAATCAGTGAACGGAAGGACTCACCTGAAGAGATCGAGCGACTGGAGTTTGATATTGCCTACCTGGTATCAAGACTCACCCAAAGCGGAGCGATGATTCAACACACCAAGAGGATCTGGAGCCGTGGTCATATGGATGACGAATTTTTCGACTTCCTGAACTTCACTTTACCGTGCGGGGATTTATGTCCACTGGAGCTAGCCGAATTTCGACAATGTAGAAGTGACCCACAAATGGACAATTTACATCTAAGTTTCATTGTGCCACTCGTCAATCCCAACCTGACACTTGTCGTAGCGGACCCATTTACCTTACTATGGAGGAAAGAAAATCGGACGTGTGATTTGAAATATCAAGGACCACCAAATGCTTTGCTTTCAAGGGATCAAGACTGTGTATTCGATACAGGGCTCGACTGGAGTTTCATGGACAGAGTGGTAGCAACAACACACCAAAAATGTAAGCCACGAAATTCGTATGAAGACAAACTCAAGTATGTACTTCAAAACTGTCGAAATAGCACAGCACAAGACGCGGAGGGAAGTGTACAAGTCAAAGTGTATAATGCGTTCTTTCACATATACTGCCCAGGCTTGAACATACGTGTAGGAACCACCAGACACACCCCCTGCCCCAACGAAATCTTCCTACTACCCATCACGACTACATTCACCATAGCGAACAACACGTATAGAGGAGATGTGCTTAACATTATCTTTAACGAGCACGAAGACCCCCTATTAGTGAACTCACTCGACTACCACATGGGAATGAAAATAGACATGAACAACTTGAACATCACATTTGACGAGAGCGACAACAGCATAGACACGTCATCATGGGAAAGAGATAGTAGCATACCATGGTACATGTGGATGATTCTAATTATTTTTGTTTTTCTGTGTATGGCTATTACAGCTATATACTTTAAGTGGAAATTGAGTGCTGCGTTTTTGAAGCGTGGGTGGAGAGGGAGTTACTGGGAGACTATGAAAGAGAAGGGAGAGAAAGAGCAGCAAGCTGAGCTGCAGTTACTTGGAACGGAGGGACCAACTGAAACACCTGTAGCCCCACTGAGACGAGGGAGAGTCAACAGTAGTTACTTGGACCAAAACCAACACCGGAGCCAAGGGACGATTCTTGTTCACAGACGAAGTGGAGTGGATGAGAATGAGGAGATACGTAGAAGCACGCTTGTCACACCAAACGGCCTACTACCTACACTACACCTAGCTGAGGAGGGAAATGTCACTGTATCCATACAATCACAGGCACCACCAGCAGTAGAAGAGGAACTACCCAAATCAACCATCGAGCCGAGCCATCTGAGATTCTTGGAGGTGGAGTTTACTGATGAAGAGGAATAACATCACCAATATTTAAGGGTTTTTTCACTTGCCGTATACCGCCTTTCAGACGACGACAATTAAAAAAAAGGAGGGTATTAAGTCATACATATATGAGTCATTATCACACCTGCATTACTCATTAATGTATGTCTCAAACGTCAACTACTACGTACACCCATAGCTTTAAGTTTTGTATAATTTTAGTTTAAATTATAGTTTACTATTTCATAAGCTTAAAATCAAATGCCAGTATGAGCATGAGGAATGATGATGCATGTACATTTCTTGATATGTGAGTTTATCCTTCAATGCATGCCTATGTATATATATTACGATTGATGCATGAGTTTTAGTTCTCTTATTGTTTGTAAACAACAAACTGCATGACGAGCATAAAAGCCTCATTACAACTAGTCATTCTTTATACATACATATTTCCACTGTTATTTAATTCTAGAGTATTTATATACCTATATTTATATTCTATAATAATTCTTGATTATTTCACATTACGTAATTTATCCGCTATGCAGAGATTCATTCACGTTTAAAATTAGACCAACTATTTGATGTCGGACCAACTATGTGGTCATTGCGAAAGTAACCTAAATTCTTCGATTATTTATTAAATTATGATTTGGCAATCTGATGTGAATTCAGGGATTGAATTGGATGATAGAGGAACATTGAATAAAAAGTACTGCTTATGAAAGGTCGTGTTTTTCCGCCTCTCTCAAAAAGCCTAAAATATTACTTGAGACGTCTTGAATATTATTAGAGCTTCCATACGGTTGTTGCATTTTTACTTTACCCCAAAGTCATTATTTTCCACCCGTATCACTTTTCATGTTCATTTCTACTTGTGTTTACTTCGATTCTCGATATTGCACTGTTGTATTAACCCATCTGTTACATAACCACTGAGTTAATGAGTCTTGGTCTTTTGACCCGTATCAGCACATATACAGATTTCCACTAGGGTGAGTCTGTCTAAATTTTCACCCTTTAACAGAGACAGAGGGATACATTTCCCACGGGCTAATTTAATAGTTGTATAGAGGGTGAATAAGTGTGATGCTATAGCTAAGCCCATAGGTCTCTTCTACTACACAATCATTCAGATAAATGTCAGATTGAGAACCACAGTAGGAGAATGAAACATATGAGATTATAAGAATGTAGAAAGAAGATGAAGAAGAAGACCAAGAACAATACTGACGATGCGACCGAGACCGAGTCCCAGACTGAGACCGACTTTCCATTTCCATTAATTTTTTTGTCCATTATGAGGCAATAAGGCAAAGGTACACTAAACTACACGGAAAGATACATAACCACACCACGACCACGGCCACGACCACGACTAGGTAAAGCCTATACACTTACACACTTAAAAGATGTACTATTTTATATTTTATAGCAGTCACTGGCACTGGCAAAGCTTATTTACAATTTTATACTTTTACCCCTTTATAGTAAGTAGTTGAATTTCTTATTTTTTCCTCCGACCAACGCAACACGAACCGACTTCTGTAATAAGATTACCTGTCTTTGTAGATACATAGTAGACTGTGCACATACGGTTACGGTATAGAAGTAGATATAAGATTGAAGATGGATACTATTCTCGAGTTCAAGATGTTTTATTATTACAAGAAGAAACAAAGGCACAATGCAGTGCCAGCTCATACAGTACACAGAAGCATAAGAAACTTATTGTATTATTTCCGACACTCACATTATATAATAGACAGAGAGAGGGAGATTGTTATTGTTTAGAATTGTTAGAAAAAATGGAAGCAGTGATAATGTGTATGCGTGTCGTGGAGGTATGCTAAATGCTAATATTAATATTATCCTATGTGCTCGTCCTCCCTAAACTTTGTAATCTTCTAAAGTTCTCAAAACTTATGAGAAAATAATACAATGCTCGTATGTACCTACACTAGTATAATATTAGTAATGACTGTATTAACATATTTATATAGGCAGGATGGTATATGTTTAATGTCCCATGATTTTTTTTCTAAATTGTAAACATAATGAACAAAATGAATATTCGTTTTCTCGTTTTTTTTTGTAAGACTGTTGTTCATTTCATCCGACAAATTACTTCATTTGATGCCTTATCATTTCTTTCTAGAAATCTGGACTGGAAATCAAACCAAGAGGAAGCCACCGCATCGCACCGAAGCCGAAGAATAATCAAAATCAAATGGCGACCATGCAATAAGCCATTTACCATCAACGTCGAATTCATCTCATCTCATCGCATTGCATCAGTTCGGTCTACACCACAACAATATAATATGAATAAACGGAGACGTTTCTTAGATCTATTCTTGATTTTATTATTACTCCTTTCGTCTTTTCCCTATAGCACCGGGACCAGGCCCCAGACCCAGACAGAAGATAAGATGTGAAACTAATGACATGGATCATTACGCTCCGCTCTGTTTTCAATTTTAACAGATGTATAGACTATACGGATCGGCAGGGGAAAAAAGCCTATACTCGTATTTTAATGTCTGCTGCTGGAAAATAAAAATTGAATGTAGAAATGTAGGTACCTACTTACGTAATACTTTCATCATTCGTCATAGTGTATTTTTTTATCACCAAAATATGGCCGATGCTTCCGTTGTTTTCCCTTGTAGCTGATTGCTGTATGTACATAGCGCCTGATGTACTGGAACAGTGTTCGCAGTATACAATGTGGACTGGATAGATCTCTGATGAACTCAAAAAATTAATTAAAATCAAAGTCTACACTTTTATACAGTGACTACAGTGTCCACATTCTAAGCCAGGCCAGATCTAATAAAAGTCCAGCAATATCCCAGACTAGATGATAACGTGGAAAATGGAGATTTTCATCAGTCATTGTAATTATAATTTATAGTAGTAAGTATACAGTAGTAAGCCTTTCTTTCAGGATGCGATGGTCTGGCTCTGTACTGTCCATATGTCTGTGAATATGGACCTCATTTTGGTATGGATTTAGGGTTTTAACTTACAATTAGATAGGTAGTTTTGATACATGTGCCTACAGAAGTAAAAAAGTATGTATAAGGTACAAAGTACAAATTATTTTAAATCAACGACAGCATGAAATGACTGCATAATCATGATAAAAAATGTTGTCCTCTCTTAAGGGCTTTCAACGCTTTTAGTTTTAAATTAGAATCTCAACTTGGTTTCTTTATGATGCGGGGACACGACACTGTATAACTCTCGGACAGTTCTTACGTTCTATTTAAGATCAGGGCTGGAGTATAGCGTAACAATGCATGCAGTAAAGTATAGTAATGGTAAAAATTTAAAATATTCAGTAAGCTACGACAAAATAAAAATGATGTTGGACGATTTAAAAAATAAAAGAATCAAATTATTGGAATAACATGTTCTGTTGTTTTTGCAGCATATTTTTTAATTTTGAAATTTTGAAAATGGTAGTTTTTATAAAATATTAATATAATATTGATTTTAAAACAAATGCTTTCTTTATGGAATTGAAATATCCCCCTTTTCAGCTGGGTTGGATGTAATAGCAGCTCTAAATGGGAGTGTTGTCTTCCTTTCTCTCGTCTGCTGACAATTCTTCTTCGAGAGTTTCTTAGTAGCCGGGAATTTGGTGACGATATCACTCTTGTCGATAAGATGTAAATTTAATAAAATCTTGGTGTAGTCCTTCCTCATGAGGGAATTATTGACCCACTTAATACAGGATTTACACTCAATTTCCTCAAGGAGTTGTCGAGCTCGCATGGCTGTGGAGGGCACAACTTCCAGGATAGATCTGAACATGAGGGATTTAGCGGGACAAATTGTGAGAGAAATCATTTCCAGCTGAAGTTTTGTACAGACCGTCTCAATGGACATGGAGGAATTGTCACTCCGTCGACGATCCCCTGAGATCCGATTGAGAGAGTAGACGACTGGAGCTAATTTGTTAATGTAGTCATCCGCATTATTATTCATGATGATGGGGAGGATGGTGTGTGAGCCGTCGGGATGATAGAAATCTTCATAGAAGAGGGAGCGAATGAAATGTGTCGCCTCGTACATGGTGTCAATGACATCCATGGCAAAGTGAATGAGCCCCTCGCTCATCGAGATCTCTAAACTCACAATTTGTCTCCGGATGACTTGATCAAGGAGGAACTTTTCCCTGACCTCCGTCGAAGGTAAAGAATTGTACGCTACGTGAGCTACTTGAAGATTTTCAATATTTTCAAAGAGACGCTTCACCCGGGTTGGGAGGCGATTCATTTCCGTGTGCATGGGATGTTCCGGAGTTTTTTTGGCTAGTGAAAATTTTGTATAATCGTTTGTGAATTTAGATGACGATGACATTGTTGTTGTGGTTGTTGTGGATGTATTTGTATTAAAAGGAGCGTTGTTACTATTATTAGTAGTGTTATTATTAGCATTTTTAATTGTCATTTGTGCATAAGAAACTGTCTGATTTGAGTTGTTGGTGATAAGATTTAGATTTTGGTGATCGGGATCAAATCCAAAGCCTGAGAATAGATCCGGCATTAGTGGTGGACGTGGCTTGGGAAGCATCTAGTAATTTATACATTTTTTTATGGAAAATATGGCATTTGCATAATACGAAAAAATATGTTAATATATTTGTGCATTATTGTAGAGATGCCATTAAATATATTATATATAATATTATAACTAGGATTAAAGAATAGTCGTTATTTTAAAACAATTCAGTTTTTCTTCATAGTAGGTAACTTTATTACCCTATTATAAGGTTTGCTTTCCCTGTCAACCATGACTGTCCCGGGTGCAAAGGAGACTCTTTTCTTGGCTTTAAATTCATTATTATTGTCATTCACTTTGGAAAGAAGTGCATTCATTTTGGATTTTATTCTCGTATTGATTGTATTGGCTGGGAAATTTTTCCGAAGGCATGACTTCAGCTGCTTAATAGACTGAGACTGTCCAGATGATCCAGAGGAAGAGCTGAGTTTAGCTGGACTGAATGGTAGTGACCCTGCTACTCCTGGGAGATCCTGGGGACGATCAACTGAAAGTTTTCTGTGGTTGCTACGAATCATTTTGTAGCTGCCCAAATTTTGGTTGTTGCGATCGTGATCCCAGTTCCAACTATAACTATAACTTAAACTACCTCTATGTCTCTATGTGGAAGAAGGCATTGTCATGTTGTTAAGCATGACATTTGATTCGACGAATTGTCGAGCTTGACAGCGCAAGAAACGAACAGGGATGTCAATCAAAGGTTCAACGCTGGTGGGTGCTGGTATTTTGTATCCGTTCCTATTTGCCTATTACCTAATTAGTAATTAGGTAATTAGTAATATTAGTATTTACCTACCTACCTAACCTATCTATTATTTGTAATTTGTAATGTAACACGATATTTCATGGATGGCATTCAAATTATTTCAAAGTGGGGCATGGACAAAAGAAACCACCAGCTTAATGAAAAAAAATTCCTCAATACCTCCCGAATAAATTATTATTTCAAAATAAGAAAAAAAGATAATAATAATGTGATACTACCTTTATTTTAAAAGCTTTTGAGCCAGCCAAACTGATCAAATGATTTGTGTTCGAATTTTCAACGGCTAATGTATCCAAAACAACAACACGTGTTTTTATATTGTAAAAAAATAAAATCTATATACTAAACTGAAACTGAATGGAAATTAGGAATTTATTAAAAGATGTGAAAACATCTGCTTTTGTGAGATGAGGCTCTTTTTCTATTCACTGATATTCTGTGTGCTGCATGAGCCATCTATTGCTTCGAATTATGATCGGCTGCTTCTCTTTCTGAGAATAAGCTAAACCATCGCGGGAAATACGATGGACCACGAGGAGACATTGAAGTTCTGAGTGTCTGAGTCCTGAGTCCTGTTGAGTTGAGTTGACCAGATTTTATCGGATTGAAGATTTCCAGATTCCAGATCTTAGATGACCGGTAATATTATTTGAAGTTTGTGGTTAGTTAAAATTCAGAATTTGGAGTTATATTGTGACAATTTGTGGAAAAAGGAATGGGAATCTATTGACCTCTTGGGGCTAAGCGATAATTCCAGATATTCAGTATGGGCATCGCCGGTTTGACGACGTTTCTGTCAAAATGTGGTGGAAAGTACAAGAAAAAGATAATCGTGAGCAATCAACTAATTGTGATTGACGGGAGTAATCTAATGTTTCATCTCTACTCCAGCTACGCCGTGAAGAAAGATCATCATTATTTGTTTGGCGGGGACTGCGCTGCTTATTCCCATGCAGTGCGTTTGTATTTTCAAAAATTGAAATGCTGTGCTATTTCTCCAATCGTTATTTTCGATGGGGCGTACGAACCAGGAAAGCTGAAAACAAAAATGAAAAGATTTGCTAAATCATTGAGGGAAAATGTACGCCAAGACACGCCAGGAAAGTCGTATACTACAATTTTGATGAAGGTATTTCGGAAATCATTTAATTGAACTAATCATTATTATTGTTATTGCAGTGCAAATAAAATACCCTGACCCTACGACCTATCGTATAATATTACTTTTGTTCAATGCATGTTTTATCTACATATTATAATGAATATATATCTTTTCTTTTGATTTTTTATTGTTTGTAGGAAGTAATGCTGGAGATTCTAGCAGAGCAAAATATTGATTGCTTTCAAACGGAGTTTGAGGCGGATGACACAATTGCTTATGTTGCCCAGCAGTTGTCTTGTCCGGTTCTAAGCTCAGATTCGGACTTTTATATGTATGCAAATGTTACCACGATTCCATTGGAAACGGTCCGATTTAGGAAAAGGCAATTGAAAAATGAGAAGAAAAACGGGGATGCTAACCAGAAAATTGTTGGAAAACCATCAGCTTATGTTATGGAGGGAAAATGTATAATTTTGAGGGAAATGTGCTTGAACGAATTTAAAATTTCAGACTGCAAACTCTTGCCCTTGACTGCTGTTGTAATTGGCAATGATCAAGTCGCGACTACAGTTTTTTCAAAGTTCCTCCCAATGAAGAATGAAAATGGTGG
This sequence comes from Dicyrtomina minuta, assembly GCA_949802685.1. Classification (NCBI taxonomy): domain Eukaryota; kingdom Metazoa; phylum Arthropoda; class Collembola; order Symphypleona; family Dicyrtomidae; genus Dicyrtomina; species Dicyrtomina minuta. The sequence continues at coordinate 52,917,544 of OX461810.1, forward strand.
AGCAAGTACGAAGTATCATCGAATCGCCTACTTGTTGAAATGGTTTGGACGACAGTCATCATTCGAAACTGCCCTTGAAACCATGCTTGGGAGTATTAAAGGAAGTGATCGGGAAAACATGAGAGAAGTCGTGACTCGCATTGTTGATGATTATATGGGGAACGGGGGGGAAGATTACATATGGAATTTAGTGAAATCATCAAAAAATTTGCAACCTTATGTACTTGCTGAACCTCGTGCAGTGGGTACAGTTCAGGGAATTATTTTGGACCTCGAAGATAATGCTCCTTCAAAGACTAGTGACTCCGTTGGCACAAGCCCTGCTCAATTGGATGAATTACTTGAAGCTTTGAATATCCAGAACGAAGGGGATGAAGATGCTGGCGAAAATAAGGATGACGAGAAAGATGGTGACGACGGCGACAATGCTGCATTAGAAGCAGATGAGGATGATGCAGAAGATGAAAGTGATGAGGAATCCAGCGAAGACGAAAGTGATTCCCTCCCAGCCAAGCCAGATGTTCCACTTTGGTTTTTAGAATCTCTCTGTAAATGCAAATTTCCTGAGCCCGTCTCCAAAATATTGTATAATCAAGCTGTCTACCTCGCCCCACAAGTGGAAGTAACCACCATGCCAAGTTCTCATGCTGTCGGTGTGCCAATTATTCAGGTAATAAGCGGCGTCCTTTATGGTCCAGGCACGCTCACTCTAATTTCCAGGGACAAATATAATCCTGTCAAGCTTAAAGTTCCAACCATTACGTCCTTCCAAAAGGACTCATCATTTCCTTGTGTAACCTCAAGTTCGGAAGACTTCCGTCAGTCCCTTTCTCATGACAAAAGATTACGAATTTTCTTGCAAGGTTTGCTTATTCCAGGCGATGAAGAGTTCATACATGAATGGCCTCAGTATTTAAAGTTTTGGATTGTTTCATGCCTATATTATTTGAGAAAATTACGAAAGACCAAAGACTTGCATTTGGCTATTACCGTAGCTATCACCGTAATTTTAAGCTGCCTAAAAAGCTATTCATTCTCAACTTCAGCTCCCGGCAACAAAGCTCAACCAACAGACGACAGCAATGCAAGCGTGGATGACAATATTTCAAGCCTTTTGAAAAAGCAAACATTGAATAAGTCAGTGGAAAAACTATTGCAAGGCTTTGTTTCTGTCCCTAAAGTTGGGTTTAAAAAGTTCTGGACTAACTATGACATGTCTAGGGTCTTTTTGTATTCCCAGTTTCACAGTGTTATTTTTTATGCTATGACCCTCAATAGTTTACTGGGAGATCCCTTACGTCCTCCAAAAGTGTCGAGTATGAATTGCCACATGGTGTTCAATATTTGTGGAAGCGTGATGGAAACATTTGGTGGACGAGTAACAGAGTTCATGGACTTTTATCTGGATGCTCGCTCACCCCTCAGAAATGCTTTGATGAAATTTATTAATGTAGCTCTCCAGGGTTCTGAAATCATAGTTCCCGAAATCTCACGGGATATTCGTAGTAAGCGGAGTAAAGCAAAAAAGAAACCTTGTGCTGATGAAAACGGTGATCCTAGTAAATTAAATCGGTTCATGCTGTTAGGCCCAGTTGACGATTGATGTTGAAAACAAAATACATGTATGCTCGTGCATGTATGAATTACTTGCTTTTATGTGGCCTGGCGCCAAATCGACAAATTAACAAAATGAACTATTAATTATTATTACATGAATTATTTGATGTTACAATCGTTAGCAGTACACTTACATTATATGTCTTGGTATGTAATTTGTTATTGCACTCAGTGTGTTTCGTTTGAAGTTTGATCAATATTGACTTACCCTTAACTTGTATGGATGGTGATATTTTTTTACTGTGTCATAATACGAATGTGTGTGTAGCGGAAAGAGGGCAACGCAGCGGATAGATAATCGATGTAACCATGCCCGTATACTAGTGTTATAGTTACATATTCTGTAAAATAAACGCATTGTACGCTATAGATAAATAAAATCTTATAATCTTGAATTAAAATTTGAAAATCTTAAAAATCTGAGTTTTACTACCTTAAAAGTTATTTTTTTTGCTGTCTAGAAGTAAAAACTGAATTTTACAGCTTGCGCATATTATGGCATATAGTGATGTACTATCATTGTCCCTTTGTTGAGGGATAGTAAGCAAGAAGTACATGCATGACGGCGAAACAACAAGTTTAAACGTAACACCATATTACTGAATTTTCTTTTTATTAGTAGTTTGTTTAACAAACTTTGTTTTAATCCGAGATTCATTCAGTCGCAGTGCAGTGAATAAAACCTATAAATATTGCAACAAATTTTGAATCGAAGCACGCATCTTGCATCGATTGCAATTAATGCCCTTATTCCCTTATTATTATATACATTGAAGTCAAGATGATGGAGAATAATCGATGTCGACGGTGGATTACTACAAACCAGGATGAGTTCCAAAATCCAGTTTCGAAAAAAATCGATGGGTAATTTTGAGGGCCTATTTGTAGTTAAGTTTGTGCGTATGTATAAATGACTTTCCAATTCCACACATTAATTTACTAGTTAGTTTAATTTCTTTGAATTGCAGATATATTACCTCAGAGGAGTTCGGTCGTTATGAAGACTGTATGATAAGAAAGGCATGCCAAGAGGAAAGGGAAAAGGAGTTGGCCCGGGAAGTCATTTGTTGCGGCGACCAAAATGAAAATCGAGAGCCAACTTTTTTCCCAACTGATTCTCACATTGACCCTGGTATTTATTTATTTAAAATATAAAAGAAAGAAAAGGTTAAAAGTATTTTACCTAGAGTTAACTATAGCTACAAAATACAGCTACGCATGATACATGAATTAAATCTCCATTACATTAAAAATAATTTCGTCTTTTCGGATTCTGCTCAGAACTAAAAGCTACAAAAGCCACGTGGTGCCGATGCTTGGCGACGGGTGATCCAAATTTGTATGAAGAGAATCGGGAAGTGGCTAAAACCGATGACATGTGTTATTGTCGAATGTGCTACAAGCAGACAGATGTTCCATCAACTGACAATCCTCGTGCAAAAATATATTCCTCCACAAATTTCATTGATTATCGTGACCCGAACTTTCCATTCATAGAAAACAAAGCAGCAATCCGTAAGGTGAGTAGTTGGGTCCTGTGGGGATGTCCATATTTTAATTATTTTGCATACAATTTGTAAAATGTTTGCACGTTGAATGTTTTTGGTGGTGTGTTGTATAGTTGTCGAGCAAATTATTTTAGCCACGAAGTAGGTATTAGTAGGTATATTTATTGTCTTGTCATATTTTTAGGCAATGGACGACAAGTTTAAAGCATACAAAGCCAAAGTTGATGCAGAAGACGCTAAGAAAGAGCCGAAATTAGCAAGTCTAGCTGAAGAAGATTCCGATGGAGTTGAAGCAAATTGTATCGGGAACTACCCATGCTTACCCCCTGGAAAATCTAATCAACCATGGAGAGAGGACCAGCGTTGGTTTCGGGAAGAGTCTAGTGATTGTGTTAAAAATTTACTCAAAAAATACATTTGGACCTCTACGTACCGAGAAATGAATAAAGATGGAGCTGCACTTCCTTTGGTTGTTCGGGAAACTCCCAAGTCTTGCATAGAGCAACCCCCGGGTGATCCAGTAAGTTTTGATAAAAACTTGCTTTCTGAATAATTTAATAATTTATGAACATCTAACATCAATATATAGTAAATTACAATGGCGCCTTTAAATGCATATGGAATAAATGGATAATATTAGGGTAGCACGTGAGAAGAATTATTTCTTTATTTCAGATAAGACGTAAAGACGAATTGCCTAAATGTGCTCTCGTTCCCATCGGAGACGTGTTTGAACGATGGGATCGTCCTCAAGCACGTACTATGGCTCAACGATGTGACACAATAAGCAACAATCCATGCCTTGATAAATGCTGCCTGGATAAAGATGCTTATTTTCAAGAGCAGTTCTTGAACCGTGGAAAGTAAGTAAGACAGAAATAAATATCAAAAATAATTCACATTTAAATGGATTATTTAAATTTTTTAGATGTGTACGCATATTGTAAATTGTAATGATTAAAGGTTTGCCCAGTGCCCCAATATTTTTTCTACACCGAGCGAAGAAAACATTCGATTAGCCCGTGAAAATAAACTTCGACAACCTTATGACAGGATGATACCTAAGTAATTCGAATTTACTTTTGGCCTATTTTTTACCGTACATTAAAATTAAATATGATTTGTCTGAAAGTATGTGCCCTGTAAATTATTTATAATTTAGTCTTGGATTCAATCAGTTATGCAGGGTATGAACCTATAGAAGCTCCACCTGTTTGCAAAATCAAAAAGATATTTAACTCATTCGATCCGTATGAAATGGTGACCATGTACCAAGCTGACTTTATGTAAGTTGTTTTTGTTTTATTCTTCAACTAAGGGTTCGTAATATGTTTTCTTAGCTGTGTTTCATTCACGGACTTTTGTTTTTTTTTTGTTGTGATCCAAAAATAATTACGTAGAAATCATCCCCAAGATTTGTATGAACACCCTGTGGAACCCTACAGACCTAGTGATTTGGAAAAGAAAGGTGTTTCAACAAATCCAATTAATACTTTGGTAAAACAACCACTTCCGGATGCAGTGCGTTTATCCTGCTACTTGGAATGCAAAAAGATTCCCTGTCAAAGTCCAGACAGTACCATGTCAGAGTATCTGGAATGTAGAAAAATGTCTTGTTTACCACCTCCTCGGAATTTTGGACAACCAATAAATGTGGACTCGAACCAGAAAATAGAAGTTGTCATTCCAGCCGTTTTGAAGGCAGATGGTGAGAATTCTTCGACGTTTGATATAGATATTCCTCGTGAGTATCGTGACTGTCCTCGTAAGCCCAAAGAAAATATGATGCAAATCGGTACATACGTAGTAACTCCCGAGCAGATAAATCAGAAATCGGGGAACTTGCAATTGGCGAAGAAAAAGGAATTCAAGGGATGCTCGTAATTTTACATCGCTCAAGCACATACTTCATCTACATCATCTACTCAATCTTATTAGAAATTGATAGGCGCACAGCTATGAAACTAAGAGTTAAATAAACAATCTGCATAATTGTGTTTTACCGCCTTCCTTAGCGTATCTGTGACTGCTAACAATAAAATAGGTACCTCGAAACAACCCACTTTAATTTTTCCATTTGGAAGACAATGCTCATTAATCAAATATAGAACAATAAAATGTCTCGGTAATTAAATACTTATTACTTAAAGCGATGTGTATTTTATTGAGCGTTATTTGATCCGAATACAGATCGACGAAATTAGAATGATATTAAAACGAAGTTAAAGTATATACTTACAGTAATTACACATTACATCTAAAATGAATGAAAAACATAGGTCAATTTTAATTACTCATGTTTGAACAATTTTTATAAAGTAAAACTAAAAATGAACTAGGAAGTAGGAAGAACGCATAATTAAATAATTCCAGATGAAATTCAACGTGATATTAATTTAGTACATTAGTTTTAGTTGTTACAAAAATTCATAAATACAAAAAACGAATTCTTTCTTCTCACGTGCACACATCCTGGCAAAAGAAGTGACATAATCACAATCACATGCCATAATTTGGGTCATCTAATTCCCACAGCGGGGCATTGATTCGATTCCTAGCATCAATAACTATGGCCTTAAAAAGAAAAGTAAATCAGCATAGATCAGTATCAGCACAGTGTAGCGAAATGAGCTATTGAAAGAAATGTAATTGCGTTAAAAAGGGGAAGTATAATGTTTAGCCAAACGTACCATCAAAGTGGACTCGAGATCCAAAGCGGCTAAACGAAGGACGCAACGTTTTTCTTCAATATGAGCGTCTAACTCATTGGAATACTCCTGCAGATCTTTTAGACTATTTTTAAACAAAAAAACATAATTTGAATATTGGTGATAGTATAGATTTTTTCTTGCAAGTACATAATGAAATAGCTAAATAGCGCAGAACGCAGTCAAATATATTTTACATTATATATACTTATTTAGATAGTAAGTAATTCAGTCCATAAAATTAGCAAATAATGACAAAACTAGATTAAGATGAAACATCTCATATCACAGGGAAATACCTCCTAATAGAAGAAGAAAGCAGACTGACATTTTATATCTACACAAAAAGCTTTACTGGGTCCAATGTACAAATTCATAGCCTCAATTTTATCCTAGAGTTATATATAGTTATATTGTCGGTAGAAATATTTAAAGACAGCCACAAATGAATGTGCAACTGCGGAAAAACTTACTACGGCTCACAGCGTGCTATTTCCGCGATTGTTTTTTCATATTTCTTCTGGGAAGCCTCATACTCGTTCTCACCTTTGGCAAACTTTAGCTTGATTGCAGCTAACTCGTGTTCAGCTTCTCGTATCTAAAAATTGCATTCAGTGAAACATGCTGCACATCAAATACATGCCCATGTATTTTTTTATTTAGTACAGCGCAAAATGACTTATATATTTACATAATAATTATAATAATCTGAAATTCAAATACAGAGTGTGGTAAAAAAAATAAGCATTACTTTATCATCTAGAATTTTCAAATTTTCTGTTTCCTGATTCAATTTTGTCCCAAGATCTTTGGATAACATTTGATATTCTTCGTTGCAATCATCATATTGGAGTGTCAAAATCTCAATTTCTTTTTGAAGACGCCCACAATTCTCCGTGTAGACCGTTTCGTATTCTTTCAATCGTTTTTGCCCTGTACTCAACTTTTTAACAGTGTCCTGAAATTTATAATAACTAATTACACATATTGCGTCAACTAAGTACTGCGTAGTTTAATTCTTGCATAATTATAAATAATTCTTACGTATTTCAATCAATAATGAAAGATGATTATAATCTGAATTCTTTTTAAAAAACTTACATCCAGCCAAAGCTTCAAAGCCTTTGGATCAAGAGGATTTTGCGAAATAACCGGAAAAATGTTATCCCAGCTTTTGCAAGAGCTATTATAGGTCTCCAAGATTGAGAATTGGCGACACAAATCGTAGAACTAAAGGGAAAAAAGGCCCTCAAATAAAGACATTCAAGACTCATTGCAATTTCTGTAAAACATTGTAAGCTTTAGTGTACCCGAGTCTCGTTGTTGCCAAGAAATTGTTGTTGGCGCTTCACTTTTAGCTGCAAGTCATCGATTAACTTTTCTAACATTTCTTTCTCTTTCCTTGCTTTGTCAGTGTCTGCTTTTAACTTTTCGGCGTCCGCCGGACTTATCGGCTGGGTTTCGATTTGCTTGAGGAGCGACTGCAGAGAAGCCATGTTACGTTTCAATTCACTACCTAAAAATATTCAAAAGAACCTGTCGTACTGCAGCGAAAATATCCCAGTAATTGTGGTTTGGTTTGTTAATCTACAATTTTAATAATTTAATAATTTAAACTGTTTTATCACAAACAAAGCGATGCAATAATTTGTCTCATATGACGGAATTTAATTACAAGCCTTAATTTACTTAGCGTGCGTCCTTCCGTTTCTAATGCGTTTATATTGGAATATTTTTGCTTTAGTTCCCCAAGATCCATGATGCGCTTTTTAGTTTTAGCCAACATTTCCTGTTGGCTACTGATTATGGCCATGATATCCTGCAAAGGAAAATAAAGCAAGTGTTAGAAGTTTGTGTGACCATGGAGTAAAGCCCGACGTGTGTAAAATTTACAACAAACAATAACAAACATATAGGCAAACACAAGTATGCTTACTTCTCGCGGATCTTTAAGAGAAAACAGACTTAGTTTCTCGGTTTCTTTAATCTGAATCTCCTCCAAGAGCCTTTCCTTTGGGATAGGATTAGGATGACGGTATTCAGCTAATTAGAACACAAAGTGAGGCAGAGTATTTACAAGGCAAATGTATTTAAAAAATTAAACATTCATGGCATGCATCAACTTAAAAATGCATTGTATATAGTTTAAACTACATTGAGCTTACACACGGTTGCTCTGTAATTTTCCAGCTCTGCTTCAACATTCAAATCCTTTTCAGATATATGATACTGGTAGAAAAGTCGCATATAAGATTCCCACAAACACTATAAAAAGAAGTTAATATTAATTCGTCAGCAAGAAATAAGATTGGACAACTAAAAGACTTCCGGATTGCTACTAAACATAGGAAAGTTAACAAGTTTTAACTGCATTATTTTCTTCTTACTTCTTCATTCAATCTCTCCTCGAAACAACGCTCATCCTCCGAAGACATGAATACCTCTGCCATGTTACAAAGCCACAAGAGTAGCGTGTAAATTGTGGGTAGAGCGTGAGGGGTATTGGCTATAAATCATTATGCATTATAAGTATCCATTAATAAACCACTAACCACTACGTCTGCGGAGTAGTTTCGAGAGTAAAAAATTGGTGCTTGGAAGTTTTTAAACAAATTTTCACCATAAAGACAGGTTTTTAAACCGTAAAGACAAACCCGTAAAGACAGAAATTTTAAATTTTAAGTATCACCCCAATATATGTAAGCCAGGGGTAAGAAACATTTACTAAGAGCAAGATACAGCCATCTCTCGAAAATATAAACTAAAAGGCTTTGAAAAATATTTAATTTTTTACTATCGATAAAATCCAAGATCTATTAATGTAAGAATGGCTCTTCTTCAATAGTCCACAATGCTTTTCAATTTTTTAAAGCTATATTTGAATTCAGATGTATAATCTGTCAGCTGTCTACGAAACTTGGGCTTCCAGTGCAATGCAATAAAAACATGTCTAATATTATCAATATGTAAAAACAAATCTATAATTCAGATAGGATCTGGATCTTACGTGTCTTCAAATGCGATTTATTGACAGCACCTGGGAAGCCTAAAATTTTGAGACTGTCCATGATATACGTTAAGTAGTCCACTTTTTCATTTTTAGGTCCGACAAAGAAGGCCAGTAGAAACTAAGAATAAATATAGGATTCATTAAACCGATATTACAATATTACACTTACTTAAGTCGCTAACTACATACGTATTACAATTTAGTAGATTCATTATTCATAGTGTACTTCAGGAAGTATTCTATTTCTAGGGTTCAATATTAGTCACACCGACCGCAGGAGACTAAAACTTTTATGTAATAAACATATAATAACTATGTACATACGTGGGACATAATACCTACCCCACAAATGCTGTGAAAATCTTTGGTACTCAGCTGTGAGAATGATGCGTGAGTAAATTCCTTAGGATACTGCATAGACTTTAATGATTCAACAATATAATGCGAAACATTATGTAAAATTTTTTTGTCTTGCGACCCCGGAAGCTTAATTGTTTTAGATACTTCTTTTCCTGTTGATGTTGCTGAAGCCGAACCTGGACCGGGTGAATTCGAACGCCTATTCATATTGAAACGATTGTAATTAATGACAGCGGCAGGGATGTAAGTCAAACATAACTAGTTACTATTACAGATAATTATGCACCCACACGCTTATAATTGCTCATTTGAATAATTTTATGATGGTATAGGGGTAAAAACAACAATAGGAGCTCGCATCTTACCCTCTTGGTGTGAACATGCTGCTTAAAGCTGTGTTATTGATATGGGAGTTGTTCTGTGAAAACGACTCCATTGAGATGCTCCGGCGCATCAACCGCATTCCACCAGTTAGGCTGGTAACCCATAAATGGTATTTTCGTTTAAAATGCATGTTAACTTACAAAAATTATCGTTAGACTAATACGTAGGTACCTATAGATATAGCAATTAACCTTTGCTGTAACTGAAATCATTGGAGGATTCAATTTTTATTCAATTAAACTTATGTACCCTCAGCTTACGTAAATTAAATTAGATTGAAGTTTCGTGTTTCGTTCTTCTAATTTACATATATTATTATCAAAGAATGTTAATCCTATTTTTTTATTCCAGTTCTTTTTCCACTATTCCACTTCTTTTTTATTCCCATTTTTTCAAACACACCACCGCTACTCATATTTTTGCCTAATTTAGCTAAGACAGTTAAAAGCAACGAACAGCCACAACTGAAAGTTACACAGAAGAAGACAAAGCTTACTTTACCAGCTTCTGACGTCATTCAAAAATATAAAAACATTTTTCCTTTAACCAACTCCGACCCTGAACTCATAATTACATTATTCTAATTTTTTGGTTTGTCCGATAAAACAAGTATAGGTAGCTAAATTGTCTCTACATATATATCTGAAAGAAAAAGTATGTGCGTGAAGTCACTGAATATAAATGGAATAGTGACTGCATAAACAAGTAAAGTCAAATTAGGTCGTTCCATTCCATTTTCGAGTATTTTACTGAAGCACTAAAGCACCACCCCTTACGATACTTCAAATTCAACTACCTTGGTTTAGCTCCACTACCAGGTCCTTTGGCTTTTATTGGAAGTCGTCCTCTTGATGCATTTCCACCTGTACCACCTATAACAGGTGGTAATTTAGAAGATGAAAGTTTAGAAGTTGAGGCACCAGCCATAAGTCTTCTTGGTATATTTGAAGGTGCAACTTTAGCTGAAGATAGCAAGCCCCTGTTCACTGGAGTTTCAACTGCAGTTTTGAACCCTTGTCCACTTGGCCGGTTTTCTTGTCTTCCAGGTCCTATACCTGTATTTATGGATAATCTAGGGAAATCTTGTAGGAAAGATTCTACTACATCACACGAATTCAAGGAAACACCTGAATTCCGTGCACATTCTGACAGTAGAGATTTTCTCGACTGTAATACCAAAAATAACAAAATACAAAATCAATAATTACTAATTGTTATTATGTAATAACATAGTTCAATGGGGGCAACGGACAACAGAGAGCAACAGCTATTTTCGAATTTTAGTACTACTGACACTGACATCATCTTAATCAATCTTTGCTCAAGGACAAAGGACGGAAATAAAATACTTGATGTCAAAATTTCAAATAATATACAGATGCCATTACCTTTGGGGGTCTATCTCCGTCCATTTCTCAAATCGTAAGTTGGAAGTGACAACTACAAATTAACAACTATAGCTCGCTTCTACACTGGACACTCTACTAATTCCTAATATGAGATGATTCCCTATCCCTCTTTTGCTCTCTCAAATACAATAAAATTTCAGATGACAGCTTAGGCAGAGTAGACTTGTATCGTAAATGTTAAGGGTCGAAGCCCGAGGTTAATAGTTCTATTTGTGTCAAGCCGAGCTGCAATGTTGAATGTGCTTTGCTTGAGACTTGAGTTGAGACGTGATACGATTTTGAGAAAATCTGTTGACCGTTTACACTTTACTTTTCCTTTTTGAGAGCAAAAATCTCTTCCCTCCTCATTCGAATTCCATGAAGTATACAAACCCGCAGGCAAGGATTTCAGCACCAGCCTGTTTCCAGTTATATACTTACATTTTTTACTTTTGTTTGAATTTTGAATTTGAATTTGAATATTTTTTACGATTAATTTAAAAAAAAATTAAAACTAATAATATATTTAAATATTGTTACTACATTTTACTAAATTGTTCGTATTACATACATCACTAAAAACTGAGTCATCACTTCATCACTCAACACACGGCTCTGTACCTATCTGTGTAACACTGTAACACAGTACACACTGAGTTTTGAGCAATGGCGAATGGCGATGAAACAAGTAGAATCATAAAGAAAGTCCTGAAACTTAGCGGACAATTTGAAAAATTACGGAGCACATGGAGAATCGCTTTTGGCGTTTCACAATATTTGATATTGTTGATTGTTACGAGAAAAAGTATAAATTCGTGTTTAGTTTTTTAATGTACCGGTTACGGTTTGTTTGACGGACGGTATGGATTTGTAAATGTTTTCCGCGATGTAATACTCACGATTATACGACTTATATAGGTGGTTACTCATTTTCTACATTTATTTCCTGTGATGTGCAAATATATTTCATAAAAATGAAGGAACAAGAATTCGTTTGTGATTTCGAAAATTGTGGGAAGAGATTTAATAAAAAGTCTCGTTTAGAAGGTCATAAGCCATCTCATTCTGTTTCGGTAAGAATTTATGGTTTTATTTTATTCCTATTTGTGATATAGTGGACCGCTTGTACTACGAAAGTCATAGTAAATTAGTAAAGAAATAAGTAATGAATTATGATTAAAAAGGACTGAAACAACTAAGTATTGACTGAACATTATGTGATTTATATTAACTATTTTAATTCCCATTCAACATAGAAACCATTTGCTTGTGAGTTTGAAGGCTGTGGTGCGTCCTATGCTTGGCGACATCACCTGAAAAGGCATATAACCAGAATTCACTCTCATCCTGAACAGGAGTTCAAGTTAGTCAAAATATTAAATCGTTGAGACTAAATTTAACGGAACTATGAACCATACTTTAAGGTAACCATTAGTTTTGTTGTATTTGTCTCCATTTCAACCCGAATTTTAGATGCTGTGTGGAAATGTGTATGGCTACTTTTGATACTGAGCTTGCTCTTCGGCAGCACACGAGAAGATCACACCAACCCGCAAAAAATATTTTCTTATGCTCGTTTTGCAATCTAACATTTGATCTAGAATGGCAACTGCAAGAGCATGAAGCGTCACATACCAAGATGATGCCATTCAAGTAATAATTTAGAATTAAAGTAATTAATTTGATAATAATTATACTCATCTTAGCCTTACTAATTACATGAAAATATCTTTTTAAGGTGTGACACTTGCTCTGAGGGGTTTGAGAGTTTTAATATGTTCAAAAAGCATCAAAGGACTCACAAGAGCAGTAATTCTCAGAATCGACAGTACTGCTGCCCGGAATGTTCAGAGGTGTTTCAGACGCCGGAATGTCTTAAAAATCATAGAGGAGTGCATCGTAGAAATATAATAAAGCATATACAAGGTATTGCAATGTAAACTCAACTTAATGATGGTATTGCATATTATGTATATCGTCCACTGATAGTTAATATTTTTGTACTGATTAACACTACGGATACATTTTTCATAGAATTGACTTGTGATGAATGCAATCAAGTATTTCGGCGGAAGGGTCATTTACTAGATCATAAATCAAGCGCCCATGTAGGAACTCCGGAGTTCAGATGTCGCGTAGGGGAATGCGACCGGTATTTATTTTTCTATTTTATTTAATTTGAGATTTGTATATATATCATAAAAGGAATACGCTTCAACTTCAAGCCTAACAAATTTGTAATGAAGATAATCATAAAATTTATGGATTCTCCTCCTTAGAGTATACTTCCACAAGAGAAATTTACTTCATCATGTACGTCAAGTTCATGAAGGGAAATCATTTTCATGTACCAAATGTGATCGTAAGCTCAGTACGAAGGTGCGTTAGCTCAGTTTTTTAAATATTATTTTTGTTCCATTTCTTGAGCAAAATAAAGTAATCGAAAGTATACAATAACATTATTTCTTTGTGTTGACTTTTAGCAAAAACTCATGCTTCATCTAAAACGGCACAAAGAAACTCCTCCTCCGAAGAAACCGCCAAAAAAGAAAAGTGTAAAAGAAAAACTTATGAGACAGTTAGTAGGTAATTCCGAATCGAGTATAGATATTGATGTTGTTGTAAAAAGAAAACCTGAAGTCAAGAATTCTCACATTTCATACGTGTTCGCTGCAAAGCAGCAATTTCCATCTTTACAAACGGAAGCAGAAGGCACTGAAAATTTTATTGCGAATAGAGAAAATGTAGCCCAAGACGACAATGTTCAGGGTTAGGAAGGGATTAACGTAGGAATATTATGAAAGCTATATATATATTATATTATATAAAGAGTGACATTTGAAATGTTTGCCTTTAATAATTTATTACAACTAATATTACATGACGTGTACATTTTACCCAACCTTTCAAAAATAAATAATGCATCGGTCAGAAGCGTATTTTTTTAAAAGAAAACCTGTCTACGTAAATACTTTATCTATTTATTTTAGACTTATGAAATCTGTGGGCTGTGGGCGCAGACAGCAAACTTGATTGCTAATTATAGGAAATTATCCGGAAGCATAATGGCCTTGCCCTTGGTCTTGAAGGGCTACTACATAAAGTTCATAACTTTCTACCGTAGAACCGAAAGTTACGAAGTATAATTGAATATGTGTATACTGTATGTATTGTAAATCTAAGAATTTTTTGTTTTCTAGAATTTACGAATCTCTATTGAAGTTTTAATTTTAAACTTTTTGTCCGCCTAATTTGCTCAGTTATTGATGTTTTTAACTAGGCCAGTCGTTTCTGAGTACTTCAACTGCATCTACGTTATAGCCATACGGGTTATAGTACTCCCATTCACTTATTAGAACAAACAAAGAGAGAGTCCTTCTCACTCGTTCGGTGTGAGTTCAGTTCTCGCTCCGGTTTTATAGGGTTGCATGAAGAAAATTCAAGAAAAATGCAAGGCAAGTAGAATAATAAGGTACAGTCAATCGACTTGGGGGTCGGTTTCGACGGCGCCCCTCGTTTTTGACGTCATCTGGCAGCCAGAAATTTCTGCCGTAATATAAATCCACACAGAACATATCAACTTCAACAGGTCAAAGGTCGGGCAAACATGGGCCAATATTATTGAAATAGGTGTCAAATGAAAGAGCACAAGACATAGTTCACTAGTGTGAAAATAGCATTGGGATTAGTTTCGAAAATTTTGAGGTAGACAGATTTTAAAATTTGAGAAAAAGCTGAGTTTTCCTCAAGTTCTCTTACAGCTTCGATTTTAACTAGAGACAATGGGCTAATAATATTGATTTAAATCATCTCTTCGGCATTGTGTTCTGATATCAAACCTGATGTACTAATACTACCCTCATGAATACATTATATATACTATACGGTTCAATGACACCATAAACTATGCATTCCAATTCCGACTCCAGAATATTTCAGTACAAAAATTATAAATTTTCTTAAGGATATAGGCAAGAATTAGGAATTGAATGGCACGCATTCAATTCTGGAGGAAGTGCGTGTAGTTCATGTACACAGTGAAATACGATAAATTTCAGTTTATTAATTCAAAATAATTTCCAATTATTGTATGCACATCTGCGTCCACCAGTACTGTGACTACGAATATTACATTGATGCTTACATTAAAACTATTAAATATCGTCTGTGAAGAACCAAAATGACCCATTTCCAATTTATGCTAGAATTAAAATGATCTATGTCAAAAAAAGACAGAAAATATGATACATGCTAATCAAGAGTTTCTAAAATGAGCAAATTGCTCTATTTACTTTTTTTTGAAATGGTCAAAATATTCTATTTAAGTGTTTTTCAAAAGTGCAAAATATTCTATTTACTTGTTTTTTGATTAATGCACAAGGTGCTATTTACATGCTTTCATGAACATGTTATTTTAATTTTTTCTGTAGATAGTGCATTTTGTTTGATTCTAAAAATGGATATGGGTCATTTTGGTTCTTTACAGACGATATCATACGAAGAACCGCTCCAATTGTATTGTATTACATTTCTTGAAAAAAAACTTTTAAACTGCTTTTTAGTGTTTACACATTATCTGGCTGTCCAACGAATATCTGAAAATCTGAACTGCATATAAAAAATACGGATTTATCAACTTTAACAACGTAGTACATTTAAAAGTTAAGTTTCGACTCTACTGGAAAGGAGTCTGTTATGCAGTGGATATTTTCCTTTTGCTTCCATTACGAGGAGGAAAAAACTTAATTGTAACGAAGTAGCTATAGTGGACATCGCTTTCTTATTGTTAGTAAAACCGTAATAAGTAGATAGTCTTTCAATACATTTCAACTCATTGTCATACTATGGAATACTCTGCAATACTTTTGTATAATGTTTGTAGGTATACTTAGAATTAAAAATATCGAAGAAACCAGACAACTAAATAACAGTTGTTTGCTCTGTTCTTTTGTTATATTCCCTATATTTGCATTATCATAATAAGCGAAATAATATAATAGTCTTCATACTATAAAATATCTGATTTGGCCACGGTGACTGGGCCCTACCTGCATGTTATGATGTGCATAAAATTGAGTATTAGCTTGAGCATGGCATATGTTCCGTCTGTTCTGTTTCTTCGACGCTCAAACGGATTTCTATAGTTTTGTGTACAAAATTGTGTCGCCAGGTAACAGGAGAGAAAGTCATGGAAAGTTGAGAAAGTGGGTAAAGTACGAAAATGTAACCTAGTAATGCTAATGCTACAAGCAGTATAATATGCACAATAATTTCTCTATGGATAAGAAATCAACGTATGAACTGACTACTGGCCCTACTACAACTGGTCCGACCGAGTCCAGTCAGTAGTGGTCACGGGGTGTTGTTCCTGTTTTGCCTCTTGTTGCTCCGGCCTCCAGTCCAGCGTCGGTTGGTCAGTCGGTCGGTCCGTCGGTCGGTGACGGTGACGGTGTCGGTGAGGTGCGGAGGTGGAGGTGGGACAGTAGGGAATTGACTTGCATATAGACTATATATCTATCTTGCAATATCGGCATCCGCAAGGACGATATCCTGTACATTTTGACTATAACCATTGTCGTCAGTGACCATCGATAAGTATACAACGAAATACATATATAATATCCGAATACGGTAGGTACATAGATGGGCAAGAAGGAGCGTATGGGCGACTGTCCGACTGGGGATCCCAAACTACTTCAGACCCTAGAAGACCCAGTTCCAATAATTCCAATTCTATATAGACTGACTACGGTGCAGAGTCTATAGCGCGTAAGTAAATCTATACCTGTGCCATCATTTATTAGCATTAAAGTCAGTCAGTAGGCTCACTACTTAGACAATATGTATTGGATCTGTTTCGCGAGCAATTTTTTTTTAACTTGAATATTCCTGTGTGTGTCCTTTCACTTCCTCTTCTTCTGACATGCCAATTTCACTACCACCAGAACTCTTAACTTACAAAACCAATAACACAAAAATATTACCAATACCAATACGTCTACACACTTTTCACAACTCTTGACTAAGAAAACCCAACTCACAGTTATACTGTACACTATACCTGTGATATCCAGACTCGTATTTTAACGAACCTCAACTCTAACTTCACCTCCATCCTACCTGACGACGACCCGGACCCGAGAGCCGAGACAGACAGAAGCGGACAAGGAATATCTGTATATAGGAAACTACACAAATACATTCTTGATTTGTAATAATACCTATATAGGAACCGAGAAGTTCCAACTTACATACAACTACAACCAACCCACCAGTAACCAGCCGTGCATCCTCATTCTTCAAAGTCCACTGAAACTGCAATAAACTCTGAATTTGAGCAATCTCAGAGCCCGACACCGACAGCCGACATCCGACCCAGACAGACCGAGAGAAAGCTGCAAGAAGAAGAATCAATCCAACATCAGTCAAACATTTTTCCCACGATTACCATTTTAATACTGTTAATTCAAGTAAGTAACTAAGTATAACAAAACCAGCAAAAAAAATAAAACTTCGACAAAATTTGAAAAATAGTTGCATAGCATAGTCAGTAGAAGAATCCATGTGTTTTTATCACTAACAGCGTATATATTAGGATTAGCATTAGGTACACTTTCCATTCGGGAACGTTTTAGTTTGACACGACACGCTGTCAGAGCCGTCGTCATCCTTATTCCTTATTAACTACTATATATACTACTGCTTATACCATTACTCTCTGTACCTATAATATTAGTTAGTCCATAAAATTTATTCCTGGATTAGTTATATAAATTCTGCCAAAAATTGCCTTTTTGCCATTATATTTTTACTTTCGTCTTTTCCAGGCCTATAGAGTCCTATCGAGATCCATAATATACTATAAAGCGAGTAAGTCAAGGTAAACGCTGGGCGAGATACGAGATCGAACGATTACTATATTTCCAGAGAAATTTTACCAAATTTTACCTGAATTGGTGTATATGTATACCTACATGAAAATAGACGTTTTGTATAAAATTATGTAATGCAAACCGAAGGTCGGAGTAGCACTGGGATCTGTAGCTGACTACTCTAATCCTATGTAAAGTCACAAGTGTATCTGTTTCTGTGTAACAAGAAAGTATAGGCAAAGTTTATCCCCTGCATCTTTTAACAGCAGTTTTGCTATATCAGTAACAATTATAGAATATTTTTCAAATACGAATACAAGGACAACCTTCATGCATACATGTGTATGTAATATAGGAAATACCTATAATGCCTGTATATAATAGTATAAAGTAAAGGTAAGCGTGTAAAGGAGTGAGGAAAGTGGGAACAAAAGTATTACCTCACAAACATTATATCAATCAATTGAAACCATCCTTTTCGTTTCACATCACCTGAACAAAAAAAAATATAGAAAAAGAGAAAAGGAAAGAAACCACACGGTGAAAGAGAAAAGTAAAGAAAGGAACCGAACCAAACCAACGCAAGGGCTCGACATCCACATCCAAAATTCACGGTATAGAATTATTTTAAATATATATATTCCTATCTATGTTATAAGATAGTCTATATCAGTACGCTCAAAAAATACTCGTATACTGTAATTCAAGCCACCTGATAACTCATTGAAAGTTTAACTTGAAGAATTCATTCCATAAGTTTTCCAACTCTATATTATAACGATAAGTCAATTCCCGTTCAGTGAATTCAGTATTCAGTCAATTTGAAATCAACAAAAGTGCCTGTATGTAGTTATGTAGTATTACACAAATATATATCGTATAGTATTTTTGTAGTAAATCTCTAGTATTTTCTCTATTTCAAGTTTTTTCAGAGCCAGAGAGAGCTTCCACACAATCTAATATAACAAGTTATATTACAGGAACTTAACGAAAAATATATAAGAGAGAAAAAAAAATCTATATTGTGTAGATATTCGTTTTGGATTCGTATATTACATAGTCGGTTTTCGGCTTCGGCTTCTCAGCTTCGGTTTCAGTTTCGTCCTATTTTACACGGGGAGAAAGAAAAAAAAATCCAGGAAATATAAAAATGGTTAGCCTTGATTTAGTTACCAAGTAAAACCACAATTGCCATCATCACATAACCACGCCACACAGCGTAGTAGAATATCCTTCTGTAGATTTGGATTTTTGGAATCTGTAATAATAACTCTTTTTTCTTCTGATCCAATTTATTTCAGTATTTTAGTAACTCTCTTTTCTTACTCTGTATTTTAAGCGTAAAATAATTTCAAATATTTCTTTCTTTCTCTCTCTCTATTTTGCTATTATCCTTAATTAGTACAAATTTTAATAATTTAAACTCTGCTAAAAGCAGCTTGGCAGCCATACTCTTTCTCTGAGCTAAACGTAATACTTGACAGTAGTTGTTAATCTTTTTTTGGTTGGCTGTTATTAAAAGCTACTGTTTGATATTTATAAATTTCAATTTTGAGTGCTATAACTTTATTAGTTACAAAACAAAGTATAATAATTAGTAGTTGCTAGAATCTTATCACAATCTCCTAGATTGCTCCTTAAGACAAAGTAATAACTATTCAAAGGACAAAGTGTTGCCGCTCGTTTTACACGTTGATTTTGATTATTTAATTTTTGACGGGATTATTTTGGATTTTATTTGATGTTGTTTGAGTAATTTGATAGTTGTATAAATAGTTTGTGTGTACATACTCGAAATATTTTGTGGACGGAACACTGACGGGGGGATAAAGCGTGTGAGTAAATATTATGTACACCTATATATCTGCGTAACTTGTGGGCCCTGTGGAGATATGTGTACAAGAAAAATAGCGTGTGTTGCAAGACTTTAATAATAATACGAAAAGTCTATATCTAAAATCTCCGGAGATAAGAGCATATAAAGTGAACGTGTGTGACCGGAAGCTGTAAAGAGTGAACAAAATCGTGATTCTTGAAACGATACACAGGACTTTCGTGTACCACCGCCTCTACAATATGCCCGTAACCGTAACCGTTACCGTTTTACACTAACAGCCCCACTCAAATCTAAAATCTCAACGACATAATTGGAACACAAACTGTAGACTGTAGACATCGTACAACTCAATATAAGTTTGTGGATGGAGATCTATGAGAGAACATAATAAAAAAAAAATATAAATACACAGAGCAAGAAACAAACTTTGTAGAAGGAATCATAATGAGAGCTAAAAGTGTAAAAGAATAAGTGAAACTCAGTTCTTTGATCTTTGGAATATTACTCTCGCGAAAATATTTTCCATTTATATGATTTTGACTTTTATTAAGCATGATGATTTGCTATTACATAGTATGTACAATTTTGAATTTCTCTTTTATGATTTGTAAAGCTATTTGCGTACAGGATAGTAATATATCCCTAATTATAGTATGAGTAATTGGTAGTGTTAGCATTTTATTAGTGGCATTTTATTCATAGTAGTATGTAATTTATTCTATGACTAAACTAAAACATACAAGTTGATAACACATTGGTTTTGGTAAATAATTATTTGTTTCATTATATTTTTTTGTGATCAAAGCCTATGAACGCGTAGAAACAAGCTGTTACAATTAGATCGAGACACACACAAATAAAAAAGGCTCGTGTGTGTCAGTTGACCTTTGACCTGCATAGCTGCTTACGTTGACGTACAGTATACAAACGTATTTTAGAGACAGACTTCCGCAGTCTTTCCACAGCCAGCTTTCAATCATTTGAAAATGTCAGCTAAAAAAGTATTCAAAATCCCTTTCTTTTGAAATTACTAAAAATTTTCGCTTATAATAATTTTATTTACATTTTAATTGGTTAATATTTTGCCTCAAGCGCATGTTCATAATTTCATTTGTATTTTTAAAATTGCGATAATAATTTTTTTAAGCTACCTGCTATTTCATTTGCTACAAGCGTTTTTAACAAATTTTTCTAAAAATTGTGCTTTATTGATTTATTGCAATATCTGCAATTTTCCCGAATAAAGTATATGCTAAATGCAATATACGCGAATAATTATACTGTATATAAATTGTTTAAAACAAATACGTACATAGTGCATACAATGGGCTGTCGCCACTCTGCCTGCTCCACCTTTATTTTTTCTCCCAAAGCCGACTGAATTTTGTTCGTGTTTTTTTATTTTCGTATATGTACATGTTTGTATGTCCCGGTATGTATATACATAGACCATTTGTCAAGTGGAATGATGGAATACCTGACCCACATTCATAGCGATGGATGGAAGACATTAATATGTATAGCAAAAGTGCCCCTGTCTTTCCTGCTCACCGCGTTCATGCAATATACGAACCCCCCTATATACCCATTCCCATTACTTTCTAAATTTCTATTCTATACTTTGACTTTCCCCATTACATTTTACAGACTTTCCCCTTTCCCTTATATACGGTTCTCCCGGCAGCTTTCAATATAAGCTTGCTTGCCTATACCTATACTTCTCTCACTCCCAGTAACTAACAAAATACAGATATATCGTCTCACACTGAAATACACACGATCATGTAGGCTCGGTTTCCCGTTTTCGTTTCGTTTTCGGCTTTCGCTATATTTGCATAAAAAAATCATCGACAAGAAATTATGGCACTAGAAAAGTTGAGTATTTTCATTTTCCATTTGCTTGTTGTATAGATACAGCCCCACTGCTACATACTATATAATTACCATTGGACCTGTAATTCTGTTTGTTTTTAATAGTTTACCATGGCGTTCACTTATTATTGAGGTGCTCCACAATCCTCAAAGTCCCCATCCAGCTAAAGAATAATGCAAACAAAAATAGATATATAAGTAACTACCTTCTTGGTAGGTATAGCCTACATTTAGGTGCAGGTAGGTAGGTGTATGTAGATTTACTTTTCCGGTCCCAAAAAAATATTATTTTTATGAGCATTTTGGTTGCTACAATTTTATGACTATAGGTCTACGTGTCTTCCTTTTCCTGAGCCGAACCGAACCGGTGCCGGTGCCGGTGCGATGTCACCATTGCGTTGCATTTTATCAATCTATATGAAGTATCTATAGCTTGTAAAAATAAGGTAGTAGGTACTTATTACTATTGGCTTCAGAATGTTGGTTTTGGTTGGTTATTGGTATTGGTATTGTACTCTCGTTGATTTTAATACAGTGGGTCGTATAGTCAAAGGGATTGCAACGGAATGGGGTTCGAAAACGACGGCAACTACAACGATATTGCAAACCCTCCCCCTGAACCACGTTCCCATCCGGTACTAGTTTATACGGAGGTACCTATTCATAAAGTCAAAACTACTAAAGTCAAAACCAACCAAAACTAATCGTGTAGGACCTGAAGCTACAATATAAATTGCTTTGTTTAAAAATATGCAGTGGCGATGGCTGCCATATTGCTTCTATACACTTCTACTGTACTACTACCTAAATTGTCCTCATTGTAAAGCCAAAGTCTCAGTGAAAGCATAGGTACTACAGGTATATTGGCTCGAGTTATAGGTAGAATACCCATACAAGAAAGTGGGGCTATGAGTTCCATATTTATTTTTTCCTTGGCCGCACTTTGTCACATTTCGTATTTCGTCATCATCCCGACTCCGACCCCAACACTTTTAATGGTAAAACTATGAAATATCCAGAACTGATATATCTCCCACCAAATGTCCCTATATGTATTCGAAACTAGACCAGGACCAGTATACAGAGCAATGACTTTTTTTCTGTGACTATGTATTAGAGAGTACAACTTTTTGTCCTGTGTTCTCATTCCGTATTGTTTACACGTAAGAGCCGAGTTGCGTTCCGATTACATTGTTCCCCTGTCTCTCACTTAACTAACGATACCCGGACCCGGTCCCGGACCCAAGCCCGGTATCCACATACATCGCAAATCCCCATTCTCGTGCTACTTTATATTTGCATGGACTTGCTCAACACTTTTTCACATCATCATCGCATCGCACTAAAAATCCACATTTATCCCTTGACAACGCTCATGAGACGACAGGACAATGTTTAAGTCCAGCACTTTGGTGATTGGTGACAACGAGAACTCATTGCTTTGTCAATTTTAGTTCACTACCGTACCTATAGAAAAATTAGATTACTGAATAAGGGAATAAATCGACTATTGAAATGACCGCATTTCTCTAGTACTACTCTACCATGTAGGTGAAATGGAACGAATATAAGAAATAGGTCTCTTCCCCGTATAATTATTACAACTTCGTGTTAAGATATCGCAGTATAATTGCAGTATAAAAATATTCGACTAAAAAAATTCGTAATTTTACTTAATTATTCCGTGTAGATAATAATATTACAAGTAAAAATATACATATAAAATAAATTATTATTATTATTATTCTGAATCACAGAGTTTGCCTTAAAGAAACGAAACGAAAACGAATCTTCCAACTTTAAATTCCAAAACGAAAATCAGAAGTTGTCACAGCCAAGTACCAGTATATCAGTAGTTAAAATAATACAAAGAGTGTATAGTACATTTAATTACATTACTCGGAAAGTCTAGGTAGAATAAGAAGTTTAAATTACATATCTCTGTGTAGGTTCCATATGTCAATGGAAAGGAGAACCAGAACTAATAAATTAAATTCATTACTTAATATTGAGTTCAAATTAAAATCTTTAGTAAAGCCTTGTTAACGCAAACACGCAAAACGAGGCTTTGTTGTAGCAATTCTATCTTCCACTGTTGACACGGAATGAGTAGATCTCATTACAGAACTCGACATCATCATGGAACGCGATCAAGAGTAATATAATAATCCTGTTGTAAAAATATATATATCTATATCATTGTATAATTCCTTATTACGTTAATATTGAACGTGATACAAAATTCCATCCCACGACTGCTGCCTGTTTTTGTGTGATTGTCCAATATTTATTGTCACTGCCTCTGCTGTTGTGTTTTAAAATTAAATTGAAAGCAATATAATTTATATAAAAGAGAATTCTATATGTGAGCGTGAAGCATTCAATTCAAAATAATAAAAAAAAAAGAGAAAAAGATCGTTCTGTCCGCATCCTCAAATTCAGCTCAGCATCCAGAAGCACATTCACACACGCCACTGTCTGTCTCTACTACTCTTGTAGGAAGGTCCAATCATGTCCCAGCAAACGCAGCCTGTGACTCGGCCAAAGTTCAAGTCTATGTCCATGGTTCATAATCTGTCTGATTGTCGAATTTAAATGTTTTCCTTTTTTTTTAAATTGTTTTTACTTTTAACTTTACTGTCAACTGTGTTCCGTCTATTTTTTCTCTTGATGACTTGAATGTAGAAATTTTTGGAATGTTTTATACATATGTATTTCCTCTATTTTTCATGCTTTTGTCTAGTGTCTTTTACTGTGTGCCCTTTGCTTACTGCTTTTCTTATTACTGTGCAAAAATTCTGTCTGAGCACTGCTTACTGCAATATGCACACATTTAAAATGAAATTGTAAAATGTCTCTTGTCTTCACACTACTATGTATGTCTATGTATATGTTGATAATTTAGTCATTTGGATT
Source organism: Dicyrtomina minuta (assembly GCA_949802685.1). NCBI lineage: Eukaryota > Metazoa > Arthropoda > Collembola > Symphypleona > Dicyrtomidae > Dicyrtomina > Dicyrtomina minuta. The sequence continues at coordinate 52,942,016 of OX461810.1, forward strand.
TACGAAAACTAGTTTAATTCTTTATGCAAAATTTTTCCTTTTGAAACTATTACTATTTTTACTCTTCATTTTAATTTATTTTATTTACAATTTACAGTCTTTAACCTATGTAATATACTTCATAATTCTTTTAGATATATTTAAATTACAAATCTCCATTATTTTTAGTTCATTTTGGTTTATGATTTTTTTGTACTTAAAAATTTTGATCTTTAAAATTAATACATGTAAATGCTGGGAATTAACATGAGATTTTGTATGTTTTGGATTGCGTTCCGTTGCGGTTACAACACGATAGCGAGAGTGCTTATCTATACACATCGGGCAGGTAAATTCAACAAGTTAACTTATTTTGCTACCTTAATTAGTTAGAATAAATAGCTAATTATGGTGAAGCTTTAAAATAAGGCCAAAATGTAATAATTTACAATGTGTGTATATTTTAAGATACAGAATATAAGTATGAGGAAAATTAAAAATAATGAACTAATTTCTATTTATGAATAATTATTATATAGGCAGGATGTCAGATGGGAAATGCATGCTGGGAGTTGTACTGTTTGGAGCATGGAATCCAACCGGATGGTATGATGCCCGCAGATCATACATTAGGCTCCGAAGATGACTCTTTCAATACGTTCTTTTCGGAGACGAGTGCCGGGAAACATGTTCCTCGAGCCGTCTTTGTGGATTTGGAACCAACTGTTGTGGGTGAGTTATACTTCCATTTTCAAATTTTAATATTTTCATTATAAGCGTATGCTAGGTAATTACAATATTTAGGTTTTAATTCGTTGTATGTAAGCATACATTATATTATGTAATGAGGATTTTTAATGAAGCTGTAATTCAACGACACAAAAAATGAAAAATTAGGTCAGGTATACGTAATTATATCGTATATAGTTCAGGTTACTTCCTTAAGAGGAAAAATTCTACAGGAAACTTGCATTTTATTGTATGTACGTTAGTTACCAACCAGTGTCTGGATGTGTAAATACAATTATTAATTTAATATTTACCTTACTGATTTTAAATTTTAAAAAAGGTTCATTAATACGGAAATATACATATAGCTATTTGGCCCAAATAATAAAAATGCATAGTGTTGTTGAATAAGCTGTTATATTATGTAGAAATGTAGAACTCGACGTGGGTTGTGATGGGTTCATGATGCATAATTAAATACAGTTCCTTGATGAAACTTTTTAGTTTTAGTCCAAAGATTATTGAAACATCAATAATTCCATATATCTGACCTGCCACCGGCCATCATATTTAGCACTTCCAACTATTTTTGTATATAGGTTATACGGTGCCATGTTGTCCAAGCTATGTCAACATGAAACTCCCCACGCAAATTTTAAACTGTGTCCACTGCAAGTTCCCAAATAATTTCCAATAAATTCTCTGGATACAAAGTGACAAAAGTTAGGTGTGGTAGGTAGGTATACTTTAGATTTAGATGAGTATATTTTCTAGGAGCCTAAAGTAAAGATATTTTTTTCTACCTATTTTTTAATATAATACTTTCTTTTAAAAAACTGTATATACCTCAATTATACAAGAACTGGATTTTCACTTTTTCTTACCTCATTTAAAACTATCCTGAATAAATTCCTATGGCTCAAACAAGGACCCATAGAATACATTAGGATCGTCAGCTTTAGGACTCAATTTAGGTATTTATAGCATAATTAAACTGTGTACTAAACAATTGGTTATATTAAAAGTAATCTACCTACGATTAGTTAGAAAGTACCAATAATTAAGTAATTAATAATGTAAGTATATAAATTGGTAACGTAATGCGGAAGAACAATCCATATTCGTTGACGAAGAAAAAAAAAGGATTTATGAACCCTGTAGAAGCTACTTCAAGAACAGTCTGGAGCTAGATGAAGTAGAAGTCATTGGTCTCTACATAGGGGCAAGGGGAACTATAACCAAATTTTTCCAACGATTTATAAATAGGTTTAGGTTACCAGGATCTATTATCACGGATATAATGCTATATGCCATTAGAGGCGCTATAATTATGTATAATCATCATCTACATTAAAGCTTTAAAAGTTTAATCCATTTATAACAATATTATAAAAACTTATTGTACTGTATACTGTGTCTTATGGCTACTGCAAGTGTGCAGCAGTGACTTAATAAAGTTATTTCTCTCTGGATACAAAGTCGAGATAGCTGCGCAAGGTGTCCAAACACTAAACAGTTTGATTTGCATGCAATCAAATGACCACGGCAGTGTTTGGACACCTTGCCCAGCTATCACGACTTTGTATCCAGACAATAATTTGACTAGTAAATTTAAGTAAGTGAAGTTTTTGTTTTGTCAGTTGAAATAATGATGACAGCTGAGTCAGGAGAAATTTTAAACTTTCCTACAGGAATAAGTACATTGTAAAGTTAACTAAATTAAACATTATAACGGCATGTGCGATGCAGGCAGGAATTACAGCTTATTTCGTCCTGTTATTAAAAAATAAAGATGAGATTCTAGAATTTGAAATAGACAAAAATATTATGTAGGTTTTATTTTTGTGGGGGATTTGACACGAGGCATGAATTTAACATGGGTTCCAGAACTAGTGTCATGTTAAAGTTGAACCCTGTCGCACAGTCAGTACAATTTAAAAGACATGACATGTAACAGCAGGCTTATATTTTTGTTTATAGGCCGTATATAGTGCTAATATAGTATACCAAGAAGTATACCATAGGGCATATGAAATTTTCCAATAAGAAACTCACATACTTTTAATCGTATGTACCTATGTGGTATTTGCTTGTCTTGTCGTGTGCCTTGTCATGTCATGAAAAATGAGAATCAATCAATACAGTACTGAGTGAGACTATATACATATACGAATATACGAAGCTGTGTAGCAGCTTTTGAGTGACCTGAATACCATGAAAAGAGACACTTGAGAGTGGAAATACAAAATTACGAATCACAACATGAACATGAGCATGTTTTCCCATAAAACTACAAATCCATATCTGTATACTAAAGGTACATACAATTCTATCTAAAAAAACAAAACAACTTTGAAACAAAAATATCAAACCAAAAAACAGGCAACAACATGGGGTACTTTTTATTAATTTGATTTTTTTTATCTCAATAATACTTTACGTTTCTTTTTTACTGCTTGAACTTTTTCGTAGTGGTTCCCACTTCCTTTTGGAGTTTTTTTTCGGATTTGGATTACAAATATGATGAGTATCTGTAGGGTATCATCCTGCCTCATTGAAATACTATGCGTCATATAAGGGAATACGGGCCTTGTGTCGTTATATATATTTACCGCCTACTTGTCCATTGACAAATATGCCAGACAACACACGGAGGAAGCAATTCCAGCATTCTACTGTAATATTTTTTCTAATAAACTTTTAGAATTTTAGGCTTTGTTTCAAGAGTATACAGACAGTATATAGGAGAATAAAATATTTTTTTGAAATATTGAAGTTAAAAAATTTGCAATTTTCGAAAACACCTAGTTAAAAACTTTAGCAGCTTTAAAAAAACTTACATTAAAAATATTTTGGATATTTCAAAACATGCCACACGGCAGAAAATGCTACAATTTTTAAAAAAATTATGCAATTATTAGAGGATTTTGAAATTTTTTAATCTTGTAATTTAGAGCGTTAGCTGCTTCAAAAAATGTAAATTTAAAAGGAATGGGAAATATTAAATTCAATGTTATAAAGTTTTTAATTTATGGAAATCGAAAGGTGCAAAACTTCCAATTTACGAGTTTTTGAGCAGAGCAAATCTATCAGTTATTAATTAATTAGAACATTATTTGTCGAAAATAGAAGTTTTTGAAACCATGAATGGCGCTGGTATTGCTTCTTCAACCTTTCGACAACGCAACGATACGATTATGATATATATAAGGGAATTATGGTAAACCAAAACAAATATCTACCTTCAACTTCTTACAAAGGTCAACCGTTCATTTAAAGTGGAGTGTACTGTATGAGCAGATGCGTTGTGGCTACTAACACTATAGAGAACTGTGAGTACCATAATATTCACAGACACGAAGTGTCCACCTCACACTAATCTAATCGCAATCTACACATCTACACAAATATCTACAGTGTAGATTTTTTCTCCAGAGCCCAAAGTTTCCCCTCTATACTATACCAACGCAACGCCAACATTTTATTTCAGTTTGTTCTTATTGTAATAGGCAGAATTCCAGACAGACATTCCCAGTGGATTTCTCTGCCGATCGGAGTGAAAGTGTAGACTGTATAGGATGACGAAAAAAGGGAAACGTGCAAGGGGCCAGTACATAATGTAAACTGTAATGAGCAGGGTGAAAGGAAGAAGGAAAGCATAATAATAATTTCAGACTAGCGTGACTGCCTTTTCTTTCTTTCTTATTTCCTTTGGCTTTCTCCTATTTCAGACTATTTCTACTTTTCCCCCGTTTTTTTAACTGTATTAATGTATTTACTTTTACATTGTGGACAAAAACGAAGAACGTATATACAGTTCATGCTCTTGCATAGTCAAGAGCATACTGAACACACAGGGCATAATATGCCCATGGGTGCAAATATTTATTACATTTTTTATACTTCTTTCTTGAGTCTTTGAACCTTGAGTATGAGTTCAACTAAAACAATAAAATCATTCATTTTAGCTCAGGTGAAGTAGAGACGGCCCAACATTTAATGTGCCTTCAAATAAAATATGCGGGGAGCAGGCGAGGGAAGCAGCGCGTTTCGTCTAAACCTTAATTCTGAGTCACAAAAAAACCTGCAACTAAAATACAATCATTATACTAGGTGGGTAGAAATTACTGAGCAAATATGCCCAGCGTTGGACTGAAGAGAATAATTACCTGTGTACCAATATAAGCACGATCACAGTATAGAATCACTTTATGATCGTTAATGGCGAAATGTACATTAGCCAAAACCAAAACTGTCTTTTACACTGGCATCCAAACGGGAACGTGATTTTAATTGTAATTGTGGGAGTTATTTGCACAGAGCGTAGTTTGGTTTTCTATGAACGTATAATGGACACTATATACATAGACGTATTTTTTATATTGTGAAACTATAATTCTGACTTAATTCGACTTTTGACTTTTGGTACATAATTTTCTAGCCGTTTTCAAGGCAAAACTTTCCCATTACTGCACTGATACAACTTTCCATAGTCCATTATGCATTATCAAATTTTCCCATTAAAATTAAAATAGTGTCACAGTGCATTAATGCATTTAGTTGAGAAGTATTTTGTATTGTATTTCCATGCGATGTAATTATTGTACTGGCCGAGAAAATTGAAATATTAACACCTTCTGGAATGCATTTTGAGCATAAAGTGCCAGTTCGTCTTCGTGGCATTGCATTCAGGGACAAAATTTCAATTTTATCGCAACTTTGCATTAATGGCTAATTGTTCCCAAATGGTAATGGTCTTGGTAATGCAGAAGTTTAGCACATTATTACTCTGATTCCACATGTATTCTACCGTCCGTAGGATTTTACCGAAACCTTGCACTTAGACAGTAGCTGAAAAAATACTTTTAGCTTTCAATTGGCAGTACTATGAGAAGTATAAAAATGCCCATAAATTTTGCTATATTTCGGCAAATAATATAATTGTAGGCAAACTTTACTTTTTGTTCCTACCTGTCTACTGCCAAAATTTTAGTTTTTTTTTTGTGTAGTTAATTCGCATCCGAAGCTGAAATCCATAACCGCACTTTTCTTCTGTTTTTTTCCGTTTTGGGTACTCCATCTGTTTCTGTTTCGAACGGAATTTTGTGTCAGAAGTTGAGGGATTATAACAGTTATCGTTGTATTGCATGCGTCATGCAACCTGTGCTACGATTGCCTGGCTGTGTGTCTTTAAATAGTCGTGTGTGAAAACCTTATGCAAAAGTTTATATTACAAGTGTGGCACAGAGCACCATGGTATGTAATCGGAATCGCATTGTTTCCATGTGCATAGATGATACAACATTAGCATTAATAAATTAAAATGGAGGCATTTTATTTGCTGCTCTTGGCATATTGCTATGGTAGAAATTGAATAACTAAATCTTTTTCATGTCAGTTCAGTACGAATTCCGAATTACGAATGCAGTTCATTGACTTCAATCAAGGATTAGAATTTTCTATGTGTATCAGGTTGGAGGTTTATGCGTAGAGACAATTAATATATTTAATGGATATTTCAGTAAAGTGTAAAAAATCTGACGCTGACGAAGGGATTTGGATTAATTTTGCGTATTTTCTCATAAATGCGCATAAAATGTAATTTGTAGTAAATTTTGTGATGTAATGATACGCTTTAAACTGCTAGTCGACTACCTACATGCCTAGTACATGCATGTGTGGTTCTCATTAGTGGTCATGATGAACCAGAAGGTGCAAAAAGTGGTATCTATATTCACCAATTGAATGTATAAGCTGCTTACTATTAATCCCAAACGCATAATAAGGCAGCCCTCATATTAATTTAAAAGCATTGCATAAATTGAAATTAATAGGATATTATTTTCTGGACCTTTAACCACCTTATATCTACGACTTTGGCCATTTTTAGTTCTATGGTTAATCTGTCCGTACGTAAATTATACATTCATTTTTCCACACACGCAACTTAAAAATTATAATAAATTTTGGCAAGAAGGAAGCTGCCGAAACCGGAGAATGTGTGTCCAGTTCACATACTGCAACTGACTGTTGCTTTCTCTGATTCAGTAACAAGTGGTGTGTAAATCGTTTGGATTTATCAGATTAATGAACTTTTAATCGCTTTAAAATGAATTTGCAGGATGGTTGGATAGCAGCCAAAATATGCACAAAGTTGTAAAATAATTATGATTGTTCTGATCGTGAGTACTTGCAAAGTTGCTTGGTTTATGAGGAGAGGAAGCAACAGCTTTTTTGCATGTCAACGTTCAGTTTTTTAAGCTTTGATTTAAATAAAATTCTTTATCATATGACATTACTAACAGTAGAGAAAAGCACAGTACGGCTTCACAGTGTCATAATTTATTTACTAATTTACATAAAGTTTTGACCATAATGACGATGACATTTGCAATAACTGAAAAATGCGTGAACTTAATGCATAATACGAACATTAAAAATACCCGAGCGTTTGAGAAAGAAAGCCCCAAGTGAATTTTGATAAAAATTAATTCAATGCGTTGTACACATTTTTGTGACTCTGGCTTCCCAATTAATTTATATAATATACTTAGTATGTACATATTTTTGAATTACAGACGAGGTTCGTACCGGCACTTACAGACAATTGTTTCATCCGGAGCAATTGTTAACATGGAAAGAGGATGCGGCGAACAACTACGCGAGAGGTCATTACACCATTGGGAAAGAGATCATTGACATCACTTTGGACCGGATTCGGAAAATGTCGGAGCAGTGCTCAGGACTTCAAGGGTTCTTAATTTTCCATTCTTTTGGTGGGGGGACGGGCTCAGGATTTGGTTCTCTGCTCATGGAGAGACTGTCTGTTGACTACGGGAAAAAGTCCAAGCTTTGTTTCTCCATTTATCCAGCACCACGTGTGAGTTTTGTTAATTTTGTAAACCATTATTTGGAGATGCGATATTATGCTCAGCCATGTAAGATTTTTTTGAGCGTGTAAAAATTGGCACTTGTCCGTCGGTATTGCTTCTTCAATTGTGTTTTTAACATTCAATCTCCAGTCAGTTGACATTTTAAAAAAAACCTGCTGATACTTCATGCGTTGCTTCCTATACTAAAAACAAAGAACTGGAGGGACAAGATCTAATTATTACGTAATAATAAAAATGACGCAGGTGTCAACGGCAGTGGTAGAGCCCTACAATTCAATCCTCTACACTCACACGACGCTGGAACATTGCGACTGTGCGTTTATGGTGGACAACGAGGCCATTTATGAGCTTTGTTATCGGAACTTGAACATTGAGAGGCCGACGTACACGAATTTAAATCGACTCATTGGACAGATCGTCTCGTCCATTACGGCATCACTCCGCTTTGATGGAGCTCTCAACGTGGATCTCAACGAATTCCAAACGAATCTTGTTCCCTATCCTCGCATTCATTTTCCACTGGTAACATACCTAAAATAATTTATCGGATTGTATTTTATAAAGTAAATTATCACCCTTTTATGTCAAGCAATTCTCATTACACAAAATAAAATCAGCAATGAAGTGGAAGCGCCCCATTAAACCCTATATTGGATTAACTTTTTGGGGAAAGAAAACAAAGGTCTTTTTCCCCGCATTGAAATAACGACGATAAGGATGGGGATGAGAAAGCCCGATACAAAATGTATAAACTATAAGTAATAATAATAATTACTACCTATACAATTATTTGACAGGCCACTTACGCTCCAGTGGTCTCGGCTGAGAAGGCCTACCACGAGCAGCACAGCGTGGACGAAATCACGAAATCCTGTTTCGATCCAGCAAATCAAATGGTCCTCTGTGATCCAAGAAAAGGGAAATTCATGGCAGTCTGCTTATTGTACCGGGGTGACGTCGTTCCTAAAGACGTGAATGCGGCGATTGCCAAAATTAAACAAAACAGAGCCGTTCAATTCGTGGACTGGTGTCCTACAGGGTTCAAGGTAACAATCAATAATCTTCCCCATTCTTTTACACACCACTACCACTCTGAATTTGTGTCATTTTCACATTTTCTTCCATACATATAATTTGTCCTTGTTATCTCATAGTCAAAGTCACATTAAGCAAATGTCACTCAAGTGTCATTCTCATTCTCACTCCGGGAGATTTTGTTTCCTAATTTATCATTATCACTAATATTTTTTATTTAGTGTATAGTAGTAATAATAAATTAATAAAAAATGAATGCAGATAGAATGTTGAACACACGTGTAGCATACAAACATTTTATACATTTCTGTATTGATTTATATGTGACACTCGTGCTGCTCTTTGCCCTTTAATTCAAAATTCCATTCGAATATTCGACTGACGCTACGACTACGATGAGACTGACACTGGGGAGAGCCTTGGAAATTATTTTCAAACATCCTTGTCTAATTTTCATAATTTCCAGGTAAAGTTTTCTCATATAGTAATAATAGTAGGTACAAAGAAAACTTGTGAAAAGATATTCAGAATTTACTAATGCATAGCGTGACAAGTTTGTAACGATTGCTACAACCGTCCGCTTGATGTTAAAGTTAGTTTCTGTTCTTAAGTTAGTTAAAAGTTTACTATAAGAAAAAATATAAGGGCAATAATAATTGGCACAGACGAAGGGAAAGTCAGAGGGGCAGTTATAATTATAAATAATTGTAGCCTTGGTACATAAGTGAGTACTGCACTGACGGTGTCTCAATAAGTTTTGCAATAAGGAAGAGGAGGTGGTAGTGGTGGGGGTAGACGTAGACGGGCAATACATAATTAGTAATAAATTGATTTGGTGTTGTGTGTGTGGCTGTGTGCTGTATAGTAAGTCGGTTCTCTATATCATTATGATTTCCTGGGTAATAATGGTTATATATCGTTATTGTAAATGGTAGGTGGGAATCAACTACCAGCCGCCGACGGTCGTGCCAGGAGGTGATCTAGCAAAAGTTCAACGGGCTGTCTGTTGTCTCGCAAATACGACGTCAATCATGGAGGCCTGGGCTCGACTGGATCACAAATTTGACTTGATGTATGCCAAACGAGCTTTTGTCCACTGGTATGTGGGTGAAGGGATGGAAGAAGGTGGGTACTTTAGCACCTTTATAATATTAGTTGAAACTTTTCTTGTAGTTTTTGTCTTCACTTCTGTCATTTCCTCAGCTGTCTCCTGTCTCATTTTCATATCATACAATTTTATATTAGACACCAAGAATAGAGCGGAAGGTTACTAACTGCAAAAAGAAGGTAGAGAGAGATGGAGACAGGTGACCGGTGACAGGTTTGTGAATTATGAATAAAATCAAAGAAAATGACATGGTATAGGAATTAGGACTTACTTTTATATATTTAACTTTTCCCCTGTTCTTATTGTTTATCAAAGTAAAGGACCTCCCTATCTAGATAAATAAGCACAAGCAATCATTTTATTGGGATTATTGTTCTAATTTGACTGCAAATTCAGAAATCAGACCACCCGCATCGATGATAAATGCAGTCTATGTTACTATTTTACCTTCGTATTATGTATTCCACTTCCACACATGTATCTGTATTAAGACGGCTTTGCCGTGGGAAAATGTAATTCAAAGTGCACTAATAATGCTATTAAGCAACTTTTCATCAGAACTCGGTCGAGGGGGGCTGGAAAATGCAATCAATATTATCTCATGACAGATTTCTGAATGAAAGTCTTAATATATAGGTCAATCTTTGACTATGGAGACTGGAGAATTGTAGACCCGTTGTAGTGTGGCAATATCGATCAAGCAAATAATGCATTCATTTTCAATACCAATTTTATCCTTATAATAATATTATTATCACATACTGGTATCAGTAGAGACGAATTCGACGTGTAGTTCCCTCAATTGCATAATACAGTCGTTCCTACTGAAAAATACGTTTAGTTTCTATCTCGAAGATAATTAATTAATTACATTTTTTTGCCAGCACTATGGATAGCATTTGATATATATGTACTGTAGCTCTTCTAATCGTAAGAGAGACCCGAGTTCTGAAGTAAATTAATTGCAAGCAATGATAAAGGATATCAAACCTCCTTCGTTGTCATAGATACCCGCGTTGTATTCAAAATCAGACGCTAAACCTCCGCATACTATTAAATACTAGCGTAGCCCGAGGCGACATATTGCATTTCCGGCACCGCAGTCATCCAAATCACTAACTGTATATTTACTCGTTTATTAATAATTTTAAAATGATTTTAATTTTTGGTTTAATAGGTGAATTTTCAGAGGCTCGTGAAGATTTGGCAGCTCTTGAGCTGGATTATCAAGAAGTACAGGAAAGTGCTGGGAGTGATGATGAAGCTTAACGCTTCTGTTTCTGTGAAACGTTTTTCTGTTTAAATCTCCTTCAAGATCCTAAAAATTTACACCTTCTAAAACTTGTTAGTACAGACAGATGTTATACGAATGCAGCACACTGTACAGTGTACAGTATCCAAAAGAAAAGAAATCACCAGTTTAAGTAAATCCTTTGTATACCTATACTCTCTCATTCCTGTGCATAAAGCATAAGTAAAGTAGCTCCGTAGTCCGCAGTTATATTTACTTAATAGATGTGCTATTAAATATACGTAATTATAGAGGTACCCTAATAAACTAATAGATTTAAAAATATCTCAGCTTTTCGCAAAATTATCTACTTAACGATGATATAGGCAAAACTTTCGTAATACTGTAATCACTGTTGTTATTAGTAGATTTTTTCTACGTTAAGCCTTCGGAACAGCGTTGCTCCATTAACCGTTGGTTGAACTGTCGAAAAAAAAACTTAATAAAATTAAAACGTAAGTACACACTTTGTATTTCATTTCATAATAATATAATTATTGACCACATTTAACATGTTATCATCCATTTGTAGATACCTATAGTTAAAACTATTAAAGTAATGACTTAAAACTGTATTACATCTACAACAGATAATTAACTAATTAGTTGTCTTCATAGAAGAGCTTCTGAGTAATTGTTCAAAAATTTCATTGTAAATACGTAAAAATAAAAATGTGGACCATAGTTATGTTCATGTACATAGTGGTAAAACGATTAGGTGTCATTATGAATGTGAGTATCGATAGGGTGTAGTTTAAATTATAGTCCATTTAATATCCGTTGGTCCGATCTAATAGAGAATTTGAAGAAACTCACGAAACTCTTTTCACGTATCATTTACTAGCAGTGCAAGATTTATGGAATGCCGTCAATGCCGATACAACATGCACCATCACACTTTGCTATAGTAAAACATTTTTATATAATACAAAATTAGATGCAGCCAATAAGGTATTTTAAGGAATCTCTATGTATATGCAATAGTTATATATCTGGAAACGGACAATTCATCCTCAAATGTGTGCTATAAAAAAGCATGCAAAAACAAAATCGATAAAAATTTGCCGTCCAATGTCTATCTGCCTAAATGAATCTGAATGTTATAGTTAATTCCGTATATCCCTTGTAATGCAACGTGGGGTCTTGTAAATGGAAATAAGGAATTGAGATCACTTGTGTATTTTAAATAATGTAAATAGTAAATAACTTGCAAGCACAATACACTATTATTATAAAAGGGAATAAAGGAAAATATGTCTGATGCATTTAAGGTGACTGCAGTGAGAACTGTGGCTCCTGTATGTAACTACATTGCCCGTCCAAATCCGTCCAGTAAACATGTAAATAGTATTTAATTAGTACCGCTTGTTAGCGCACAATAGAGCATAAATAGATAAATATGGCAAAGTAGTTCGTGGCTAGTAGTAGCTACTTAATGCTTAATGCTTCAATTTATATGTAGTTGTGTTGTAACGACTAAAAGACAAATAATAAACCACATTATTTGGTAAATAATTAGGTAAATAACGATAATCAAACGTGTTTTAACTAAATTAATAATATTATTTTTGCGTAGCGATTTATTTCAAAACTAATAATAATTATTACGATTGTAAAATTAATAATCTGCTGAATTTTATTAAGCTTATGACATGAGGTTAAAGTTATAACGCTGATGTAAGAGGTGCTATCCAGTATTTTAAAATGTTTAGCTATGTTGGTACTTTCAAAATTGTGTGTGCATAATATTTCAGGATTACATAAAATATTAAAATTCAGATCTCACAAAACCATTATTTATACCATGTAGTAATTCTTGCTTTAAGGTATGATAAGTAAACTTAAAGTTAAAATATACTAAAAAAATATTTGTGCACAATACTACTAGTAAGTTTGATCAACAATGTTTGGCTGTTAATAAAAATAACATTAAGTATTTAAGTCACGTAGTTAACTATAATAAGGTTAAGTAAATCCGTTGTTTAAATTTTAAAATAGTATTATTAGAAGTAGAGGATAAGAAACTTTGTAAATAATTAGCTGAAGATATTATTAATAGTTGTAGAATGTGCCATTGACTTGTATGTGAAAGCATATAGAGTGGTGGAAACTCTAGTCATCATAGCTGTGATCAATTTAAGTACCATTTACAGAAAAAAGGTATGTAAATAGTATCTAAAATCTCGAGAGGATTTTAATCTAATGTTTGTCGTTTTATGTCTCACAAACACCACATATCAACTTGTACATACAACACTCACAATTTCATTGACACTTCAACACATTTATCGTCACTGAGAACAATCACAAACACAACAGTGGGAGACTGGAAACTCTATATATCCTTCACAAAATTAGCATTTATCCTCATTATTATGTAAGATCACACTACGAAATCTATAGCAATTCTGACTAATTAAATTAAAATAGTATTATTAGAATACAAAAGGGTTTGAATGAAATCATTTGAAGAAAACTAAACCGCTAAATAATCACGGCTACAACAGAAATAAGCATTTGTTTTACAGCTAAAATTTAATTATATACGTAGGTCGCATTAAAATTCATCTGTAATCAGTATCTGTAAAAATGCCAATAAATATTCCATTTGAAATTGTCAAATTCTACACGCAGGTACTAAGTTCAAAGTCTCGAGTTCAGTTATTATAATGACACTAGTAGGAACTGACACATATTCAATGATTACATAATGTGTAATTATACGGTTGTAGTAAAAGTGCACTTGGGCACCTGCGATTTCTTAAAAATAAATACTGCGTATCATGTGTATTTCATCACTAGTTACTAGAAACTACCTCAAAGCATTTAAGTTATAACCAACTACCCTTAAGCTCTATAAGTAGTAACTGTTATCACTAGCCTAGTAGACATATACGAGAATCTATTTATTTTAACATTAGTTGAACCGGTTCAAACTTTTAAATTGTACGATAAAATATTTTTCCTAAGAAATGGTTTCATTTTAGCTTGCTTAATTCACTGATTATTCATCCCATCTGACTTGGTACAAGAAAAAAGGAATCAGCTTACTAATCAAAATCAAACATCCCATCGGACGGATCAGCGTTATCACTATCATTTTCAACATCCATCTTAAATTCAAACCTTTCCGAAGGAGTAAGGATGGCGCTCTCGTGAACGTCCACGTTACAGACGACCTCCACTGGTGTATTATTATTGATAGTATGTTTCTTCCTTCCCCGGCCACTTCTTCGGAGACCCTCACTTTCTTTTTCTATGTTCCTACTTGTGGACGGTGCAGCATCAAAATCAAAGTTTTCTTGCTCATGTGGTCTTTCTCCAACAACTACTTTCTGATCAGGAAGGTCATTTACATTTACAGGGATAAACTTCCTTGGAACTCGTGCCCGTTCCGACTGTTGTTTGTCAGACTCGAATATGCTAGTCTTGTGCAAGGTAGAGTTATACAATGATAACGGTATAACTCTCTGAAATCTCTTGAAATTTCGAGGAGATCCATCCTCAGCCGCGGTCACATTAATCTTTGAATCTTGAGCAAAGTCTGGTCGGCACGCTCTTAGCAGGGAGGTAACTTGAACCGGAGCTGGCTTTATGTCCAATGGGTTAAACTCCTTGCGGTCGGGCTGGGAATCTTCTAGTTTCATCTAAAATAGATAGTAGAGTTAATATTCTTATTATTAGTCTAGAATTCGAAGAATCAATCATAATAATGGATCTGCCTATACCCTCCTGCGGTACCGTCAATTTCATTTTATCATGTTTGAATATGAAACATAATAATTATTAAGTTATAAGTATATACCTGTTTAGTCTGATTAAGAATGTCAAACGTGGACACTCCATTAGTTTTAATTTTCTTACTAGTCCCCCTCTTTTCATCACTGTCCTCATCTTTGTCAGTCTTCCGTTTATTAGAGGTCAGCCATGCCGAAAGTGTACCTTGTCCTCCAACGTCAGACTTTGCTCCCTTGTTGGAAGATATAGAACTGCCCGCATCCTGCTCTACCTTTATTTTCACAGTCTCCGCAACTGTCTTTTTCCCGTTCATTCTCTTTGTAAAGGCTGATGAATAGGGATTAATAACCAGAGTTGGTTGTTGCGCTGTGGGAAGCGTAGGGATCTTGACCGTTGGTAGGTCTGATACATCCAGTTCTTTGTCTTCGTCATCATCCTCCACATCAATTATATCGTGTCTTCGTGACGATTTAGACCTGGTGGAGCGAGACTTCAAAATTTTAGTTTTAGAAGTAGCTAGGCGACTCATGTCTTCAGATTCTGGTTCCGGGACATTAATGCCAAGTTGAGCAAATATATCATCCTCTTCTCCTGACATATCTGGGGTCCCAGGGACATAATCAACGAAAGGCGTTGCAGCAGATGAAGAGCTGGTAGCAACAACGTCCTTGTTGGATACTATCACACTTGAGCTAGATTGGTGCAAAACGAAATCAGCTGGGGGCTGTGGCGCAGCAGGCGGTAATGGAAATGTTGCTGGAATAAAGCTCGGTTCATCATCGTCATCATCAGGGTCGGAGTCATCCATTCCAAAAATTGCACTAAGCGCGTTTTTACTCCGAGTTTTGCTCAAAATGGTGGAATTTTGGGAGACTGGAACTGAGTTTTTCTGCCTTTTTGCAGTTGGCTCACGAGCGAAGAGTGGAGGTAAAGATGTTTGCGTTTCGCTTTCTAACTCCAGCCTAAGATTAAACACAGATTACACAAATTATTTTTTGCTCGCCCTTGCCTTTCGATTTTTCCATCATGCATTACAACGATGCACTATTATGCCCACTAACGTCAACAACAGTGTATTCGTTACGTTTCCGCGTCTAAATGTGGCTGCTGGGCAGCAGCCATACTTTTGGCACCAAAAATATGCATAATGGAAAACAAGGTATAAAATTAATCAGATTTTCTCTCGAGAAAGTGAGAGCACTTTATTCAATGTTACAACAAAAATTTTAATAGCTCAGTAGACTCACTAGTCAGCAAACAATATGAATTAGATACTGTACAAAGCATTTAATTTTCGCTCTTCGCTACACAATTGTCCCTGAATACCTAAACCTGTATCATAATTACTTGTTCTACCTCCAAAAAAATAAATTAGTGTCTACTGTATAGCAAATAAGACTAAATAAAGGTATATTTAAAGAATGACATTCAAAAAATAAATTATATTTAGTCGATATATAAAGAAAACGTATACAAAAAAAATAAACCGCAGTGCCGACTATGTGAATTTCAGATACAATCAGAGGATTCAACACTATGTCAATTTTGGGTACTCATCGAGACATAGTCACCAGATAGTTACATGCGCTTAGAAATAGAATTGAAAGTATAGAGCGATAATTTCTCGCTCTTGCTCATGCATACATTAGAACTAGTTAGCAAAGCAACTTTCTCAAATAAAGACAGAAGTTAATTCAAAGTGGATTGTTCTGCAATAGGTCTACGTTGCGGAGTTGGTTAATTCCAGTAACTTTATGTTACTGGATCTCCTTTATAAACAATGCAAAAAAATAAAAATCAGTACTTTTGGAAATTTCAAATGATTAGGAATCATCTAATATAATAAGAAAAAGTTATCATATTTATTGATGACAAAATATACTCTTCTAGTAATGCTCTAGTGAAACTAAGGCAGATAATATTTGCAAAGAAAGCATTTTTTTTGTTTCAGTCAGTATTAATATTCCGTCTATCATTGGACTCTTGAACATATGGAACAGTTTCTGTTTTAATTATTATTGAGGGCTTATTTGAATCCGCAGAATTCATACCCAAAAGTTCAGCTACGGCTGGGTCGATTTTAATACTCACTGTTGGTGCATCACCTTCTTGTTTTACACCATTGTAAGTAACTTCTTCAACAAAAACACCTATAGGCACCTGTGCTCCGGTGCCATCAGAACTGCAGTCTACTTTAATTATTTGACTTTGAGTTTGCCTTACTGTTTTAACTAAATCAGGGTTTGTGTCCATTTGATCATGCTCAGTAGGATTCAAATGAAATTCTACACTACTATTGCTAGGTAAATTGGAATCTGGTTCAATTTTAACTTCGCACCTTCTTTTGGTACTCGGAGGATCCATAGACTCATCTGTGTTGGAGCTAGAATGCTTGGCCTTAGTTGACCCAAGCTGCTGATTCTTCCTATGAGAATTGACCTCTGTCTTCGAATGAACACTAGAAGACGGCGATTTATCACTTCCGGAAGTCATATTAAAGGATTCCTCTACCACAACCCGAGAATCTGGATTCAATGGTGGCACCTCAACCTCCTGAGTTTCAGGTATGATAACTTGAGCCTTGGGAGGACAGACAGTGCGCTGAGTTTGGGTCTGTGTCTGTACTGGTTTAAAAATATTCTGAGCTAAGTCGTGAAGTGGGTTGCAGTGCTTTTCAAGATTTACATACACAGCAGCGAGACTTATTTCAGATTCTTGAATATACCTTTTCCCGTCCCGTTTGTAGGCTTCTACAAAATAAAAAGGTATATGATTAAATGACGCATTTTTCAAATTAAGTACAACTACAGCACTGAGAAGCTTCTAAACAATCTCACAAATACGTACGGCTAAAAAGTTTTAATTAGAATATTAGTCATGTGGGTAGATTTGGTATCGGTAGTGTTCGTAGTGGCTGGTTCGTAGGAATTTCTTCGTAGGTAAAGACGTGTTTCGTAAGGTGTCTACTTTTCGTGGGACGTGTTTCGTAGACAGAAGATTTGCTCTTTGGAGTAAATGGTGGCCCTGAAAAGGGCCGTTGGTCATTGCATAAAAAGTGTTAAAAAAAATAGTAAAAATAAAAGTATATACAAATAAGCATTCTTCACGAGTAGTAAAAGGCAGCATTCTTTCTTCAGCACAGGCTCGTCTTACACTACTAACGTATTTTCGCATCGACCTCTCGGATAATAATGCGGGAGCAATAGCAGCAGTACAAGTACTCAAAGTACATCGCCTACAATCTGACTAGGCTTGTCATTCAAACTGTTTAATGCTTTGCTTTTTAACAATGTTAAAACTTTAGTTTTTGTCCGTTCCTCAACACAAGGCAAATTTCCGACATGGTCACTCTTATCAGCGTTCCAAATGATACGACCAGGACAAACACGTCCTTTAACCCTACGACACTCGAAGTTAATACTTCCTAATATTCCTTTCCCCTCTTGCGTGAACTCGTATCCATCGTAACAGGCAACGTCTCCACCCCGTTTAGTTTTTCCAATTATTTCTATTTTTCTCACTTTTGTCACTGAGATTTTCCAAATATCGCTTTTTTTATCGCACTATTCCTATGATACTCAAATTCAAATCATTCATAATTACATATTATTCATACCAACGCATACATGTAAGCATGTAAAGTAAATCTTCTGCCTACGAAACACGTCCCACCAAAAGTATACAAACTACGAAACCCGTCATACGAATAAAGTCCTACTAACAACGTCCTACGAACCAGCCACTACGAACACTACCCAATCCGGTAGATTTGTACTAGTACTGACCTATAGCTCGTTTTGTATCAGAATCCAAATTAGCATCCACGGGAGGCTGGATCATTAGTGTATCAGGTGCCGCCAAAAAACTTGAAGAGCATTCGCTAATTAAACTAGTCGTCCCACCTATACATTAGAAATATAAATCTTAGCACACCAATTTAAACAGAACAAATTAATTCCAATATCACACATAATTATTATGAAATCATATCCAATACTTAACATTTCGTTTTAAACACGTATATGATAGTGTAAAATTTGCAAATTTGAAGTATTTACCACCACAAGTAACTGCAGAGCCGAGTTTCTTCAATTGTTTATTGTTGCAAAACACGAAAGTTTTCCCAGCAAATAACATCGATCTTTCTGAATTTGGCCTGAAGTCAACAACAGATGATTGGATAGACGCTTCAACTAAAGGAGGGGTGTAGTTCATTGGGTCGGGCATCGACTTCTTGCCTACTTCGATAGAAGCTACCAAGTCCGTGAAGTAATTTGGGCTAACGATATATTTTCCAGCAAGAAGGGCACAAACAGCTTTGATAGTCAACGTAACGGCATCCATGACCACATAGTCACATTTAACCGACCAGTCAGCGATAAAATGACCACCCAACTTGCAAATATTGTCCTTCACTGATTTTGCATCCTTCAAAGTGGAACTTGTCACTACAAGTGGCGTACAATCAACCCTATAAGTGACAGTAACAATAAGAATGTTTGTAAAATTATACTAATAGTATCAAACTGCTTTTGAATCCAAACAAATACCTGTTCAGACATAGTTACTGGATTAATGATAATATTATGTACTGTAGAACGCAAAACAACCACGTCAACCACTTTTAGGCATTAGGACTTACCGAAATACTTTCGCTAGCCTCCCAAAGCGTATTCTATCTCCCGAAACTAAACTCACTGGCTCCCTCGTACTGATACCCACACCATTCGAATTCTCGACATCAATTGCTTCATTTATGTAAGTTTTGAATCTTGAACCAACATCAGTCACAGTAAGTGTCGGTAACAGCGATGGGTTATCCTGGGAGAAAGTGTAAAAAGTTTAAAGTCAACACGAAAATAAATAGTAGTAATAACTGAAACACAATTTATTATTAAATTAAAGCTACAACATACAATGATGTAGTGCTCATCTCCTATGTCATATGTGTACTGACACTGACACCGTAAAGTGTATTTAATCATTAACAGTTTGTTATTGCACGGAATTTTGAGTTTTAAACATTAAAGTCATTGCTTACAAGATTAGCCCGCGGATGATCTACTTCAATCTCCGCATGTTCCCTACTAATAGATTTATCATCCGGGAACACGATGTCACTATTCTTCCTCCCAACTGTATATTTTTTACCTCCAAGAAAAGTGTAACTTTCTACATAAGAAATTAGAAACAAAATGATCTGATATTATTATATCCTTGAATTTTTAAGTTTGAAGTTACTTCAATTAAAAATGTTAACAGCTCAAATGATCTACTATCTAGTTCTTTGTTATCATCAATCATTATTATTATGAATCCTTTCTTACCGTCGGGATCCCTTATGGAGAATAATTTGATCATGGTTGACCTTTATTTTTAAGTCAAATTGACCGGCAGTAGATTTGGAGAAGAAAAGATTGGACTGGCACTGCAAACAGCAAAGGCAAATGTGAAATGACAACGCGAACAGCAATTCGCACTAGTCGCAGTTGGGGGATATTCAATTGACGCACTAGTTAGACAGTGTCACAAAGTCGCCAAAGTACAATCAACTAAATTAGAACGTTTTAAATGTTAAAGCTAAACTTGATAACAACAAACAAGAGCAACTTCCTCTGCCTCTGACTGACTCCTCAAATAAATTACTTGGCGAGCGAGATGACGAGATCGCTGAAGTTGTAGTCGGTAATAACGAAGGGAAATAATTAGTAAGATTTCAAATTCACTGGGTAAATGATAAGCCCCTTGTTGTGTAAGGCTTATGCAGAATTTTGTGGTAATCTTACAAGGAAATGAGATTAAAATCAAACAATACTGATGTCAAATCAATCGTGTTATGGACATTACTGGTGCCTCAGTACCATACCATGCAAGAAAGATTCCTTCTTTCGTTCAATATTCAATTCAGCCGCGACTTGACTGGACTCCACTGACACCAGGATTTAACTACTACTACTAGACTAGGGGACTACATTGCACTGTTTTAAAACCACATGTATAAGCTGCGAGTGGCCTCGCGTTACAATGGGGTCTTGCAACTGTTATGTCCTGTTTAAGCAGGGGAGGGGGGTATGGAAAAATCCTGCACTGTACCTTTAATTTATCGTGTACATACATTATACATGCACGAAGGGGTTCAAAATTGAAGATTTTTTTATGACATAATGGGGCAGCATGTAGAATCCTAGCAGACTTTCAAAGTAACCCACCTAACCCACCTAACCCACCTAACCCACCTAGCTTTTGCCAATGTCATTTGAATGTAATTTTTTTGCTTTGTAACTTTTTAATGTAATGATTAATGTTTATGTTTCAATGGAGTAGGCAGTAGGTATTTAACATTTAACTACAACCACATGTTGCTATTGATCGTTCGTTATATTTTTTGGTTGTAATCAACTGATGGAACGAAAACTTCACAAGAATCATGATCTTCCACTTTAATTTATTGTTGATGACTTGTTGTTAAAATTGATGCCATTTAACAGGCTTCGATGGGTGACTAAACTTTATATGAAACTTTAAAAACTTAAGCAATACAGGGTATTTTAAAGTTTACTGCTCATGTGCTTGATGAAATATCTAATTTTACACAGTAGCAACAATATAATTATGTAACTATCAATCTGTTATTGCGAAAATATGGTGGAATAGCAACTAAGTGCAAATTTATTATTTGCTAAGGCACAGTGAGAATTATAGTCGCAAGTTTTCATATCAATACTTTAAATGTATTGTGTATGGTAAAAATATTGTAGTTAATTATTTAGTAGTTAATGTAGTGACTAAGTTAACGTGTTTATCGAGATGAAGCTAGTTAAATGTTTGCAAAATCTCAGTATTATTATGAGTAGAGTTGAAGTTTTCAATTTAAAAAGTCTACCATTCAAATGACATTGGCAAAAGCTAGGTGGGTTAGGTGGGTTAGGTGGGTTACTTTGAAAGTCTGCTAGGATTCTACATGCTGCCCGACATAATGAGTTTACACAGTTTGCGACTTAACTCGTTACACACTACACATCGAATAAAATAAAACTCAAAAAGACAAAATAACTTCACAAAGACGCAGATTTGAGAAGGAACACCATTCGAGAAGTTTGAGAAGCGTGCATACGCTATGTTATTTAAAAATCAGAGATTTTGGCTCATTCCCCTCCAAGGGTATGTTCAACTTGTGTTCCCATCCTCCTCCTAAACCCAATTTATTACAGAATTTGTGGACACTTTTTGTAGTCAGCGATGTCACAAAACCCGGTATTGTGAGTATAGTGCCTTTATTACCCTTTACTTACTAGATTAGTAGTTAGTTGTTTTTATTTCACTCACAGTACTGCTAAAGATGCAAGAATAATTATCTGATATTAAATGGCTATGCAGATAGAGTATCCTGCGACTTTCTGTGTGTGTAGAGTATTGGAAACACGCAAAAGGCGCCAGAAGGTTTATTGTTTGGGTGAATAAAGGGCCACTGCCGCTACAGACGGAAGTGCGCAAGTTCCAAGTGAAATCCTCCACTACTATACCAATCAAATGAAAGGCCCTGGCAGATATACGATGCATGCAGCCAATGGCAGCAGCCCGGGTAAGTGAAACGATTGTCAGTTACAAAGTCCCATAAAACAAGCAGCAAAAGCGAAAGTTCTTATCTCTAGGGTTTTTGCTTTAGTTTCCAGCTTAATAAGCTCCAAGGCTTCCCAGGATCCCATACCCTGCGCCCTGGAAGTCCCATAGCACAGGTATTTCTTCACCTGCGGAGGAGAACAATTAGTATTGTTGTCTCCTCTTTTAAGTTCGTGTCGCCTCTCTGTCTTTTCTTCCAATCTTCCCTTCGTCATCCCTATCAACAACATTTAAAAACTATCGTTGAGGGTAAGTAAATTTAACTCACCTAGATTTGATTTACAATTTACTTAAAATCTATTCTAATATGTAATCAGTCTATTTACAATTTACTAACTGTTTGCTTTCGTACCTTGCACCTTTGGGCGTGGGACCGTACCCTTAAATTTTCCAAATTCGTGTATAAGGGACATTGGACCGTAGGTATTTCATATTCAAGAATTTAAAGTTGGCTTTCATTTGGTTCTAGTTTCAGGGAAATGTGGGGAGGCGATTCACGATTGACGATCGATAGCACTTGGCATTAGCAAAGATCATTTGGAAAGCCTGCTCAAAGCATCACTAA
Organism: Dicyrtomina minuta; assembly: GCA_949802685.1. Taxonomy (NCBI): domain Eukaryota; kingdom Metazoa; phylum Arthropoda; class Collembola; order Symphypleona; family Dicyrtomidae; genus Dicyrtomina; species Dicyrtomina minuta. The sequence continues at coordinate 52,964,974 of OX461810.1, forward strand.
ATTATAAGTTAGTCTCGCAATTGAGGTTTATAGTTATTGTAGTTTTCATTTCAGTAATTGGTTGTTGGTAGTCTTCTACTACCTTTCACATTTTCTAGTCTTCCCTTAAATCCTGAAATGCGAAATCTTGAAGTATAAGTAAAGGGTTTTAATTTGAGTTTTTGATTTTTGGAATGGAGCGCGATGCGTGTCATTAATTTACAATTCAAAATTTGAATGTTGAATGTGAATCACAATTATTTATAATTGTAATTTGTAAATTTATAGGAGAAAGGAGGAGGTTCACTTTCATCAACTTTCGTGAGCAGTTGACAAGATGCCGTACGAGACTAGGTCAAGGACAGGTAAAAAACCTCCTGCAAAGGAAGTTAAATTTAACGCAGAAGCTTCGGCTCCACATACAACAGCTGCTGCGAGCCATAATCCTAGACGTAAAGGAAAAACAGAGGCAGACGAGCATCCAAAGAAGCCGGTAGTCAAAAAGGGTAAATCGGCCTCAAAGCAGAGTAAAAGTAAGAAGCCCTCTTCAGGATCATCAAACTCGGAGGCGTCAACTGGGTCCAGCGCACCCATCTCACGTAATCATCTTCACATCTTGACCGAGACTGAAGAGGAAGATGATGACGAAGTACAAATTGTTCCTCACCAGAATGAAATGCTCCCACACCGTGCACAGTACGGAAAGCTCTCAAATTTTCTGCAGACGCTTGGTTCGGATCCTGGCAATGATAGATTAAAAAAGATGTATAAGGTGAGCTTTATTTTAAATTCTTAAGGGAAATTTAAAGTCTTACAAAATTACAAATCAGAAGTTATTACTATGTTACTATATATTATTCTATTAATATTGATATTGTAGGACATAGTAGAAAAAACTGAGGAAAGGCTAAAGGTGCATTTGAGCCTAAAGGAGCAGGAGAAGATCGATCCTCATGGTGCTATTCAACAGACGCCGCTGGGTAAAAAACTGATGAGTGTTAGAAACGTTGACAAAGAAAGTATGTGATTAGTTTCATTATCCTCAACTTTTGCATAGCAAGAAATGATAACTTATGCATTAATTAGAGTTGTAAAAAATGTTTACTTAATGTTTAAATGATTGCAGCCCGATCAAGAAAAGGTATCGTGGGATCAACCATTAAAGAAATGAATGAGAGCTTCACTTCTGAATCTAGTATATCAACCGTAGCCTCTACAGCAACTAATGCATCCGAGGCAAGTCGCAGCCATCCAAAAACTCCAAAAACCCCAGCAAGGAAGCCTCGAAACCGAAAAATGCGGGTTAGTATTTTTTAGTAAATTAATTGTTGGAGCGTGTATTTATTACTATTTGAAATATAGTTAAATTACACTGTCAACACTTCAGGTGCTTGGTTTTAGGGTGGGTGGATTTTTGCGTGATTGGAACTAAATGCGTCATGAGTCATAAAACTCGCAACTTGATGTATTTGAAATCAAAAACTATAGCACCATAGCACCTAGGATAACGTCAGTTTATTATAAGGTGTCTTGTATAGTAATTTTTTTTATTTGATGTTTAGAACTCATTTTTAGTTGTAAAGTCACCATGGGCGAAACAAAGAGTAACCAGAGGAGCTGCTAAAAAATTAGCGGCTAAGAGGGAAAAAGAGAAAGAAATTGAAGATATTATTGCTAAGGAACTTAGGGATGAAAGGGCTTCCTCAGCAACCTTATCCTCACAGAATGATGAAATTGAAGTTGAGATTGTAGAAGTGGAACCAAAAGGAAATCGTGTCAAAAGAAAAGTCGATCTAACTGTAGAAGTCGTTAACGGGATCACCAATGATTTTTACGTTGGGGATTCAAGGGCTTTGAATCCATCTGCGAAAAAGAGAAGGATGGAAAAATGTCAACATCAGAAGTCGACACGTGAGCATTCGGGAGAGGTGTTAAAAGTAACGAAAACGAAAATATATGGGGTCGCCGATTCTATGGAACCTCATCCCGTGCCATCTAATGCTATCCGTGCTGTCCCTGCTACCGAAACGAAATCTTCAAGACCACCATTGCCACCGAAGAAAAAAGAAAATCGCGGTGGGGAGATTAGAATCGCTAAGTCCCAGTCATCAACGGTAACTGAAGTAATGGACAATACTCGCTCGGTTAGCCCAAGCCAAAACCAACCCTCAGTACTACTACATGCACCCTCTGAAGAGAAGACGGAGTCTATAACTGAAAGTATTGCTTCTAGCACTGCTAAACTAACATTAGTGGAGTCCACCATTGAGAATAGAATGGGAGCTGAAGTGTGCAAACCAGAGCATGTAATTTTGGCCCAATTAAATCCATATGTTCTCGTGGAAAGAATGAGCGACCTCACTCTTGCATCAGCTGTAGTTGATGGGGTTCCAAAAGTTTGTGTTCAAGTTACTAATAGCAGTATTCCAGAAAAAAACAGTTCAGAAAAGAGTTCTAAATCAAGTAAATCTGGCGCTCCTTCAAAGAAGAAAAAACCAAAAACATCTAACATGGGCAAAATTGCAAAAGGTACATCGTCAGCTTCTAGCAAAGTTTCATCCACGAGCAGCACAACGAGTGCTATCACAGTTACAGAGAACAATGATACATTTAAAATACCAGTTGTTCCCGAACTTTGTGATCTTCCTAAATCTAAAGCTGAAAAAGCGTCGGGCATATCTAGCGAAATTAATTCTCAGACGAATAATGCAGTTAAAGACCAGAAATCTGAATCAATTTTTGGTGTTGAGAACTCTGCCATTTCAGCCAGTAGTACCAGCGAGATCAGCATTAGCAAATACACAGCTCCCACCTCAACTGATTTGGTAGCAGATATTAAAGTCAGTGTTACAAACCAAACATTTGTTGTTCCAAAACAACTACAACCTACCAAAACAGACGGTTCGAAAAGAATGAACGAGATGGAAAAGCTAGAAAGTTTAGTCAGAGGGTTCGACGGCTCAACAAAAGTTGCAGTTACTGCTACTCATGATAACATCAACTCAACATATGTAGTTCCTACAGAAGGAAATGTAAAAGATCCTGAGACCGAACTAAAGGCTTCTAAATCTAGTGTGATGCATTTGAAGAGCGTCGCTCAGAATTTAAGCGGAGAAACACCAACATCGAATTTTGAGCTTGGCACAACGTTTGTAATGCCGAATAGAATCGGGAAAGGGAATGATGGGTTTCCAGCAGCTCCAAATTATAATCAAAACCATACTTATGTCGTTGGAAACACTACGTTTGACATTGAGACTCCTCCAAGGGAGAGAACTCCACTAGACCAGAATGTAAAAGAGTTGATGGACGAACCGGACCAGCATCCTCGAGCAACGGCGTCTAATCTACCTACAGGGAAACTGGCAAGGCATGGAAGTTCTTCCGAGGTTGTTTCTTCTTTGCCAAAACAGAATAACAACGTCGTGCCACTTAAAAAAGTTGCTCCTGATGTACAGGACAAGAATAAGTTCGGAACTCTAAATCAGAAGAAAGTTTTAAATTCGCAGTTGAGCTCTAGCACAGATGCTGAAGGGGTACGTGGATTTACTAGGTCAGTGAGTAGTAACTCAGTTGATAGTACGGCTAGTACGGCATCCGCGTCAACAGTATACTCAGTAGCTTCAGGATCATCTTCTAGAGGCTCTCCTTCTACTTCCAAGAAACTTGGCCCCGCTAAAAAGCAGAGTCCTCCAAGAGCAAAGGCACAAGAGGTAAAAGCTAAGCCCAATATTGTTCCGGCTGAAAAGAACAGCAAAGCCACTAGTTCTAGCAGTGGTAGTAGTAGTAGCTCTGCTTGTGGTACTAGCTCTGCATCTACTATTACTTCAGCTTCTCGAACTCCGACTAGAAAAGCTGCGCCCGGGAAAAAAACGAGTCCTAAGGAAAAGGTTGCCCAAGACTCAAGCGCTCCTGTAAGCTCTCATGCCAAGCAACCATTGGTGCCGTCAGCCAGCGATTTAGACCTCAAGAAAATCGAAGAGTATCAGCGTTTGACTGAAAAAACAGACGAAGGTATTCGGAAGAAAGAGTTGATCATACAGCAAAAGAAGGAAATGCAGAGAAAGTGAGTTTATTTTTAGTAACAACTAACATCTTGATATTAGAATATTTAAAACGTACTGTACACTCGACGAGCAATGGTAATTCTCAATTTCGATGTCATTTTTATTTTTAAAGGAAAAACGAGGAATGGAAGGCGAAAATTGAGAAAAAGAAAGCAGAGGATAATAAACATCATCAAGCCATAATTGAAAAATCTAAAGGTGTCGGTGGAAATATTGAAGGATTTGTGAAAGCTGCTGTTCAAGTTTTTACGAAGCCATTTACAAACCCACGTCCCGGAAATCCTCCTACGCTTCCGTTTAAGAGTGGAGCCATTCCGAAACATATGCTAAACACGTTGTCAAAAGCTGGAGCGTCTTCATTACCGGATATTCATGAAGCCAGTGATGCAGGATCGTCTTCGTCTGGCCATCCATTGGTGAGTTAGAACTATTTTTATTTTTTATTTCATCAATGGTTATCTTTGTTTGGAAAATTGAAAAGTTTTTATATTTCTACATTACTACTTTTACAGAAAAAATCCAGTCCAGCTCAGAAAGTATTTGGAAGTGTGGGGCAGTTACCCGGTGTGCCTTTAAGCGTGCCTAAGTCGCAATTGGCTTTCCCCACGAAGAAGTCTGTGTATCATCCAACACTGGCACAACCTATTTTGAAGTCCAAACCTCTTACTCCCGTTCTTTCAACAAAGGCTTCTTGCGTAGTTACTACTGCGATTAAGAAACAACCTGTTAATGTAATGTATTCTTTTGATACTACTGAAAATGATGATGAGAATGAATCCTTTAAGACTGCTGACATGACTGTGGATTTGGAAAATGAGGTAATAAGCTCCTATGACATCACCCGCTACGAAGACTTGGATGAGGATAATAGGCATCGGGAAAACAAACCTGTTCCAGACTGGGCAAGCAATGGTAATTTTTCATTCTAATTAAGTTCTTCTAAATAAAAGATTCACTAGTGTGGGATAAATCTCTAAAGTATAATATAAAAAAGGCTGATTGTAATTAATGTAAATAACTAATTTCACTTTTTAGGTGACAAGCTGAATATGAGCTTATTTTATCAACAACCAGAATTAATTCGCTATATGCAAGCATCTTGCTTTCCTCGAAAGAATGTTGGTTATAGGCTTTTCCCTAACGTTCGTCACTAGGAATTATTTGTGAAAATGGTAAACACTTTTTTTTCGTTTAGAACGTGTCCGTGTGATTTCATTTACTGTCGGCACCGACTTTAGAAAAATTTTGGTATTGACCATGTTATTTTTCTTCTTTTTTTTTACTGTAAATGTATCCATCCGTGCAAATTTTCTTAAATATTTGCAGTCTTTTTTATTAGTAGTAATATGTTTTCACCTTGACAATGCATGTTAGAATAATCGTTTGTGTAAGTTAGGAAAACTAGGTTAAAAACTTCAATTTTAAATTTCAGTTCAATTAATTTTGTATTATGTCGTATTCTAATTCGAAATGCAATAAATGGTTGCCAACTTAGCATGACAAAAATTACTGCAATAATAAAATCAAATAGAAAATTTGAAAAAGCGTGACTTCAGAATGGCTCGTGGTTTTGCTAGATTCGCTTCAGTTCAATGTCAATTTAATTACTTTTACTGTGTTACAAATGGTTAAGCAGTTTATTCATTAATTCATTATTCATTTATCAAACTTTTGAATCAAAATTGCGCTACAATAACACTGATTGGATTAAAATACCACAAGCAAAAAATCTATTTTGTTTGTAATAATGTCGTCCATCTTCCACACTTGACTGTGACTGTAAAGTTTCGTTTTACATTAGCGAAATAATCTGTAAGGTGTGGCAAATGCACTTCAGTTGGTAACAGGTGGTTAGAATTATCTCCAAGTCCAAGTTGGCCTACAAGAGAAATAAAGTTTTGTTAATAAACAATGTTAGTTGTTAGTTCGTTGCCTTGTCCATTTTCCGTTATGGAGTGCATACAAATATATTATGTTTCAACACACCAAATTTATTAAATCCCCATGAATATATTCTTCCACTCTTGAGTACTGCGACAGAGTGTCGAGCGCCTGCTGCAACTGTAATAACAGGATCGTCACCCGATCCCAAATCTATTGGGTAAGGATCCGACGTAATGGAAGACAATTTTTCAACAGAATGACCAAGTTGACCGGATTCGTTCCATCCCCAAGAATATATGTCCCCGTCGGATGTGAGTGCCAATGAGTGCCAACCTCCACAGACAACGGATGTGACGACGGAAGGGAGATCATCAAAAAAGTCCACTCTTTTGGGAGCTTCACATTCAACTGAATTAATTCTTTGACCAAGCTCCCCTCGACTCCCAGTGCCCCACGTGTACACAGCTCCTGTATCACTCACGAGTACACTAAAACTAAAGCCACTGTGGATGGAACGAAAAGACACCCCCTGAACACGCCAGAGCAATTTTGGTACTGCGTAAATTCCCCCTGCTGAATCTATAGCATAACATTCCTGTCCTGACGATGATATGTCAACGATTGTAGGGGATTTGGATTCATAGCCTAGAAATTTAATCTCAGTACAGCTTAAAATCACAGGTTCCGAATTTTGATTCAAGTCTTCAGCAAGTAATTGATTTAGATTGACACTGAACAGTTTATAAGTTTCTTGATCAAGAATATATACAATTTTTCGGGATATAACTCCCTTTGTTCGACCTGCCCAGCTCAACTTATCTTTTGGAGGGAAAATTTGAAAAGGGTCTGGACTAGTTTCGATTCCTTTAACAAACCAAGTTTTCTGCTTCCTATCGTTACTAGTTTGACCATATAATTTTATGTCCCACTCCAAAATGGTATCTTCTAAAACAAAATCATTAACTAACTGGAAGCTGTTGCTTTGAATTTGTTCAGTACTAATTAAGCTAAACTGATCGTTCCCACTTAAAAAAGTTGGCATAGCTCTTACTGACCCACTGACATGTACAAATTATGTAAAAGAATGATTAAAATAGATATATATATATTCAATGACGTAGACGTAGATGAGATTAATTATTTAAAGGATAAAAATATTAAATCTTATATAAAAAATACTACTGATCGTGAGTGAAAGGCTATTCAACGCTCAGCAAAATTTTAACTATTTCCCTAAAAGCTTTTCCACTGGTTCGTATTGCCAGTCGGATTTCTCTAGTTTATCGGCTTCCTTCCTAAGGTGAGATAAACGCTTGTAGTGGTCTGCAACTTCCAATTTTTTCTGACTACCATCGGCAAGAAGGATGCCAGTGTATCGGTTCAATATCTTTTCCTCCGTAGTATTTCCAATTTTTGTTACAGTACTACTTGTACGTGAAGAGGAAGCTGGGGATTCTCGGGGTGTGGAAGTCGTTAGTCCGCTGCCACTGCTTACGCTTACGGTAGATGACGATGATGGTGTTATGGACATTTTAAAAACTTCTTATTGAATAGCTTAAGTACACAAGCACCGTTAACTTCAGGCTTGAAATCCGCACATTACGCTGTGTGTCTGTATGAAATCTGAAATTTTAAAAATTAATATAGCTTCAGTCAGTGTTAAATTCACAGAATTTTTCAGTTTACCTAAAAAACAATAATCACTTAGATAATAGCTTTTAAAACACCTACTTACAAATTCTCATACTTGCCAAGGAAATTTTTAAAAATTTAATATCAATTCAATAGCCAAGGCTTTCATTCTGTTTTTTTCTAGAACTAGCAAATATGTGTGTTGTTTGTTGTGTTGTTACGTTCCTACCTCTTCCTCTAAACACCCTACCACCAGACCATTGGTCAACGTGCTCTCAGTGACACAACCTCCGGATCTACAATCTACATGTAAAATTTATGCCAAAGAAAACCATCGGATTTCGTTTCATATGCTTCAGAATATAAGAGTACAAAGAAATGTGTTTTCATAATTTTAACTGAACCCACCCAAAGTGTCGTCACATAATTTGAATCTTATTAAGGATTTTTATAATTCGGTTAAGTACGTCATACGTACTTGTCATCTGTAGATGTAACGTTTGTTAGGTAGGGCTTACTACTTTGTTTGACTAATTCTTAAAGATCCTGAGAATAAGCCTATCCCAGCTGATTATGGTGTTGGCTGTCTGATTCTGAATGACTGGCTCCCTAGGGTTGTGCTGTTGGTTTGGTGGCTTGTTACTTATTCGGGCTTACTTAACAAATTTCTAAAACAAAAGGCAGATAGTCAAGATATAATTCAAATATGTATAAGTTTCAGAAAACATTTAAATGTTTAAATGCAGGTCACACTGCCAGACATTTAAACATTTACATGCAGGTCACACTGCCAAACATTTAAACGCAGGTCACACTGCCAGACATTTAAACATTTAAACGCAGGTCACACTGCCAGACATGACCCAGCGAGAGACCCACATTTAAATTGTACAACCCAGACAATCAGCATATTGATTGTTATATTACAATATAATAAATTATTAAAATAAATGAATTTATAATTTCATATAAGGAATCACCGCTGACCATTACGTAGCTCGAGTTTTAGCAAGTAATTAATTTTGTAATGCTTGTTTCAAAGAGAAGGTGAACTCGTACTCGTGAGTGAATTCTTGAACTGTAACTGTATCATGTCAATCAGGTAGTTTATTATATTAGTTACTTACACTTTAAATGCCAGAAACTACAGATTAGATCCGTATCCGTTGAATGTTGAATCCGTTTATTCCGTTATGTTATATTTGAATCAACTTTACTTTATCGCGGGGAATTGCTTCTACTCAATGGCTAAGGCAGCTGATCTGCCTTTAAACGAAACTTAAAAGTACTCTGTAGTTTTAACTAAAGAAAATAGGTAAGAGAATTCATAATTTTAACTGAATGTGCATTTGCGGAGATATTTATTAAATTCATTCGCTCACGTAGTTTTTGATTGATCATTAAATTACCGTTTGATAGAGGAGGTTTGCCGTAAGTAACTTGACTACTTCAGGGATTTTCTCCTGATGCAAAGTAAGGAAGAGTGTAAACGCGGACTTAAATAGAAACGCAGTTATTATTTTAATTGTCTGATTAGATATGAAATCTTCCATCGTCCCAATTACTAGCATTTGGAATGCACGTGTCGGTTCCATGTCAGCGGGATGTGTGAGTATTAGATGTAGTCTCTTAACATTATCTCACAGCTAATAAATACGCAATAATTTGGTACTCTGACTGGGGCAACCGAATATTTTATTTAAAAGTGTGCTTTAAATAATTCTGCTGATTGAGTGAGCATCGTTTATGTGAATTTTGATTTAGGGATTGCGCTGGAAGTCGTCAGTAGCAAAACATTCTGCTGACTTAGAGAAGAAGAAACAGGAATTATCTGATGGTCCAGACTTATCAGATTTTGTGTCAGGGTTGGTTCCTAAAGACGAAAAATGGGGCGACTACAAAGGTAAAGTTTCCCCTAGATTTGCTATATGCAATAAATAAAAGTAATTTTATACTGCTTCTTGGCCTTTACTCAAGGGATCTTACAATATTTTAGGAAAGCTAAAACGCGAGAAAGGTGAAAACGAAAGGCTGCGACTACCACCTTGGTTAAAGAGGGAAATACCGATGGGAGAAAATTTTTCTCGTATAAAAGAAAAACTTCGTGGACTAAATTTACACACAGTCTGTGAGGAGGCACGGTGCCCAAATATTGGGGAATGTTGGGGAGGTGGACCTGATAAAGTGGCTACAGCTACAATTATGGTACCTACTTCATGACCTCGCGCTATATAGAAATCAGATTCCGACTTGTAAATTATAAACGAAATATAACTGTTTGTTTGTTGTATTTTTTTTTCAGCTAATGGGAGATACATGCACTAGAGGATGTAGATTTTGCTCAGTCAAAACTTCTAGAGCTCCGCCGCCATTAGACCCAAACGAACCAATAAATACGGCAGAAGCAATAGCTGCTTGGGGTCTAGACTATGTTGTGCTAACTTCAGTTGACCGCGATGATATATCCGATGGTGGATCCAGTCATATTTCTGAAACAGTTATTCATTTAAAACGTGAAATGCCGAAAATTTTAGTTGAAGTCTTATCCCCTGACTTTAGGGGGAATTTGGATCATGTAGCTACCGTCGTAAGATCTGGTTTAGATGTTTTCGCCCATAACATCGAAACGGTTGAAAGATTGACTCCTTTCGTTCGGGACCCACGTGCTAAATATAGGTTCGATTTTCGAAATTTGACATATCCAATTATTGTTTTCTTTTAATAGCTGGTTCATTATCTATTATTTTTTCCTGTACTTGATTTTATCATAGACAAACGATGGAAGTTTTGAAATACGCCAAAAACATAGTTCCAAATATGGTCACAAAGACATCTATCATGCTTGGCTTGGGTGAAACGGATGAGGAAGTTCTGCAAACTATGATGGGTTATTGGAGCTTTTGCTATTAGTTCTTTGTTATACTTTTTATGAAAAATAATATATAATAAAAAATTATAGGAACATATTTTAAAATTATAATTTATGAAATACGACGTTTGACTGTCTCGAGTGTGCAGTAGTACAACTTTGATAATATTTTTGTCTCTTACAATCATTACAGATTTACGTGAAGTGGGGGTGGACTGCTTAACTTTAGGCCAGTATATGCAGCCCACAAAACGCCATTTAAAAGTTGTGGAGTATGTTACACCTGAGAAATATTTTCACTGGGAGCAAAAAGGAGCAGAGCTTGGTTTCTTATACACAGCAAGTGGCCCTCTAGTCCGGAGTTCTTACAAAGCAGGAGAATATTTTATTAAAAATATTGTAGAAAAGAGAAAAACTGAAACTATTTAAACGTCGTGTGATACCTATAGAAGATAATAAATATATATCCCTTTCTATCATTCTTAACATCAGCGCTGAGAAGGAAATGTCTATTATGCGGAAAGAAAAGAAAAGTTCAAGAATACAGTCTGGCAGTTTAAGTAATCATTCTACTGATTCTACATGTCAATTCCACTGTTAGAATAAGAAAAAGAGCAAGGATCTGAAAAATGATGTTCTACCATTATTATTGTTTTTGTTTGGATAACTGACCGGTTCACTGATCTATGAAATATTTACGAGTCCTTAAAATGGTGATAGGATCACTAGAATGTAGTTGTTACATATTATACAGTTGTATAAAATGTTGGGTTTACCCTGAAAATTTGTAATGGCAATATGTAGTTTTTTGGAATCACAAAATTGTAGACCATACCGTTAAGAATATGTTATAGTTGTAAGTAAAATGTACGACACCATTGTACCTCAAATGTTATAAGTCATAAATTCTTGTGATATGTACTTAATTTACACATTTTGCGTTTTTTCAGAAGCAAGTATACCCTTTGGGTTGGGCATGCTCTTATTTTTTTACCCAGCACTTACTTTTCAACCAAGCAACAACTAAAATGATTATTAGAAAAAATGTATGATAAATTAGAAAATACCAATTTCAATTTTAAACGAATTTTATAATTTGTATTTTTGAAGAGCATCAAATTAATCGCATGTCTAAATCAATAAATAAATATCGCATGTCTAAATCAATAAATAAATATCGCATGTCTAATTCCGTTGAGAAATGGAAAAGTACCGTAAATTATGTAGATAGGTAGGAATGAATTTATAATTTAATTTACCAAATCGCCAGTGACCATTCCCTCGAGTTTTAGCTAGTCATTAATTATGCATTGTTTGTTTCAAAGAGAGGGTGAACCCGGGAATTCGTGAGCTGTATTTATTTAATATCAAAATTAATATACTGGAAGCCTAGAACTGGAACTGCAGATCCATTAAAATGTATGTGACATGTCGTGGGGAATTGTTTCTGTTTCTGCTTCAGTCATTTAAAGTACTACTAAAATAGTCAGTTTAAATATTCCACAGTTGACAGTGCATTAGATCTATACGTATACTCTGGGTATAGTCCCAAACTCTTTCTACTTCTTTTTAGGATTTTATTTCGGCGTTTCTGCTCAATACTGTGACTGAATAATTAATAAATTTAACTGATTTAGTTTAAAGTAAAGTAGTACCTAGGATAGGGCGAAAGTAGGTATATTCTTATTTTACATGCATTTGACATATTACTATGGGGGCTTGCAAAAATAACGTTATGGATTTTAGGGGGGGTAGGGGTCAAGTTGCCCTATCCTTTCTCATGTGCGTACATACCAAAAAAGGGGGGGTAGGGGTCAAAATGACCGATTTTTTCATAACGTTATTTTTGCAAGCTCCCTATGCCCAATCAGTGGCTATGGTTTGGTAGTTGTGCTGTAATATGGTTAGTTAACAGTTAAACCCGCAATCTTGCAATCACTGGACATGCAAATAATTGTAACTACAGACTTGCTTCATAACAGACACGTGATTCTTACACCCGTACTCTTGCGTTCATACGCGTTTTTGGTACGTCATATAGTATATAGTGGTGTTTATCGTGCATGGACTAATAAATCATATTTTGGCTGACTGCGCAACCCCTTGGAAGTGTGCATAAAATACGTGATACACCTGGGGGAAGGGTAGGGTTTCAATTTCCCTATCCTTTCAGATAGACGTACATACCAATAAAGGAGGGGTAGGGGTTCAAAATTTCCAATTTTTGTACCAAGTAGTTTATGCACGCTCTCATGGAAGCCCCTTCCACTTTCCACAGTGTTTTCACTGTTTTCTATGGTTGGCCTGACCACTATCGCCTATATCTGTAAATGTAGCCGTCCCCGTCACATATAATTTAACTTGTTTTTTATACCTCACAAAATACAGCTGAAAAACCGGTCGGCCTGTGATGTGAGCACTGACGACTACTGACGAGTTCGAGTCTTGCCTAGAAATTAGAACTGATGTTGGTGCTGTAGGAACAGGAACTTGGCCTTATTAACGATGGTTCAGTTATCTGTGAATACTAAATTTTGAAGTTGCGGACCACTAGGTAGACCACTTGTTTTGACATAATTACAAGTAATATATTGTGTCAGTCAACCTTCATCAAGACTTACATTTACCTGATAGCACCGATACCGGCCGAATCGAAGTTATTAATTGGCTGTGGATGTAATAATTGCTGAGCTCGCTGAGACAACAATTTACGGAGAAGCACGCTTTTTTGTTCTAGTGGTAGCTGGTCTATTAACGGTAAGTACAGATTTTCGGTTTTCTCATGACTCTTGACACAAAATTCACTTAGTACATGAATTTTGAGATACCGCAAACTTTACGTTAATTGATATTATTTAAAGTTTTGAAATTTTAATTTGAAAGTAGTATTTTACGTTTGTAGATATGAAATGTTACTTTGTAGATGTTCAAAATTTGGATACCTATGACCTCAGAAACATAAAAACTATTTCGGTTGTTCCTTGATTTGTAAATATGCTATGATATTAACACAGCACGGCGTATGACGTAGACGTATGATTTTGAGTTAGAGTTCCTCTAATCTTACTACCATCAATACCGCCAAGCATGTATGTATAATATGCTCATACATTCAACATTACTTAAAAGATAAGAACTTAAGAAGATCCACGTTTGTGTAATTAATTTATAATTTGACAAGGGCTCGTAGAGCCTGAAGTTAAGTTGAAATTCTCCGAAGGACCTGGAATATATTAACTAATGCGTTTCTCTCTCTCTCACACGCTGCTCACAGCTAGTCTAAAGCTTGCGATTCAACATCTTTAGCTAAAATAAATTTCTTGTCTGGTATCGTGCTCTTTCTTCCTCAGTATTCTCGAAGCGAACGTTGAGTACAACAATTAAAAACTAAAAAATGCATACTTATATATTATGTTTCCCAAAATTCTGATTGAATCTTTAATTTATTGAGATCATAGACGGTGAACAAATAAATGTGTATAGTAAGTAATGAACTATTTCGAAGAATGTCCCGGTCCGGAGGATCCTAAACAAAAAACAAAATACAGTCATCAGGAATATATTAACTACCATCATTTACAGGGATGGGCGGGCGGGTTAGTTAATATATTCCAGGTCCTTCGGAGAATTTCAACTTAACTTCAGGCTCTACGAGCCCTTGTCAAATTATAAATTCTCCTTCAGGACCTTCCATATATTAACTAATGCGACGTTTAAAGCATACCGTTTTTTGTGTTCAAGACTGCGGTGGCAAAATTACTGACATATGGGCGATAGTAAAATTTCATGAAAGTATTAGAGTTCGTCCAATCAGCACAATTTTGAATTTCTTTGAGACTGACACCAGCTTGCATTGCTGCTGTAGTTGAGGCTGAGCGAGTTGAATGAGCTTTGAACTTGGAGGTGTCAATTCCTGCATTCGTCATAGCTTCTAAAATCCACCTAGCAATAGTTGCTGATGAGACGGAATTATGAGGTTTAATGTATGATATAATCAGTTTTGAGTTTTTCCTGATTTCCTTCGTTTTTTCTGCATAATGTTGAATGGTTGATACTACACAGAGGTTAATATCATGGGGGTACACAGGGTAAAATGAATCAGGCAAAAATGATGGCCTGGAGGTTTTCTTCAGATGATGATGTTTAAATATAACACCGTCTGGGCGAACTGTCATTGCTTTGATGTCAAGTGTTCGAATATCAGAGGAACGATCTGCATTAGTTATGGCTAATAGAACCACTAGTTTCATAGAAATCATTTTTAAAGTTAATTCATCGTTAGGTGGAAGAGACGAAATATAACTGACAAGAGTACTCATTGGCCAAGTTTCTAAGTGACGAGGTTGTGGTGGGTTTGAGTTAAACAATCCTTTAAATAATTTAATAATAAGTGGGTGTTCACCAACAGGATAATTTTCCACATGTGGCATGTGATACGATATAGCAGATCTGTGAAGATTTATGGTCCTAAAGGCTAATTTTCTTTCCTCGTCCAGATATGACAGATAGTTTGCTACATCCGAAATAGTGACTGAAATTGAATCTTTGCACCTCTCAGTACACCAGCTTGTGAAGGATTTCCATGCAGATTTATAGGCTTTCCTAGTTCCAACGCGGATGGAATTGAAGAGCAGTTCATTTGTTCTGGTAGACAGTTTGCAATTTGACCCGACACTGGCCACGCTGCTAGTTTTAGATTTAAAAGTAAAGGATGATATTCCTGGTTCGGGTTCACTAATAAGTCCGGAGTTGTTGGCAGAAGAATGGGTGGCTTTGTCAATAGTTGTAGCAGAAGGGGGTACCACGGTTGGGCAGGCCATGTCGGTGCAATTAGTAATATTTCCGCCTGGTCCTCCACACATTTCCTTAGGCAACGGCCTATTAAGCAGAACGGAGGAAATGCGTACCCTCTTAGCGATTTCCAGCTCACTGATAAGGAGTCCATTCCTTCGGCATGGGGATCCGGTTTCCAGCTCCAATATCGAGGTAGCTGAAAATTGAGGCGACTGGCAAATAGGTCCACGTCGCATTTCATGTGACACTTGAACAGTATTTTGACAACGTCCGGTTTCAATTTCCAATCGCTTGAATCTTTTGAGTGGCGAGATTCCCAGTCTGCGTGAAGGTTCTGTACACCTGGGAGATATTCGGCGGTTAGCCAGATGTTTCTCTCTAGGCACCAATCCCATAGTTCCAGAGCCCCCCAATTCAGCTTTAATGAACGTGTTCCCCCTAAGTGGCTTATATATGCCACTGCCGACTTGTTGTCGAGTTTTAAAAGCAGAGAACAGTTTGCTTCGTTTTTTGCAAAGGTCTGGACTGCTAACATTGCTGCTTTCAACTCTAGAGAGTTTATGTGGGGGTACCGGGTTAGATCGGGTTTTGACCATGAACCTCCTGTTGTGACTGGTCCACAACGGGCTCCCCACCCTGTCATAGAAGCATCTGACTCTATTGTCATTGACGGTTCGGCCTGATGAATTGGTGATGGGGAGAGAAGACGAACGTTCTGATTCCACCAATTTAATTCTTGTATTGTTGATGTTTTCAGTGTAAACATGCGATCCCAGTTTTGATTTGTTTGAATTGTAGTAATTAACTCCCGTTGCAATTGTCGAATGTGAAGTGAAGCTGTTCTTAGACTGAGCAATAAAGAGTTTACTATTCCTACGAACTGAGCCAGTTGACGAGCCGTAACTGTAGAGGCCTGCGCAAGTGATAATGCATTAATTTCAATTAAATTAATCTTATTTTCTGGTGTTCCAAAGGTCATATGTGTGGAATTAATTATAAACCCCAAGAATTCAATACACTGAGTAGGCACTAGTTCGGATTTTTTGTAGTTAATTTGAAACCCCGCGGAAACAATAAAATTAACTGATATCGCCAGTTCTTCTTTCAGCTGGTCAAGTAGAACTGACATAAGAAGAAGGTCATCAAGATAAATTATTAGGCGAATTCCCATACTACGAAGGTACATAGCTATTGGTTTAAAAACTTTAGTGAACACAAATGGGGCAGATGCCAGCCCAAAGGGGAGACATGTATATTGGTAAAGAACTCCTTTCCAATAAAATTGTAAATATTTCCTGTCCGCGACATGGACGGGCACAGCTAAGTAGGCATCTTCCAAATCTAATTTACACATCCACATACATGGAGCTAGTAAGTCACGCACAAGAGTAATTTGCTCCATCTTAAAATGTTGAATATCAAGAAACTTATTTAACGGCTTCAGATTAATTATAAGCCGGATGTCCCCATTCTTTTTTGGAACTGAGAATATTTGATGAACAAAGTGGGGAGTGGTAGCAATTTCAATTGCGCCTTTGCTGAGTAGTGTCTTGATCTCTGTATCTAAGGCTGATGGCTTGTTGAGTGGCAGGATATGTGGGGCAGGATTAAGATGCAAAGGCGGAGCAGACTTAAACGGTAATTTGTACCCGCTGATTGCATCCAATACCCAGGGATCATTTGTTAATTTGGACCAAAAGGGATAAAAATGTCGTAACCGCCCACCAGTTGGGAAACATGGATTATTTGTAGGTTTAATTTCAAAACAGTCTAATGGTAAGTCACCTGAGAATTTTCGATTTGATCCACGAGTAAAGGTTTGTCGGGGTTTAAACCATCCACGTGCTGAATACCCACGTTGATTAGTATTATTATACTGACCCCTTCCACGACCACTGCCGTAATGTTGCTGCTCAAACTTCCATTGTTTAACTATGAATTGGAAAAGTGACACAAATCGTTAGACTAGTGATATGTGAAAAAATGTTTTAGTTCGGCCCATTGAATAGTAAAATTTAAACAGCTCATTAAACTTGTATTTATGAGGTGTAATATTACCCGCTGGCTTAGGTTGTGAGTTTGCAAACTTGTCTAGTTCCGCGTTCAACTCCACAACATCATTTATTTTCTTTCTCATTTCGGGACCAAATATATCTTGCGAGCTTGGGTCTAGAGTATTTTTCGAGGCGTACGGGCCAAGTGATGGGTTTAATGCGCTTAGAAGCATCTTACGTCTTTCGTAAATTGCCTTAGAGTTTGAATTACCGAGAACCGAGATCGCAGCTTCGACGGCATGACGAACCCTAGACGGATCCAGAAATTCCTCCTGTTTTTCTCCTTCAACCGTCACTGCGTGAAGGCTAAGTAGCGGACCCAATGCATCCAACATCGATCTCTGTATTCCTTCAAGTGGCTGAAGTCCAGGGATGGAACTGCCAATTTAAAATTAGTATTATAGTATAATTACATTGTTGCTGTTTTGTGAGCAATAAAAATATGCAATTTTCGGGAGTATTATGCATTCAAGGTTATATCTGCATAAAATACTAACCGTAGTTTAATACGACGTTGCTTAAACATTTGGGAGTAAGTCTCATCCAGTTTAGGCAATTTTGTAACAGTCAGATCTGGGAACGGGTATTCCTGCAGTATTGACTTTCGGTCTCTCCCTTGAAAGGGTTGTTTGATGCGAGACAAAGCAAAATCACAAGTCTCATCTGGAGGAGTCCAAGCTTCTCCAACTTGTTGTTCGTGATTATCATCGACAATTTCACCGGGCTCTTCAGAGTCACTGTGTGAAAGGTCACCATCACTGTCGACCGAAACATCGAGTGATCGTTTTCTATTAGATCGAATATCTCCCTTAATTACAGGAGCTTTCGGTTCTGCTGATGCTGAGGCAGCAGGAACATTATTATTATTGGACTGGCTGTTGGATCGTGTAGTTCCAAGGGCCGCCAATTTCCGATCAATAATTTCACTAATTTTAGGAGCAATTAAATCCTCAATAGTTGATGCTAGGTCTCCAACAGTAATGGGAGTAGCCATTTGGGAGACCGAGCCTGGCTGAACGAAGTTTTTGTCCGTTAAATTCGACGAGTCTGTTGCACTCATTTTAGTTAGTGTAGCACGGCGTGGAGCTGAGAGAATACTGAGGAAGAAAGAGCACGATACCAGACAAGAAATTTATTTTAGCTAAAGATGTTGAATCGCAAGCTTTAGACTAGCTGTGAGCAGCGTGTGAGAGAGAGAGAAACGCATTAGTTAATATATGGAAGGTCCTGAAGGAGAATTACATATTACGATTGTTGCAGCGTTAGGCTTTATCAGTTTTTGCTTTCCACTCTACCTGCTCGTGACTTACCCTTTAGTAAAGGTTTGTAAATGTCTCTGTCGTCATTATTACTAGTATCAGCTACATGTAGAGCGTGTGCGTGTGAGCTTTTTGCCGGATTTCCCAAGGGTAATCAAATGTGCAATGGAAACTTTATGTTAGAAGTTTGAAGTTGGTCGTCATGTAGGTTAACTATATTTATTAACCAGCTCCTTAATCTACTCGTATGACTTCTAATTATTGCTAGATCGTAGTTAATGTTTATATTATTTTGTTCAATTTTTACGAGATTAAGGATTACGAAAAATATTTGTGTGCATGTAATAACTGTGGGTTTGCTGGAATTTTTAGAAAGACTGTACAAAATTTAATCATACTTACTACTTTCATGTTTCTCTAGAATTGGAGGATTGTTGATTGTCTTCAATGTACAAAGCATTGATTTCTTCAGTCTCTTATATTTTTGAAATCCGAACCTTAAACATTAAAATGTGGTATAAAATATTAACAACCATGACCTCGTTCTAGAAAATCAGCATTTTATGCATTTTTGGCACCATTTTTTATTACCCGTTTCATTTAGCTTTTAATAGCGCTTTCATTATTATTTTAGTAATAATTTGTGAATTGCGTCGTTTGCGTTGTTGTGAGGATACACCAACATTCATCTTTTTTATAAGCTATTTAAGTAGAATTATTGTATTAAATTATTGATTGTATTTTAAAATATTTTATTTGGTTTAAATTACAGCTGAGACAATTTGATTTTGAAGGATTCAGTGGTGGATGACAATATCGGGTTCAAGTTCACTCGTTGCAAGGCAAAGAATGGGTTTCCTACAGTATCTCCTGTACGTCCCTGCTACAATTATACTAGTAGCCGTAGCAGTGAAAGTGTACTTCAAAGTTATTTGCGGTTTCTGTAGAAGCAAACGACGAATTGACGGACAAGTGGCAATAATAACTGGGGCTAATCAAGGTAATGTGTAGTTTACGTTGTTTTAAAAGTTTTTATGCACATTGTGATTAAATTGAATTGAATAATGTTTAAGATTCCACTCTTGTCTACTATAAAAATAAATTATCTTTGAATTCATACGTTCATACGCGTTGTGTAATAAATAGTGGAATGTGGAATGATAGTAAAAATTACTTATAATATCAATTCCTAAAAGCACTGGGAATTACGCTGCATTTCCACGTAAATATATAACGTGCCATCCGCACGTTATCGCTCGATGCGAAAGTAATTTCTGGGTTTTAGAAATTCCAAAAATTTCAGTTTTTTCACAAACTGAAGTATTTAACTCGGTAATAATAACTGTACGCTTATATTAAACAGGAAAAAAAATATCTCATTTTGTGGGAAAACGGAAATTTTTGAAATTTCTAAAACCCAGAAATTACTTTTTAGATAATGTTTCGGGAATTACAAAACTACATTTATTTTTAAAATCAGACGAAAATTGTGGGAGCAACAGGGTGGCAAACAATTAAAAATTCATATTTTAGTCCATTAAATATGGCGCCCATTTAGTTACCATTAGCAAATTTGTACTTTCAAAAATTTGACTTAGCGAGTCAAAATGCCCATTCGCATCATGTTCTTAAGCAAATCTACTTTTTTTCACATGCTCTTTTCAACAAAAAATATATGAAGCCGATTCGGCGTGATCACCTCTGACCCTTCCCTCGTGAGATACAAACAACAAGCTGATAGTGGAATGAAAAGTGTAAAGATTTAAAGAAACTAGCAGGAATTTCTAATTCTCGTATTAAGTCCATTATACGGAAGCATTTTCTTAAAAGTCAAAAACCTCTAAATAGTATCAGTAACTAGTCTATGTTACCAAATCACATATTGCAGTTACATCTTCATCTTCATTCCCTTGTTATAATAAGTTATAAAAAAAATACACAAAGTAATCATTATATTTTTCCAATACAGGAATTGGGTTTGAAGCTGCTCAAGAACTTGCTCGACGAGGAGCCAAAGTAATACTTGCGTGCCGGGATTTAGAGAAAGCTGAAAAAGCATGCGGTAAGATTTTTGTGTCAATACAACATGTCTGGAATTAATCAATATCAATAAATAAAATTTAAATATAATTATCGTAAAGCTCCAAATGCAAGACGGGTCTCAAATAGAGGCCGGCGTGACGGCTATACAAGTCGATCTCCGCCATGAGGTATATTGCTTTTTTATTCAGTTCAACCTTTTGTATTTTAACAAAAGCAAGGGCTTTAATACTAGCCATGTCTCCAATATAAACCCCGAGCTAAGGGCCATTTTTTAAATAGAAGCCGGGGGCTTCTATTTGGAGCTTTGTGGTACATATAGTATTTTATGATTAATTTTTCATCACCTGCCTTAGTTTTTTTTTTCAAAATAAAATGAACGTATAACTAGCTTTTGTGTAGTCGATGTAGCACTTTCGCAACACCACACACATCATAATAGGCTTTATAGAGTATTGAATATTCATAAAAAAGTACTGGTATTGGCAAATCATGTATGACAAGTAAAGTGGGTGTACTAGTAGCTTAAATTGATAACTAATAATGCTGACTGCGTACAGCATTCGTTTTTATCTTAATTATATTCAGTGTGGGAGACTCTTAAAGAAACCCAAGCTAGAAAGCGAATATTCAAAACGTGGTTTATCGAAACATTTATTTTTTAAAAATTCGATTTGTATTGATGAGTAAGCTGAACTAATCGTTGAATTTTTATATATTTATGTAGACAAGATTAGACGGGCAACAAACACTAATAACGTATTTGCAAAAAAATTGGATGTGAGCTCGCTAAAATCAGTGAGAGAGTTTGCCGCCGAAATATTGAAAGAAGAGACGCGGCTTGATATTTTGGTTAATAATGCTGGTGTTGCTGGTCTTCGTAAAAGCATAACTGAAGATGGATTAGAATATCAAATTGCTACCAACCACTTTGGCCCATTTCTTCTTACCAACTTATTAATGGGTATATATTTGTGTTACAGCAGCCATTAAGAATTTTTGAACTATTTTATTGTGGGACGAATTTCAGTAAGTCGTAGCTTCTGTTTATGCATTTATTGATTTTTGCTGTCAGGGTTGATGAAAAATACGGGAAAGGCAAGAATTATTGCAATTTCATCTGTTGCCCATACTTGGACAAAAACATTGGACTTGGATAACTTGAATGCTGAAAAGTACTGGGAGCCTAAACTATTGTATGCTCGAACCAAATTGTGTAATATTCTTTTTACAAATGAACTTGCTCGTCGAATTGAGAAAGCCGGAATAAAAGGAGTTGTTGCTAATTCTGCTAATCCCGGTGGGGTGAAAACTGCCATTTTCCGCCATGCACGAAAGATGTTTAAGTATATTATCATGGTCTCACAGCTTTACTTTAAGGTAAATTCGGCTGTGTATATTTTTTATAATTGAATTGATAATGTGTTTATTGTACAATTGCTGGTAAATTTATTGAAATTATTATTTCATTTGGTTCAGACGCCTTGGGAAGGTGCACAACCAACCATTGACCTGGCTGTTTCGGAGGAAGTTGATGGAATTACTGGGAAATACTGGGAAAACTGCAAGGTATATTTTTTATGAGCACCTCTTTGAAAGCATGGTTTTTAATACATCATCTATCATCATTTGAAAATGTGAACATAAAATAGAGACCTACATTACGAATGTTAACAATAATTATTCCTGCTTTAGATCTCCACGGCTTCTCCTCTAGCTCAAGACGCGCAGTTGGCAAAGGATTTGTGGGATCGAAGTGCTAAACTAGTTAAGCTCACTCCAGCAGAAGATCATCTTGGCACGCTAAATTAGAGATGAGTTTAATCACTTTGCTTTCATATTTTTAAAGATCCTTTGATCGAATTTTCTCGAATTTCTAATATGGCCACTTGATCTGTTGCAACACAGTTCGTTTATAAATGCCTATAGTACATTCGCATCTTTCAGTCTGTTGAATGTCTGTGTACTTAGATCTGAACTGCTTCTAAAGTATTGTAAATACTGGAAGTCTTAATCATGTATGTCATTGTATGTACTTGCCTACTTACCTAGCTTAAAAAAAAGAACATTGGAATCTGAATCCATTAGTCACTTTCTAATTAAAATATTACGTTTACAATCTAACTTTATTTGGATTGAATTTTGTTTGAAATAGACACGTAGTTGCAGTTGCATATTCTAATTCCATACATTTATGTGCTTCTTATACATATTAGTGATGTCATTTCTTATGTTAATTAATGCTTCAATTTAAATTTATCAATCGTTATTGTGGTTTCTCTCTAAAATTGTATGTTTCGTATTTTAATCTGAATTCAAAATCTTATTTACCAAATTATAGATCGTTATTGTATCATAAAGTGTAAAGAATATTGGTTATGCCAAAAATGACTGCCTTGACAGACATTAAATGTAGCCACAACCATAGGACCATATTATCATTCTTTTTTGACGATTTGTTCTGAACTCTGCTGCACTCTGTTGCCACCTGTTACTCTCCGCATGTAGGTTCCCCAGCCTTAAGAAAGTTAATAAGTGTCGCACACGAAACTAAAATATTTAATCGTGAGCGTCCATCACCAAAGAATATTTGTGTAAGAAAATTGTTGTGAAATGCAGTACTCCGTTGTTAACACCAAACTAGTACGCAGTAATTAATTAATGAAAACTGTAATCAACACTGAATCAGCATCAAACTGTAATAATTATTGTTTTATGAATTAGCATTTAATTATGATTCGAGTTCTTTTACTAATTGTTATGTTGTTAGTTAAATAATGGAAAATTGTTTTTCATTGGATGTATTTTATGGATTTATATGAGCGACTGCGGAAGAAAGACAAGCTTAGTCACGAACTTTATAAATTCACTGTGATTGCTACTTACAAAATATTTCCATTTGAAAAATGAAAAGATGGTAATATCACATTGTTGTTATCGTATGCTGTTGTGTTAGGTGTTTTGTTTGTGACTTATTGGTGTAAGTTTTGTGGTAGAAAATACAAAATAAAATCGGATTTTCAAAAAAAAAATTCTTGCCATTTATTATGTTTTACTTGTAAATACCTCTCTTCCCTATAGTACATAGCTAACTATAAACCCAGATATTTGCATTGCTTCAGTAAATTTTCGCATTATCAGCTTTTATTGAACATTGATTGGAATGGAACAACAACATTGATCGGAATCAAAAGGAACATTATAGACTTATAGTTAGTATACGTGTGCAGTCATTACACTATGTACAGACGATAATACTATTAATTTTAAAATCAATGAATTTCAAACACAAGTTTATAATTTATTATTACGATTTTTGACACTTTCCATAATCTCAATCTGCTGAACAGATCCATATTATAATGACTATAGAACTAGAAACAAATTAAACTTCAGATTTTTGGTTTTGAAAAGGCTGCACTTGACTGACTTGACTATGGGCACTGGGGTCACTACTACAGTCAACAGCACAACACAATTAATTATCAATTGTAATAAATAGGTAAGTAGCAGGTAATTACAATTATTTAATTTTGCCTACTTTAAATTTTGTAAAATAGTGTAATAATGTTTTGATGTTTTCAATCCATAATCTAACATGGTGGTATTAACATTTACATCGAAATCGAAACCCACATCCTGAAAACAATTTATTCTTATAGCTCTCAGTTCTGTAATTTTCATTGGTTTTGGTGTACCGTAAAGCTTCAAATACCGCCCCCCCCCCCCCCGGGTCTCTTGCTCTGTACGAATTCACTGGGTCTTTTGACTTTTGAATAGGCGCTCTTTATGACTTTTCCCCTTTACGCACTCTTTTTTTAAACCCTGTTTCTAATTGACCCAGGGGGTATCCAGAAAGTTTGACGGAGTTGTATTTCATTTATGAGTGTATTGTAGCTGTACGGTATCAACATTTTGAAATCAATAAATTAGATACAGAGTAATGCATATAATTTTAGACGTTGATTTAGCTAGGAAAGTATGAATAATTATTAGTCTTAAGGTTCTCTCTTTCAACTTCTAAGATGGTTAAATCAAATCCAAAAGCAAGATCCTTAAGTCTAACAATTTTGTTACATTTTTCTAACGAAATCAAGGTCTTTTACAGATGTAATATGGAGTGCACATTGATGTACTGATATTTTATTACTTTCAATCCCCAAATAATTTCATGTAATCCTGCATTGTAAATTCAGGAATTTATGTAAACTGTATATAGCTTCACAGTAAAAGTATATAATATAAGGACACACATCTCAAGACTTATCAAGACTATGAGAATATTTACAATTATAATGTAAAGTCTACGATGGTGATACATAACCTACGCGTGGATGAATTTTCAATATCGCAAAATCATGTGTACCTACACTACACTGTAAGTAAATAATCACACAATTAGTGCTTTATAATCTAACCGTATGTCAAATCTACTGCCGGATCAAGGTTGCTACCGGAATTGGAACCGAACCGGAATTGGAGAAGAGACAAATTCAAATATTGCCCAAGGACATACTTCTTACACCATTTGTAATAAATCGAAACAGAAAAACTACATTATGTCATCTTAATTTCACTCTAAAATTCCAGCTTTGAATTTTTATACTGATGATGCAAAGCAAAGCAGCTTCCCTCACAGTTTGACAGTACAGTTTACTTTATTTTACAGGTGCAGCTATAGGTGTATATATGTAGGTACTTGATAAATTCCTACACAACTGCCTACAGCATGTAGCAAGGGATAATACACTATATATAAGTAGGAAGTTACTACAGTTATTAACGGTGTGGTTTATCTATATGGTTTCACAACTCCCATATGTGTATAAGATCACCCTTTATATGTATAGTAATTTTCAATGTCGCAGTGCCAGTATTATGAATCTCTGTTTGCCTGCCTTCCCAGTATAGCTCACAGTTGTTTGTCTATGACATCCCTGCCTCAACTTTGATTCCCTTTTGAATTGAACTAAAAATTAAAATGGAACCTCAGGTGATGTAAGATGTCATGCTAAAGTTTGTAGATTCTATAGCATTCTAATATCTACAGTCATTCCAGAAGTATCAAGTATCCCATTGAATAAGGTCTATGCAAATATAATTAAGCTCATTTGAGGAACAGTAAGCAAGGAATTCACTCGGTTTTGGTATGGGGCATTCGTAAATTAAAATTTGAATCAGCAAACCTATCTACAGTAGTACATGCTTAGCTGCTTACTTTCGACTTCTCTGTAATAATAAACAATAAATTCAAACTCGTCAAATTCAAAATTCGGTGTAATTTTGTCACTTTGCTCCTGGCCTTTTTTGTGTTTATTTGTACAATAGTTGGAATTTCAATGGAAACCATCTACGTTTGGGATTCTGGTCTAATCAAAATCAGACATACTATAGGAACCTACCTAACTTTATAATTCTGTGACACTTGTGTGAAAATCATCTAATTTCCGACTCCATACACAGATCATCATGGAAATATTCTACGTGAAATGTAATTCTCCTTTTCAAGCTCCTTCTTACTTAAATTGATGCCGAGGCAATCAGGAATAATTATCATATCCGTCGTATCGTACTGGACTTAACTAGAGAGTGAAATAATTTAATTGTGTTTGGCAAATTCTTAAAAGATGGAATCGTCACCATAATAGATAGCCCATGGGATAGGGTATAACTATTTCCTGTAGAATACTTTGTTTCAAACAACCTATGGCCTATACACACCTACCTGCACATAATCAGGGATGAGTAGTTGTCAATGGCAAGGAACTAAAGTTTAATGTACATATGACATTTGATTAGGTACAGAATTGAAGATTATCATTTGAGCTATATGCTTTTATATCATGCATTGAGTACAAGGAAATATAGGAAGCAAGCCTTGTCTTTGCCTTCTCTGCCTTTGTTGTGGAAATCGTATATAGGAAGTGTAATTAATTCTGCATCTGCAATATACTTGTTGTATGCATCACATCTGGTGCA